>CAUZLF010000303.1:454516-564788 GCA_963580285.1 Lucinisca nassula | reverse complement strand
AGTAATATGACATCTCCAGAATAACATAAAAAGTGTTGATGTTAAACCACAATCAAACAAACAAACATTACCTTGTCACGTTAGCCAAGGTAATGTAACGGCCCCCGCATATCGGGGCTTGAAGAAAAAGATGGGCTGCATGATGCTTCCAAGCAGAGCTGAAACTGACTGCCCATGATTACTGATAAACTGGTTAGAGGGGCTAAGCCTGCCCAGGAAAAGCGGTGCGAGTCCATGCTTATAAACCCTATTGGTTTCATTGGGCAACAGGGCTTGAGATGTCTTTTCATCTCATTGTTAGGTAAAAGACCCACAAAATTGGAAGCAACGTCCCCAAAATGACCTATATAAAGTGTTGATGGGGACGTTAAAAAGATGGTTATGTAAGTAAATTAACAAATTTTAAATGTGCTGATCATAGCCATGTTTTGAGCTAGCACCAACATGATTGACTAGAAACAATAAAAAAATTATATGGGACATGAGTCATCTGCTTACCATTTTATTACGTGACAGGTGAGCTTTTGTGATCACTTGTTGTCCCTCGTCCGTGCGTGCGTCAGTGCGTACATGCCCCAGATACATATTAATGGGGTTTATGTTCTGTACTTTTCATACTTAATGAGGTTTATTCCGTAAATGTTTGTGTTATGGGGTTAAAATTTGTGTCATTATGGGGTTAGTGGCTGTACACATCTACATTATAGGGTTAAAGTCTCCATAGAGTTAACATGGGAAACCCCAGAATGTACGTCTCATAAGTCCGTCCGTAAACAATTTCTTCAAATGACATCTCCTAAACCACTGATCAGATTTTGACCAAACTTCACAGGAATGATCCTTAGGTGGTCCCCTTTCAAAGTTGTTCAAATGGTTCCGGCCAGCGTTGCACATCTAGGTCATAGGAGCCAAAAAAAGATTTTTTTTTTCACCAAAAACTTAAAAAATCTTCTTCTCTGAAACCACAAGACCCAGGTCTTTGATATTTGGTATGAAGCTTCATCTAGTGGATCCCTTCCAAGATTGTTCAAATTATAGTGCTGGGGCCAAAAATGCCCCCGCCCCGGGGCCCTTTGGTTTTACATGGGATTATATAGGGAAATGCTTTAAAAATCTTCTTCTCTGAAACCGTAAGGCCCAGGTCTTTGATATTTGGTATGAAGCTTCATCTAGTGGACCCCTACCAAGGTTGTTCAAATTATAGTGCTAGGGCCAAAAATGCCCCCGCCCCAGGGCCCTTTGGTTTTACATGGGCTTATATCTATAGGGAAACTCTTTAAAAATCTTCTCTGAAACCACAAGGCCAATTTCTTTGATATTTGGTATGATGCTTCATCTAGTGGACCCCTACCAAGATTGTTCAAATTATAGTGCTGGGGCCAAAAATGCGCCCCTCCCCCCTCCGGGGCCCTTTGGTTTTACGTGGTCTTAATAGAGGGAAAATCTTTAAAATTCTTCTGCTCTGAAACCGCAAGGCCCAGGTCTTTGATATTAGGTATGACACTTCATTTAATGGACCTCTACCAAGATTGCTCAAATTATGCCTCTGAGATCAAAAATGGCCCGCCTCGGGGCCCTTCGGTTTTACATTTGTTTATATAGGGAAAACCTTTAAAAATCTTCTTTTCTGAAACCACAAGGCCCAGGGCTTTGATATTTGGTATGAAGCTTCATTTTGTGGACCTCTACCAAGTTTGTTCAAATTATAGCCCTGGGGCAAAAAATGCCCCCGCCCCGGGGCCCTTTGGTATTACATCGGTTTATATAGGGAAAACCGTTACAAATCTTCTTCTCTGAAACCACAAGGCCAAGGTCTTTGATATTTGGTATGAAGCTGCATCTAGTGGACACCTCCTTATGTATACCAGGAGTCCATTTCAAAATTAAGGGGTGTCAGGTTGTTTTTTTACCTTCAAAATTTATTTGGAAAATGGCTTTACTTTCCTCAAACAGTGTAGGCCCTGATCAGAAGCCGCATTCTGGGCTTGCACTGTTTGCCCTGGTACCCGTTTTGTGGTTTCCGGTTCTAAATGGGTTAATTGTCTGGAATTTTGGGAAAAGTGTAGGCCCAGATCGTATGCCGCTTTCTGCGGCGTCTGATCTGGGCTTGCACTGTTTGCCAACTATCTGTTTTGGGGTTTCCAGTACAAAATGGGTTAACAACTTGACAGAGGCTTAAAAGGATCTTGTAGTGTTTTGTGCTTAAACAGTTGTGTATTGTGAAAGAAGTTGAGAGAATTCCCGCCTTGGTAATATTGAAGAACAAACTGTTCTGAATTCAAAGATTCATATGCAAGTTTGTTTGTTTAATTTGATGTTTAACATCCTTGTCAACACTGTTTAGGTCATTTTGGAGACAATGCTTCCAATTTTGTGGGACTATTACCCGACAATGAGATGAAATGTCATCTCTAGCCCTGTTGACCAATGAAATCAATATGGTTTATAAGCATGGACGGTCCGACTCCCACCGCTTTGCCTGGGCATGCTTAGATCCACTAAGCGGTTTACCAGTACTCGTGTGCGGTCAGATTCAGCTCTGCGTGCAACATGTAGCCCATCTATTTCTTCAAGCCCCCATGGGTGGGGATGGCAATATGCAAGTATATGTCAGTATGAATTGGGTATTTTGGATTTTTATTTGCGTTTGTTACCCTTCAATTTATTTTTGCTCACCGTCACATAGTGACGAGGTGAGCTTTTGGGATCACTTTTTGTCGGCCGTGCATGCGTGCATTCGTCAGTGCGTCAACTTTTTCTTCAAACAGCATCTCCTCCTAAACCACTGATCGGGTTTTGACCAAACTTCAGTAATGATCTTTAGGTGGCCCCCTTTCAAAGTTGTTCAAATGGTTCCGGTCAGTTGCACATCTAGGTCACAGGAGCCAAAAATAGATTTGTACACAGAAAACTTAAAAAAAAAATCTTCTCTGAAACCACAAGGCCCAGGTCTTTGATATTTGGTATGAAGCTTCATCTAGTGGACCCCTACCAAGAGTATTCAAATTATAGTGCTGGGACCAAAAATGCCCCTGCCCGGACGGGTCCCTTTGGTTTTACATAGAATTATATAGGGAAAAATCTTTAAAAATCTTCTTCTCTGAAACCGCAAGGCCCAGGTCTTTGTTATTTGGTATGAAGCTTCATCTGGTGGACCCCTACCAAGATTGTTCAAATTATAGTGCTGGGGCCAAAAATACCCCTGCCCAGGGGCCCTTTGATTTTACATGGGCTTATATAGGGAAAACCTTTAAAAATCTTCTTCTCTGAAACAGCAAGGCCCAGGTCTTTGATAATTGGTATGAAGCTTCATCTAGTGGACCCCTACCAAGACTGTAAAAATTATAGTGCTGGGGCTAAAAATGCCCCAGCCCCCTGGCCCTTTGGTTTTACATGGGCTTATATAGGGAAAACCTTTAAAAATCTTCTTCTCTGAAACCGCAAGGCCCAGGTCTTTGAACTGTGGTATGAAGCTGCATCTAGTGGACCCCTACCAAGATTGTTAAAATAATAGTGCTGGGACCAAAAATGCCCCGGCCCTGTGGCCCTTTGGTTTTACATTGGCTTATATAAGGACAATCTTTAAAAAGCTTATTCTGTGAAACCACAAGGCCTAGGTCTTGATATTTGGTGTGAAATTTCCATTCTAGTGGACCTCTATCAAGACTGTTCAAATTATAATAGCCCTGGGGCCAAAAAATGCCCCCAACCAGAGACCCTTTGGTTTTACATAGACTTATATTGGGAAATCTTTAAAAATCTTCTCTGAAACTGGTCAAACTGCAAGGTCCGTGTCTTTGATATTTGGTATGGAGCTTCATCTAGTGGATCTCTACCAAGATTGTTCAAATTATAGCCCTCGGGCCACAAATGCCCCCGCCCTGGGGCCCTTTGATTTTACATAGACATATGGAGATAAGCTTCAACTAGTGGACCCCTACCAAGATTGTTCAAATTATAGTCCTGGGGCCAAAAATGCCCCGGCCAAGGACCCTTTGGTTTTACATGGGCTTTTATTGGAAAAACCTTTAAAAATCTTCTGCTCTGAAACAACAAGCACAGGTCTTTGATATTTGGTGTGAAGCTTCATCTAGTGGACCTCTATCAAGATTGTTTAAAATATAGCTCTGAGGCCAAAAATGCCCCCGCCCCAGGGCCATTTGGTTTTACATAGGCTTATGTAGAGAATATCTATAAAAAACACCTTCTCTGAAACTGCAAGGCTCAGGTCTTTGATATTTGGCGTGTAGCTTCATCTAGTGGACCTTTGCCAAGATTGTTCAAATTATAGCGTTTGTTGATATTTGGTATGAAGCTTCACCTTTTTAGACCTCTCTCAACATTATGCACATTATAGCCCTGGGGTCAATAATGGCCCTACCCGGGGCCCACTTGTTACTCTATGGATCAGGCGAGCACTCCAGGGCCATCATGGCCCTCTTGTTC
The DNA here is from genome assembly GCA_963580285.1 of Lucinisca nassula. NCBI lineage: Eukaryota > Metazoa > Mollusca > Bivalvia > Lucinida > Lucinidae > Lucinisca > Lucinisca nassula. The sequence goes on along the minus strand of CAUZLF010000303.1, from coordinate 560,342 downwards.
TATTAGGTATTCTTTTAAACTAATTGAATATTTACACAAATAACCTGCTTGCCTATTCTGCTGCACTGAGATGAAATATGACATCTCAAGTCCTGTTTCCCAATGAAACCGATAGGCTTATATGCAATGGACATTCCAACTCACATCACTTTCTCTGGGCAGGCTTAGTGCTTCCACGGGGTTTACCAGTACTCAGGTGTGGTCAGTTTCCACTTTGCGTGGAAACACCATGCAGCCAGATCTATTTCTCCAAGCGCGGATGGGCAGGGGCCTAGACAGATGATAGCATAATATTAACTGAATACTCTTCTTTTCCCTTTCAGACTTCCAGTTTTACATCTACACATGAAGGATCCTTACTTCATTAAAGGCAATAATGCCACACATGATAAAGCTGAATTACATTAAGCATATGTGTTCAGTGTGGCTTGATCAAAATGTACTGAGCCTAGTCTGACCTAGTCCATCAATCAGTGAAGATTCTGGCCATCGTTTTGTGGTTCACACGATTTAACAATAATTTCGTGCTTGACCAGGAGAGCGGGAAAGAATAACAGAAAGTGGATATATCTTCAGAAAGCTTGAAATGAACAACACATGATGGATATTATATCATAAATGAAGAATCAAGAAAGATTTGACTGAGGAATCACAAAAGATGAGAATGAGGAATCATGTAATATCAGATACTAATAACTGTTGATGAAAATTACGGGGACATAGACACATGAATACATTTAATATTGTAAGCCAGAGAGAATGGATGGCTTTCTGATCATACTCGAGTTACTGCCCTTGATAAACTAGGCCAAGGGAAAATTAATAGATTCCTATGAATATTTTACAGATTTCGTCCATGGATTTCATTATAGTACAATTTTTATGATTTCTGAAACCAAGATGTCAGCAAAAACATGTTGAGGAAGATAGCAGTGCTGCCTGTTGCAAGCAGTGACAGGTGACAAGTGCAAAGGAGCACTTCAATAATGAAATGATTGGAAGCACTGACGAAAAGAAATAAATTGCATATTTTGCAAAGGGCACAGACTCCACCAAAAATGTTTGCCTCCTTTTTAGGGCCAACTTTTAAAGGAAAGAATTTGCTCCTTAGGAGCAAATTCTTTCCTTTGAAAAAAAGAGCCCATTGTCAGAGTAGCTGAATAGGAGTAGTGAACATAAAAGCATGCAGAAAGTCACTAATAGTAGTGTTTCCCTCCCAGAAGAATGTGTATCTGGTGTATCCTTAACCCATTTAGTACCAGAAACCCCAATACGGGTACTCTGGCAAACAGGGCCTACACTGTTTGCGAAAATTTGGAAGCCATTTTCCAAATAAATTTTGAATAAAAAAAACAACCTGACACCCCTAAATTTTGGAATGAACTCCTGCTAAATATAATGAGGAAGATTCCATTTGGTACAAAAAAAGATTAAATATGAATAGAAAATCTTACAAAAGTATTCAGTTACTCAAATTAAAGTGTTTTTTTTTTTTTTTTTTTTTTTTTGGAAGTAAATGTGATCAATAAGTCGCCTTGTAGATATTAACTTGTAAAGAGGATTGTTTCATTAGAAAAAAAAAAATGGACAGTGAGATCTCAAGATTACTCAAGTCATCTGAGTGGTATCTAAAAGCTTGCAAAGCATGTGGTTAATTGTTGGAATCTTGAGGCTAATCCTGCCCAGAGTAACTGCACCAGCATATTATGGAAAAAATGTTTGGCAGAATTTCTCCAAATTTTGGAATATAAATTGATATATGTGAATGAGCAAACAGTGAAGATCCAGATACACTTAACCATAACATGATTTTATAATCAGCAATCCGAATCAATACAAGGTCTTTTCACAATCAAAGCACTGACAGTACTTGTGGGTTGATTGTAGATTGGGAAGCCGGGCCTGCATTGGGGACTTAGTGTGTTTCGTTTAATCTTTAAATTTCTGTACTTGAAGCAAACAGTAGACCCTGATCATATGCTGCATTCTGCTGTGTCTGATCTGGGTCTACACCATTTGCTAAATTAAATATAAACCCAATACAGGAGCTCAGATTTTTCTTTTTTACACATCACTCTGATGTCACAATAAGACAAGCACTGCTGTAAATAATCAGTACCTGGATTTTTTTTACATGGTCAACAATAGTTACATGGAAAGTTAGTAACTTTGGGTCGAATGACCAAAAACTAGATTGTTTCAATATTGTTTGGGAAATATGTTTTCAGACAGTCATATTTTACAGTAATGACTAGTGGTTAGACTTTTCTGAACATTGGTTTATAAAAGTTTGTTAGTTTTGTTATAAATTTAACAAGGTGACAATCTTCTTGCAAAATATTTATGCCCCCCCCCCCCCCCCCCCCCCCATCAGAGGGGAGGGGGACATTGTTTTTTTGTGCGGATCCCATTTGCATTGGCATAGCCTGTTTGAAGCACTATAACTCCTGAACCTATGGGTGGATTATGACCAAACTTGCATACAGTAACATCAATAGGATGGGGGCAAACAGTCATTAGGTTATGATGACCTTGACCTAGCTTTTTCAAGGTCACAGGCCCCCAAAACAGTCATTTGGGGCCAAAATGGCTTGTCTGAACTCTATCATTAACAAATTGATTAATTTTAGTTAAACTTGGTACAATATATATCATTACAACATACCCCAGATTTGATGTTGACCTTTTTTTTCAAGGCCACAGACCCCTCAAAAAGTCAGTTTGGGGCCAAAAATGGCTCAATCCCATTAACAAATTGATTAATGTTTGTCAAACTTTTTTGCAATATATCATTGCAACATACCTTTTTTTCAAGGTCACAGCTCCCCCCCCCCCCCCCCCCAAAAAAAAAAAAACTGTCAATTTTTTGCCAAAAATGGTTTGTATACACTCCATCTTATTAACGAGTTGAATAATTCTATTCAAACTTGTTACAATACATCATTACAACATAATGCAGATTTAATTAGATATTGGATGACCTTGACCTTTTTTTCAAGGTCACAGCACCCCCCCCCCCCCCCAAAAAAAAAAACAAAACAAAAAAAAAACTGTCAATTTTTTGCCAAAAATGGTTTGTATACACTATCACATTAACGAGATGATTAATTTTATTCAAACTTGGTACAATGCATCATTACAACATAATGCAGATTTAATTAGATATTGGAAGACCTTGACCTTTTTTTTAGGTCACAGCCCCCCCCCCCCGCCCCAAAAAAAAACAACAACACAATTTTGGGCGAAAAATGGCTTGTCTGCACTCTTATCTCGTTAATGAATTGATTAATTTTATTGTCGCGCCTGCTATTATTGTGTCTTCAGAGGTGCCTATAACAAGCATGGATACTGTACTGATCATAAGTATTGGGACAGACAGGCTTGGCAAACTGTGGACCCAGATCAGACTGCTCATTCAGTTTGATCATGGTCTACCCTGTTTGCCATTTGAGATGCACTTCTTTGACTCCTTGCTGTATTCAAACTGTTTGCCATTCGAGCGGCACTTCTTTGACTCCTTGCTGGATTGTTAAACATTTTTTTTTTTAAATTTTTGGAGAATTACAGCAAGTCCTCAAGGTGTCCTAATTAGGGCCCCGCACTGAAAGTGTGGGTGCCCTATAGTAATCACTCTGTCCGTCCGTCTGTCTGTCCGTCCGTCCGTCTGTCCGTCCACAAATTTCTGATAGCGCTGCCAGGGCCCTAGTCAGTTTCACTGACAGCTCTAGTTCTTAGAATTTTTATGGTAAACTCTGACTTTCTTTGTCCGCATCAGATCAACAAGCCTGTGTAATGGACACCCCTCTAAACCCTACCTCGTAAAGAAAACCAGGGTTCTGTAAATTAGAGTTTAATTTGTTCTCCTTCTTTTTGCTCAAAAACATAGATTGTGGGTACTCATTAGAACTAAATTGATGAGGCAGTACTACAGAGCACCCACAACATATGTTTTTACTATATAGACCAGAAAAATAAAAAATGAAATTCATTGGAGTGTGATATAAAATGAAGTTTTAGGACATGGATATATATTATTGTAATGTGATGAAGCTGCTTTGTATCAAGGCTGTCCATAAACCACATTGCTAAGGCTCATCATATAGCAATATGCAATAAAATCTATTTCATTATTTAGCAACTCTGAAAGAAAACCTGTTACCATAATAATCCTAAGTATTGGTACAGATAGGTGCAGACCCAGATCAGACTGCTCCTGAAGCAATCTGATCAGTGTCAACACTATTTGCCATTCTATCTGTTCCTTTTGGACCCCCCTGCTGGATCATGAAACAAATTTGTTAAACTTTTAGGAGAATATTACAGCAATTCCTGGCTGTGTTTGAATGTTTAGGATTTTTACAGTAATGGCAAAAAACAAACAAACAAAAAACAACTCTAATCAGCCATTTTAGCTCACTCAGTCTGTTCAAAGCTTGCGGTGGCTACAGGAGTTTCTGTATCTTATAGGCTTCTATTATTAAAGAAGTGTTTTGATGGGGTGTTGACCTGATGCGGACAAAGAAAGTCAGAATTTACCCTAAAAGCTGAGAAATGCCAATCCACTAACTGGAAAGAAGGACCTGAAGTCTGATTTTTATCCCCCGCCGAAGGCGGAGGGATATAGTTTTGGCGTTGTCCGTCCGTCCGTCCGTCCGTCCGTCCGTCCGTCCGTCCTTCCGTCCTTCCGTCCATCCGTCCCTCCGTCCATCCGTCCGTCCTTCCGTCCTTCCGTCCGTCCGTCACACTTTTTTGTCCGGAACCGTTTCTCAGCAACTATTGCATGGAATTAAATGAAACTTGAAATAAATATGTATTATTATGCTGTGGTGATGCACGCGCAATTTTTTTTCGGATTGACTTTTTACGTCCAGAGTTATGGCCCCTTGAATGATTGAAATTCTGGATTTTTCGTCGTCTCACTTTGTCCGGAACCGTTTCTCAGCAACTATTGCATGGAATTAAATGAAAATTGAAATAAATATGCATTATTATGCTGCAGTGATGCACGCGCAATTTTTTTTCGGATTGACTTTTTACATCCAGAGTTATGGCCCCTTGTATGATTGAAATTCTGGATTTTTTCGTCATCTCACTTTGTCCGGAACTGTTTCTCAGCAACTATTGCATGGAATTAAATGAAACGTGAAATAAATATGTATTATTATGCTGCGGTGATGCACGCACAATTTTTTTCTGGATTGACTTTTTACATCCAGAGTTATGGCCCCTTAAATGATCGAAATTCTGGATTTTTCGTCGTCTCACTTTGTCCGGAACCGTTTCTCAGCAACTATTGCATGGAATTAAATGAAACTTGAAATAAATATGTATTATTATGCTGTGGTGATGCACGCGCATTTTTTTCCGGATTTACTTTTTACATCCAGAGTTATGGCCCCTTAAATGATTGTAATCCTGGATTTTTCGACGTCTCACTTTTTTGTCGGGAACTGTTTCTCAGCAACTATTGCATGGAATTATATGAAACTTGAAATAAATATGTATTATTATGCTGTGGTGATGCACACACAAATTTTTTTCGGATTGACTTTTTACACCCAGAGTTATGGCCCCTTAAATGATTAAAATTCTGGATTTTTCGTCATCTCACTTTGTCTAGAACCGCTTCTCAGCAACTATTGCATGGAATAAAATGAAACTTGAAATAAATGTGTATTATTATGCTGTCGTGATGCACGCGCAATTTTTTTTTCGGATTTACCTGGATTGACATTTTTATCCAGAGTTATTTCCCCTTAAATGATTGAAATTTAGGAATTTTGTCTATTCGGTGATTATATCGGGGTTTTTTAACATTCGCGAATTTTATTTTGGTATCCTTGAAACCACATAACACGTAAATAAACCTCAACTTTGACAGACAAGTTAATCTCTACTGATAATTAGGTCAGTAGGTCAGGGTACAGCCTCTCATCCAGGGAGTAAATGTTCAGCGGGGCCCTTCCTAATTGTCTCTAGTTTGCTTCTTAGAACCATCCTCAATTTTGGCTAGATATATTTTCTTGCCATTCTACACGAAAAACCCATTCGGCGGGGGATATCAATTCAACGAATTTGCTTGTCTTACATTGTTCTTAAATTTTAACCCTTTTTGTACCAAATGGAATCTTCCTCCTTATATATACCAGGAGTCCATTCCAAAAATTAAGGGGCGTCAGGCTGTGTTTTCTTTATTTCTTTAAAACTTACTTTGAAAATATCTTAACTTTTCACAAATCATGTAGGCCCTGATCAGACGCCACTTTTTGCGGCGTCTGATCTGGGCCTGCACTGTTTGCCAGGGTACCCGTTTTGGGGTTTCTGGTACAAAATGGGTTAACAGCCAAAAAAGAAAACGAAAGAAATAAAATAATCCCACAGGATTTAAATCCTGTGCTCTGAAATGGGATAAAAATCCCGCGGGAGTTAATTTCAATGGAGCCAATATTAGTTACTTTAAACCAATAAATTATGCATGTTTTATACATAAATGGACAAAATTATTATAGCTTTGTCCAAACAAAGCAGATTTATTGGAAATTGGAAATTAGTGAAATCCCACGGGAGAAAAATCCCATTTTCGATTATGGGATAAAAATCCCATGGGATTAAAATCCCGTGGGATTTTTTTAAAATAGTTATATTCATGCTTTACTCATTGTAAGCTTCTCTAATTGACCTTATTAATAGAAAAGATATATTACACCTTCATTCCAGAGCATTTTAAAAAATTAAAAAATCCCGCGGGATTTTTCTCTGTAAAAAATCCCATGGGAGAAAAATCCCGCGGGAGAAATTGAAATTAGAGCAGGAGCAGCCATATTTTTTGTGCATGTATTTTAATGTTAAGTAGGTCCATTTTGATAGTTAAAAGCAAGATTTAAAATTTTGAAATTCTCCCATGGGAGAAAAATCCCTGATATTTTTATGGGATTTTAATCCCGCGGGAGTGGAGAAAAAATCCCGCGGGATTATTTTAATCCTGCGGGATTTTCAAAAATCCCGCGGGATTTTCACCCTTTCACCCCGGTTTGCCAAGAAACCGTTATGTATATCTTCACCAAATCATATAGAAATAATTTGTATAGATCTAAGCTATTACCTAAATGCATTGAAAGCCACCTAAAAGTGTTAGAAAGACTAGGTGAGTTTGCCTAATTTCTGGTGAGGCAAAAAAAAACTGGTGGCTGTTTATAGTAAAACTGGGGTTTACAGGGGTAAACATTATTTTTCTTATTTCTGCTCTCAAATATAGATTATGGGTACTCGTTAGAACCGCCTCGATGAGGCGGTTCTAACGAGTACACACAATCTCTATTATGAGCAAAAATAAGAAAAATATCGCATTTTTTTCATCTTAAAAATTTCGTTTTTTTCCGCGGTAAAATTTACACTATTTGTATAGGCGTGTTCTCATAGCGGGTTATTCATAGAAAATAGCCGAGTTATTCTTACCTCTGTGAGGTCAAAGTGTTGCGCACGGTTTTTTTTTATAGAACCTGTGTGTGTGTGTGTGTGTGTGTGTGTGTGTGTGTGTGTGTGTGTGTGTGTGTGTGTGTGTGTGAATTCGGGTTTAACGTCGCTTTCAACAATTTTTCAGTCATATCACGACGGTGTCTGGTTGCGACAGGGAGCTCAATGCTCACGTTTATAGTGCTGCCTCACTGAAGTATCATGTCCCAGACACATTACATGATACCACACCCACTCACATTATCCTGACACTGGATCGACCAGTCCTAGCTCTACCCCGTAAATCTGAGTGCCAAGCGAGGAGCAGCTAGTACCATTTTTAACGACTTTGGTATGTCGCGGCCCGGGATCGAACCCGAGACCTCCCGTTCCCCGGAGCGGACACTCTACCAACTGAGCTATCGGGGCCGGTATATATATAGAACCTGTGGAATCATGCGTTGGGCTTGGCAAACAGTGTAGACCCAAATCAGACGCAACGTGGCGTCTGATCAGGGTATACACTGTTTGCTTACAGTACAGGAACTTAAGGATTAAGCGAAATAGTCCAAGCCCCGTCCAGGACCGGTTTTCCCAGGCTTCACTCCGAGAAAATCGATCCATTATTTCTGTCAGTGCTTTGAATTGCGGTAGATTTAGAGGTGTTCGATGGGTTTGGTCGAACACCACTTGTCTGACCACATTGTTGTATTTTTCTGGATTCCTTTCAAACTTACAGACTGGAACAGACACATATGCAAACAGAGCACCATATTTGAATAAGTTGTATTGCCATCCTGTTATTTTTTTGACTAAACTCCCGATTACTTCTTACCGCGGGAGTTGGGGTGGAGGGAGGAGTTGGGTGAGGCATGGTTGTCGTTATCTTACGCCACTAGGGCGCACAGCTGATCATTGCTTATAGTTGGGCAAGGTCTGTTGTCCTTGTAGCAGGTAAGGGTAGAGGGGGAATGTTATAATTTCTCCTGTTTCCTTTCAGCTTCGTCTTTCACCCATATTCCTCCCTTTGTCTCCTCTATTTGGTAGGGTGACAATGGGCCAAAAAGTCCACTATTTCTGGTAGTAACCCATATCCGCCCACCCGTATAACAAAACATGTCTTATAACAAAATGTTCGTCAGCATCCGTAGTATCTGAAACTGCCGGCATAAATTGACATAAATGATGGCGAGCTGAGAAATCCAAGATGGCGTCAAAGACGGCCGCCATAGCTGTAAGTTCCAGTTTTTCGTAAAATATTAATATAAATACCACAAATCATCTTACAAACTTATTTTAATTTACTTTTCTGGTGTAGAAAGAAGATTTGTGCTAGAATATAGATCAACTTTTTTGGTTTGACTTGAAAACCGGTGAAAAAATGAAATTTTATTGTTTCTGTGTCTAGTTCCAAAGGTGGTACATAAAAGCAATTCTGATGTTTCAAAATTTAAACAGTTTTTACATATCTATTGTTTTATTTTAACTAAGACACTATTATAAAATACATTTAACACTATTCTGAAATACATTTATGGTTGGCTATGACTTTTTTTACCATCAATTTAACCCCAGGATTACCCCACCCACTCAGTTTACTAGTAAAATTCATTCACATAATATTGCAACAAATCCTCTTACAAACTTATTTTAATTTGTTTTTCTGGTATAGAAAGCCATCTGTGCTAGAATATTGATCAACATTTTAGGTTTGACTTGAAAACCGGTGAAATAAAAGACTTTTCATCGTTTTTGTGTCCAGTTTCATAGGTGGTACATAAAGGCGATGCTGATGTTTCAAAATTTTAAACAGTATTTATTTATTTATTGGTTTATTTTAATTAAGACACTATTCTAAAATACATTTAACACTATTCCCAAGTACATTTATGGTTTGTTATGTCATTTTTACCATCAATTTAGCCCCAAGATTACCCCACCCACTCACTTTACCATTACAATTCATTCACATAATACTCACACTCAAGGGATTTGCAGGCGAGGATTTCATTTTAGACAATAAGTAGAAGAGGGCATTGAAACTAATGCTTAGTTCTGTTTTCATACTATAATATATTATCAGCCATTAGGAAACACCACCTCTTTATAACACTGTTTTCGGCATCTGAGCATTAACCGTCTTAATTATGCAGTGCTACATCGAAACAAAATAGCAAAATAGTGTTTTTCAAATTGATCTAAAGTGACTTTTCTTGTCATTTTTGCTGTGTAACTGGCTAGGTTTTGGGGGCTATAAAGTGTTATATCCAAAACTGTGTTATAAACGTGTTATAAAGAGGATATGCTATACAATTAGGTTATATTTTGTTTGATTTGAGGTACAACGTCCCCGTCAACACTGTATCAGTCATTTTGCATTTTGGAGACATTGCTTCCATTTTTTTGGTGGGACTTTCCCCGACATTGAGATGAAATGACATCTCAAGCCCCGCCACACATTTAAACCAAAAGGTTTTATACACAAGGTCCAACTCGCACCACTTTTCCTGGGCATGCTTAGAATCTATAAGTGGTTTACTATGTATACCCTAGGTCTACTGGGCTAGGCAAATTATTCTTAGATTTTATAGCTCCCCATCAAATCGGTAGTTGATATGCACACCTGTGCACTAAAAAGAAAATGCTGCTGCTTTAACTAGCCCTGAGACATTTGACTCAGTCTCAAGATCTGAAATCTCTTGAAGCTGGAAGTCTGGATTAGGCAGAACATGAATTGCCTTCTTCTTGCCTGTACTATGTAAAGAAGAGCAGGTATCACAACCCATAAGGCAATACAGACAGCATAATTGCCCTTTCATCTGGCTCTAGCTTCCTGAAAACAGTAATGATGAACCCCTTTTCCAAAATCTTAGATCTGCCCATAGGTTTACTCAGGCCTATCTTATGCCCATGCTGTGTTGAATCAAGGCACTGACAGGACTGGTGCGATGATCGTCTCTAAGTGTAGGCTTGGAACAGCCCTTCTTGAATCAGCGAAAATGAGAGAATGACCTTACGCGTAGAAAAAAATTTCATGATCAATCTCCACGAAAGAATGTTGCCGACCCCGACAGAGCATAAGATACCAACTAACATTACGTGTACGTAAAATTAAATTTTAATTCTAAGTAAGTCGTATAACATTTATGTTGAACCCAATGTTTTACTCAAAGCTAGTTTCAAATCTAGCAGGTCTATTCTGAACGTTTTCAATTTTTTCATTACGGCCCACTCCATTGGGGTCCCCGGCCCCCGTTCAGCGGGGCTTGAAGAAATAGATTGGGCTGCATGATGCTTCCACACAGAGCTGAAACCGACCGCACATGAGTACTGGTAAACCGCGAAGAGGATCTAAGCCTGCCCAGGCAAATTGGTTCGAGTCGGACCGTCCATGCATATAAACCCTATTAGTTTCGTGCGGCAGGGCTTGAGATGAAATTTCATCTAAATTTTGACTAAAAGTCCCACAAAATTTGAAGCAACGTCTCCAAAATGACCTATATTTTGTTGACGACGACGTTAAACCTCAAACAAACAAACATACAAACTTTGGTTTTTGTTTGTTCGATTTGAGATTTAACGTCCCCGTCAACAATGTATAGGTCATTTTGGAGACGTTGCTTCCAATTTTGTGGGATTTTTCCCCGACACGGAGATGAAATGGCTTCAGCTCTGCGTGGAAGCATCATGCGGTCCATCTATTTTTTCAAGCCCGATTTGTGTGTGTGTGTGTGTGTGGGGGGGGGGGAGAAACATTGGGGTCCCAGATACAACCTATTCTGCAGCCATCGATAAGGCACAAAGAGTTCACTTTGCGCACATGACTAAAAAACATTTTTTCTTTGTTGTGGCTTAAACATATATGCCATAATTTCATCCATTGTAGACTATTAAATTGTTATATGTTGGACAAGTCCATTAGTCATTTAAGTGATGTCAGGTCTATTTTGATCGTTTTTAGCTCACCTGACCGAAGGTCATGGTGAGCTTTTGTGACTGTGAGATGTCCGGCGTCGTCGTTCGTCGTCCGTCGTGCGTAAACTTTTTCTTGTGAACATACTAGAGGCCACGGTTTTGGTCCAATCATCATCAAACTCAAGTTCATCAGAATGATTAGCATGACAATATGTCGGTCATATTCGAATATGGGTCACGTCGGGTCAAAAAGTAGGTCACCAGGTCAAATCAAAGGAAAACCTTGTTAACACTCTAGAGGCCACAAATTTGGTCCAATCATCCTCAAACTTGCTCAGGATGATCATCTTGATAGTATCTTAGACAAGTTCGAATATGGGTCAGTTCTGGTCAAAAAGTAGGTCAGTAGGTCGAACCACAAAAAACCCTTGTTAGCACTCTAGAGGCCACAGTTTTGGTCCAATCATCTTCAAACTTGCTCAGAATGACCATCCTGACAATATCTCGGTCAAGTTCGAATATGGGTTATGTCGGGTCAAGAAGTAGGTCAATAGGTCAGATCATAGAAAAACCTTGTTAACACTCTAGAGGCCACAGTTTTGATCCAGTCATCCTCAAACTTGCTCAGAATGATCATCCTGACAGTATCTCGGTCAAGTTCTTATATGGGTCATATCGAGTCAAAAAGTAGGTCAGTAGGTCAAACCACAGAAAAACCTTGTTAGCACTCTAGAGGCCACAGTTTTGGTCCAGTCATCCCTAATCTTGCTCAGAATGATCATACTGACAATATCTCGGTCAAGTTCGATTATGGGTCATGTCGGCCAAAAAATAGGTCAGTAGGTCAAATCATAGAAAAACCTTGTCAACACTCTAGAGGCCACAGTTTTGGTCCAATCATCCTCAATCTTGCTCAAAATGATCATCCTGACAATATCTCGGTCAAGTTCGAATATGTATCATGTCCGGCCAAAAAGTAGGTCAGCCGGTCAAATCATAGAAAAACCTTGTTAACACTCTAGAGGCCACTGTTTTGGTCCAATCTTCCTCAATCTTTGTCAGAATGTTCATCCTGACAATATCTCGGCCAAGTTTGAATATGGGTCATTTCAGGTCAAAAAGTAGGTCAGTAGGTCAGATCATAGAAAAACCATGTTAACACTCTAGAGGCCACAGTTTTGGTCCGGTCATCCTAAAGCTTGCTCAGAATGATCATCCTAACAATATCTCGGTCATGTTCGAATATGGGTCATTTCGGGTCAAAAAGTAGGTCAGTAGGTCAAACCACAGAAAAACCTTGTTAGCACTCTAGAGGCCACAGTTTTGGGTCAATCATCCCCAAACTTGCTCAGAATGATCATCCTGATAATATCTCGGCCAAGTTCGATTATGGGTCATGTCGGCCAAAAATATAGGTCAGTAGGTCAAATCATAGAAAACCCTTGTTAACACTCTAGAAGCCACAGTTTTGGTCCAATCATCCTCAAACTTGCTCAAAATGATCATCCTGACAATATCTCGGTCAAGTTCGAATATGTGTCATGTTGGGTCAAAAAGTAGATCAGTAGGCCAAATCATAGAAAAACGTTGTTAACACTCTAGAGGCCACAGTTTTGGTCAAATCGTCATCAAACTTGCTCAGAAGGATCATCTCTACAATATCTAGGCCAAATTTGAATATGGGTCAAGTGGGGTCAAAAGTAGGTCAAATCATAGAAAAACCTTGTTAACACTCTAGAGACTGCATTTTTTGTCTAAGTATCATCAAATTTGCTCAAAATGATCATCTTGATAATATCTAGGTCTAATACTAAATATGGGTCATGTGGGGTCAAAAATTAGGTCAGTAGGTTAAATCATAGAAAAACCTTGTTAACACTCTAGAGGCCTCAGTTATAGTCCAATCATGATCAAACTTGCTCAGAAGTGTCCTCTTTTTGTAATACCTTGGTCAGGAGGGGTATTGTATTTTACAGAAAATGCTGTTAGCAAACAGTGCAGACCCTGATCAGATGCCACGTTCTGCGACGTCTGATCTGGGCCTATGCTGTTTGCCAGGCTACCCCTTCAGGGTTTTCCCGCCTTTTAGGGGTTATTATTATTATTTTTTTTTTTGGTTTGGGTTTTACGGCCCTTTCAAGATTATTTCACTCATATCGAGCCGATCGTTAATCAGAGGTGGGCGAAAACCGGAGTACCCGGAGAAAAACCACCTGACCTTCCGTTGCAGAACTTGGCGTCTCACACGTGGCCCGAGCGAGGCTCGAACCTACGGCGGTGGGAGACCTAATGACTAAGAGTCAGCGCTCTTATCCACTAGGCCACGGAGGCCCGTCTAAGGGGTTATTATAACTTTAAACAAATATTCTGTATGATAATACAGTATTTCAAGCAATTCAGACTTTCAGGGTGTTTGGATCATGGTCAAAGTTTTTTTTGGCTATTTTTAGAAAAAACATTGTCATTACTCGACCTACTTTTATTTCATAATTTCCCCACCATAAGCTTGCTACAGATTAGAAATGATTGAAATCAACCTTCATGCTGCAGAAATATAAATGCTGTCAGACATGAAGGGGGCGGACCTTTCAACTCAATGTCGTGTAATAGTCCCACAAAAGTGGAAGTAACGTCTCCAAAATGACCTAAATAGTATAAACCTCAAATCAAAGAAACATAATTGGTAAAATCATACTTGAGACTGCATTTTGGTTCAAGCTTCATGAAACTTGCCAAGAATGTTTGCCTTTATAAAACCTTGAATATGTTTGAATATGGGTCATGTGGGATCAAAAACAAGGTGACGAATAGACTCAGGTGAGCGATACAAGACCATCATGGTCCTCTTGTTATTCTACTTTTGACGATGAATCCTATCAACAAACAGCGAAGAGCCTGAGCGGCGTCTGATCCGGGTCTGCGCTGTTTGCCTATACCCCATTTACGGATTTTCATGAGATAAAAATCCCCAAAACATTATACATTTTACTGAATGATTTTTTTTTCTTCTTTTCAGTTTGGTACGAGAACTCATTTATCGTAAGTTGATTTGGTTTAAACATTATTTGTATGACCGTGTTTTTTTCCATTATACCGAAAGCTCGATCGAACATTTTTGGTCGATTGTTTTCCAATCGACCCAAAGCTGTTAACCAGTACAGTGCAAATTATTTCGCTAGAGACTGACAACTGCATGCTGTTCTTGAATCGGCGGAAGGGAGAAAATGACCGTAGAAAAGATTTCATGATCAATCTCTACGAAAGAATATTGCCCACCCCGGAGGTATCGAACCCGCGTCCTTCTGATCACCAGTCAGACGCGCATCCGACTAAGCTACCGAGGCCGGAGACTCAGCCGTGGTAAACGAGCAATCGATGTTTGGGTAATCGAAGTTCGACATTTGTTGTTAGCTTGATTTGAGGTTTAACGTCCCCGTCAACACTGTATAGGACATTTTGGAGGCGTTGCTTCCAATATTGAGGGACTTTTACCCGACATTGAGATGAAATGACAGCTGAAGCCCACCAATTGGGTTTATATGCATGGATGGTCCGACTCGCACCATATATCCTAGGCAGGCCTAGAACCTCTAAGCGGTTTACAAGTACTCATGTGCAGTGCGTTACAGCTGTGCGTGGAAGCATCATGCAGCCCAATCTCTTTTTCGTCAAGCCCCGATGGGCGGGGGACGTCGAAGTTCGACATATACACCAACACAGATTTAGATTATTTTGCATTTACAATCGGACCTCGATGGCTCAAATCTCTTTCGGACCATGAAAATGTGTTTGAGACAGCGGTTTTGTTTTTGTTTGATTTGAGGTTTAACGTCCCCGTCAACACTGTAAAGGTCATTTTGTTGGACTTTTACCCGACATTGTGAAGAAATGACATCTCAAGCCCTGCCGCCCAATGAAACCTATAGGGTTTATAAGCATGGACGGGTCGACTCGCACCGCTTTGCCTGGGCAGGCTTCAATCCTCTGAGCGGTTTACCAGTACTCATGTGCGGTCAGTTACAGCTGTGCGTGGAAGCATCATGCAGCCCAGTCTATTTTTCGTCAAGCCCCTATGGGCGGGGGCCGTCGAAGTTCGACATATGCACCAACACAGATTAGATTATTTTGCCTTCACAGTCGAACCTCGACGGCTCAAATCTCTTTCGGACCATGAAAATGCGTTTGAGACAGCGGTAGTGGCAGCCACGTATATAGGTTAATATTAATACTATACCAGGAGACATAATGAAAATTATTGTGGGATATCTTTTCGATGTTCTATAATAAAAATGTATGATGTATATACTCTTCGAGGCGATTCTAATACATGTAAATACACTCAGAGCGTATATTTGCAAGATAAAAGCTAAAAATCTCCTCCATTATCCCACTCTACTTCTTATGTAGATGTATTCCCTATGTAATGGGCTAAAGAGTGAGTTCGACTGAGTCATGGTAAACGAGCCATCGGTGTTCGAGCCATCGAAATTCTACTGTATTTCATTTTTGGAATAATGAATTTTGCAATTCTTTTTCAGGCTTACTTCGTGCCTGATGGCAGTTTTCATAAGTAAGTACATTATATATATATATTAATACTTTACAGTAAAATTCCTATATTAAGACCACCATTGGGACTGGTTAAAAGTGGTCTTAAGACCACTTTGTAACAGTCCCAAAGATGGTCTGAACAGTTCCAAAGGTGTTCTCTTATCAGGAGAGACCGGATGCAGAAAACAGCAAAGATCGTATAACTGAAACCTTCAGGCTCAATAATCTTTTAAAAGCAGATTTAGTCTTAATTTTAGGTGGTCTTAATAGCGGAAGTTTACTGTACATGTACATGTATATGTTTGTATACTTAAGAAATAGATCAGATCAAGCTGTGATTTGTTGAGTAATAAATCACAGTTTGGAGGTCAGTTGTAAAGTAGACAAATCACGAGCGCGTAGCGCGCGTGATTTGTCTACTTACAACTGACCGACAAACTGTGATTTATTACCTAACAAATCACTAGCTAGAGCTGATCTATTTTGATTCTAACACGCTGAAACTCGGCAATAATGCTGTTGTTTCCTTCAAATTCTCACAAATTTTCGCCATTGTTAGAAAAAATCCCGCTAAAATTATTGACTGAAACACACGCATTTATATCCTTTTCTAACGTTTTCGATGCGAGAAAATGACGTTACACCGTCTAACGTCAAGGAAATCGACTAGTGACGTTATAAAATCGCAGTTTTTAGTGACGTCACTGGTCACACTCTTCCTTGCCGTGATTTTTTGTAGAATAAAACACAGTTATTTTCCATTGCCTATATAGGCGCGCTGTGTTAGAATTGGCGTTTACACTATTTACATGTAGACCATATCCAGCTGGTCGGTTTACCTGGCAGACTGGTACATGACCGATTAACAAAACAGAGCACATTCTTTCTCCAGAAACTGACAACTGCCCTTCTTGAATCAGCGGATGCGCCAGAAAATGATCATGGAAATTCCACGAAAGAGTACTGCCAACCCGGCAGGTACCGAACCCACAACCTCCTGATCACCAATCAGACGCTCAGCCAAATGAGCCACAGAGACCTGCATATTTTGTTTGATTTGAAGTTTAAGGTGCGCGTCAACACTGTATAAGTCATTTAAGAGACGGTGCTTCCAATTGTGTGGGACTTTTACCCGACAATGAGATGAAATGACATCTTAAATCCTGTCGCACAATGAAAACCAATAGGGTTTATATGCATTGACTGTCCGACTCGTACCATTTTTCCTGGGCAGGCTTACAGAAGGCCAAGATATACTGGTTGCCTAAACTTCATAAATGGCCATATAAAACACGGTTAATTACAAATTCAAGCTCTTGTACCACCACTGAACTAACTACTGCCATAAAAAACATGTGATTAAATATTGCGTCAAAGTCATTCAAAGTTATTGAAATTCGACTGTTTATCTCGAAGTGCGGTCATTTGGATAAATCAGGAAAACATGCCTATATAATTCTGACCCCATTGAACCCAACTTTAACATACATGGGTAAACTGTCTGCACTAAAATATGGAGTGTTGGTACTCGTTAGAACTGTCTCGAGATGGCGGTTCTAACGTATACCCACAAACTATATTTTGAGCTGAATTAAGAAAAATATCAACATTTTTCACCTGAAATTTTTATTTATTTTTTTTTTCGGCGGTAAAATTTACTATGTGTTTGATAATGCGTGTTTTCCTAATTAATTTAATCCATCGTTATTCAGTGGGATCGGAATAATCACAAGGTAATGCAACCGCTGGACCAATGGTTGGGATTTTCTGTCCTCACTGAACAACAAAGACCTATTCTTTTACTCACATACAGTAATAACGTTCTCTAACTGCAGCATGTTTTCTTCAGGGAAGCTTGAGTGCAAAGAAGCAAAACGAAAATCTTAACTAAACATAATCGAAGGCAATGATCAGGAATCGGTACAATTAACCAACAGCTCCCACCGAGACACCAAAGGGAAAGAAACACAAACATGAAACAACTAGACCCTAATGGCAACATCAATAGCGGAAAGCCAAAAGGACAGTTACTTTCCAAAGAAATGGCCAATTGGCTATCCAAAAGAAAAAAATGCAAGCGACACACACACTCAAACGCAAACCATAATAAAAATAAACCGCCTTGGAACGGCCATTGGAACGAATTCCACTACGGGGTGGGGGGAGGTAGGGGGCGGGCTTAAATCGATTTTACGCGACCGCAATCCTCGCATTTACCTCCGTCGCGATTTAGACGAATAATTTGTTCAGTCCGCATGAAGGCCTCCTAACTCACCAGTGCAACATCTCCGGGAACACAAAAATCAAACAACCACAGAGATGAAACAACGGTGAGGACTCGACAGCAAGAAGCCACTGAAAAGCTGGAGTAAAAGAAAACCAACAGTTAGACCCAAATGGGCCGAGCAGAGACAGAGCATCAGACACCAACCAACATTACATAAACTTAAATTCACTCTAATTCTCGCTACTTAAAAGCCTTTACGCTGGCCATAGAATCTGAGGCCTGACCCACCGGCGTGTAATTTAAATGGGAAACAAAGCTGCCAACCGTTATTGGGTTAACTACCATGCATGCAGTCTGCCATATAACATTTATGTTGTACCCAATCTTTTTATATCGAAGAATGATTTTACGAAAGAGGATGCTGAAGTCATTGCAAGTATATATTTTTTTCTGAATTTATATTCTAAATCACCATAAAATTCGGGTTCCGACAGACCTTATTGCAGAAGAGATTTAAGTCCAACATTGAATTTTGAAATTAAATCGGAATGACGTCTATAAAAATTTGAAATGGCTTTGCGTGGTTTATGATACCGATAACCCTGATTAAGAAGTTTAGCAGTTAACAATGTATTACGAGCGTTGAAGTTAGTTACATGATTAGACACTCTGGCAAATCGAATTAATTGCGAAATATAAACGCCATAGGATGGCGCACGAAGAAGAACGTCACCATCCAAGAAAGGAAAATTTACAATCTCAAAATCAAAATCACCGCGTTTATAACAAATTTTATAGGAAACAAACCCATCCACAAAAGATAGATGTAAATCCAAAAAACGGGGCCTCGGTATCAGAAGAAGTCGAGACATTTTGGTGCCAAAATGTTCCTTTTTGATATAATTAAGAAAACGCATACCCACACTTGAAGTTTTTAAGTTATAGCCGTTTGAACTTATGAAGTGCTGTTTCGCCATGCCGCTTACGTCGCTTTTAATGTAGAAAGCCGACGTTACCCGACAAGTTGGAATTCCATGAAGTCAAAAGTCGCGTGTGAGTTTTCCCGTTCGGCGGCCCATGTCTGACAGATTTATGTCTCGTAAAGGTGTCAGTGTTGGACAGATTTCGCCACTAGCTAGCAAACACAGGGACGCCCCCCGTCTCATAAGCATTGGGATGTGAGAATAATTGAATCATTGATCGGGCTGAAATCGAGACAAGGAAATTTCAGGCAAGTTTTCAATTTATTTAAATTTCATGCGAGGCTTCAGAGGCTATGCCTCGTATGAGATATAAACTTAAAATTAGCCTGAGGTTTCCTTATCGAGTTTTGAACCCCGGCCCATCATTGATTATTTATCTCACCCAGCTACTTTGTACATGTAGTTACAGGTGCGAGGCGGACCGTCCATGCTAATAAACCATATTGGTTTCATTTGGCGACAGGGCTTGAGATGCCATTTCATCTCAATGTCGGGTAAAAGTCCCACAAAAGTGGAAGCAACGTCTCCAAAATGACCTTTACAGTGTTGACGAGGACGTTTAACCTCAAATCAACCAACCAACCAACATGTTCTGTGTCATTCCACAATTTCGGATGTGTGAACCTGAAAAATCTAAATGCTAGCGGGTTGCGCTGCAAATCAATCTGAAGACAGTTTCGAAAAAACTTTAATCTTATGCTTGTCAGTTATTGTTAATCCTTCTCTTGCTGAATATTCAGTTTAGCCACACCCATTTTAGACTTTGAACCAATCAGATTACTTGATGTAATTTATTCCTACAAATTTATAAATTGAATGTCAAACAGTGTAGATCCTGATCAGATGGCTTCTTCAGAAGCCATCTGATCTGTATCTACACTGTTTGCAAACATAGGGTTGTCGTGAACAGCAAAATAAGAGTTAACTTTGAAAAAAAAACTACACTTTCCTTGAGGGCACATGACCTTACTATGAAAGGCAATGTGAAAAACGAAACTATCAATTTCCGGTGCCTTGTATCGGATTTTTATCTCATTGGTTAGATCTTTTCAATACACATATGCATGCCAAAAACTATAACTATACCTTGTGGTGTCTGAAATCACGTTGTGACAATTTTGCCTCGACGAGGCAATTTATAAAGAAATATGCCCCAGACAATATCATTGTTTAAGTATTGTCAATATAGATCTGCATGCCATACATTACCAAAAATATTCGTACCGGTTTTAAAGTTATGCGCAAGAACAGCTAACATTTTCACCAGTAACAAGGTCTAACACTAATCTTTGAACCACAGGATCTTAGCGTGGAAATTTCACAAACATCACATCTGTATTTTTCAGCTACAAGGAACTGCAGATCAATGTTCTGAATACGACCTGGGATCTGCGGATAAAAAAGCCTTACATCGATAATGATGGTCAATGTCCGGAAGGGGAGAGTGTGGCAGACAGCGACTGGTCAAGCAACCAGGAAAAAAAGATTTACACAGATGGTGTGATAAATGATCCAAATAACACTGGTAAAATACAATGAGGTCTGACTGGCAGAAATGTACGGAGCCCGGGAAGGGAAAAGCTGGCTTTATTTTTAAAGTTGTCTGCAAAAGATAACATCTTGTGCCCACAAGAGTTTATCTTGTGCGAACAACATACTGTCTTGTGCACACACGATAATATGTCGAGCAAAAAGGTGTTATGTTGTTCGCACAAGTTACTATCTTGTCCGCACAATATGATATTTTATTCGCACAACATTTTATCTTGTTTGCACAACATATTATCTTGTTTGCACAAAATATTATCTTGTTCGCACAACAACGTAATATCTTGTGCGCACAACATATTATCTTGTTCGCACAACACTATAAGTTATTTTGATTCTTGACGTGGAACATGGGATCATATTCCCCGCCTGAGAGCGATATTTGTACAAAATATCATGTAAAAAGCTTTGCAGTATAACAAATTCGCGCGCCGGGGGTCAGAATAATAACGGCGTGTTTTCGTGATGGCGAAGATTCAAATCACTCTGAATATGCTATGGAAGTGCATAAACTGAAGAAATAATAGCAATCTCATTAGGAAAACATGTCCGTAAGAAATAATGGCGTCCAACATGGTGTCAGAAAAAGACAAATATTAGGTAAAAATGATAAGATCTTATTTCTGCTTTCAATATAGATTGTGGGTGCTCGTTAGAACCGCCTCAATGAGGCGGTTCTAACGAGTACCCACAATCTATGTTTTTGAGCAAAAATAAGGCAGACAAAGTATACTCCCGTCAACTCCACTTTTCTCTATATACAGTGGGGTTTAGGGGGGGGGGGTCTTCGTTTCACTGACTTGCTATCATGATGCCCTGCTGCAAGGACAGCATGCCTTGCCCAACTGGAAGCCAATATCAGTTGGACAACCCAGTGACGCAAGATACACATCACCTTTGCCACAGCCAACCACCCCATCCTGCGAGTCCTGTTGTTGTTGCTTCTGCTGCTGATGGTCTTCTTCTTCGCCTTCTTGTGAATGACGAAAAGAACCCACTCATGGTATCATAATGATCATGTCATTTATCCGTCGTTACTGCAACCTTTTTATCCACTGTTACCGATTAATTTGCTCAGTTGAAATGTCTGGCGAATCGGATCTTCGAGCACAACGTGTTTTTGTTTGATCTGATGTTTGACATCCCCCTCAACACTGTATTAGGTCATTTTGGAGACGTTGCTTCCAATTTTGTGGGACTTTTACCCGACATTGAGACGAAATGACATCCTGAGGCCTGTCGCCTAATGAAACCAATAGGTTTATAAGCATGCACGGTCCGACACTCACACCGCTTTGCCAGGGCAGGCTTAGATCCTCTGAGCGGATTACCAGTACTCCTGTGCGGGTCGGTTTCAGCTGTGCGTGGAAGCATCATGCAGCCCATATATTTCTGCAAGCCCCGATGGGCGGGGGCTGAAGAGCACAACGTGTGCTCAGTGAAAACAATCAACCTGGTTACCCACACCACCATGCCAACAAGTCCGTGTAATGAACACCACTCTAGACCCCGCTTTAAACAGAAAACGTTGGGTTAACAAAGGTATACATTAGTCCCCTTATCTTTGCCCAAAGACATACATGTAGGTTAGGGGTACTAATTAGCACGTATTAAGAAAACACACCCGTGCGACCTAATGCATTTTTTCGCATTTCCAAAATGATGAAAATCCGTGATATTTTTCTTCCTAATACAGCAAACATAGGCTGTGTGTACTCGTTAGAGCCGCCAAAACGGTGGTTCTAACATGTACCCACAATCAGCTATGTCTTGGAGCAGAAATAAGAAAATAATGTATACCCCGTAAACCCCAGTTTTCTCTATATAAAGTGGGGTTTAGAGGCTTGTTCACGTGATGATTGGAACAGTCTGAATAAGACGGTTCTAACAAACACCCAAAAACTAAATTTTGAGTGAAAATAAGAATAGAATAGTAGAGAAATGCACAATGTCGCACGGATGTGTAATCGCAATGCAACCAAACTAACCCAGCAGGCACATGACGTAATTCTGACGCCACATCAACGTCGGCGCAACTTCATGACATTTATGCAACATTACATCTACGTCGATGCAACGTCGTGACGTTGCACCGACGTTGATTTAACGTTGCCCTAACGACGTGTGCCTGCTAGGAAAGCCTTCCCTGACAGCAGGAATAAATATTTGATCCACAGGTACATGTACCAAAACAGCATACATTGAAGACTCAGATCAGCATGTGCGCATGCGCAGGCTGATCTGAGTCTTCGGTGTACGCACATGTCCTAAGACAGCTTTTCTGTTGACGTTGTCCATATATCTTTGCTAACATAATGCAATGTTTTCCATAATGCGATGGCCCCGTCCATCGGGGCTTGGAGAAATAGATTGGGTTACAAGCTGCTTCTACGCAGAGCTGAAACCGACCGCACATTAGTACTGGTAAACCGCGTAGACGGTCTAAGCCTACCCAGGCAAAGTGTTGCGAGTCGGACCATCCGTATACATAAACCCTTTTGATTTCATAGGGTGGCAGGGCTTGAGAAGCCATTTTTAAATGCCGGGTAAAAGTCCCACATAATGGAAGCAACGTCTGCAAAATTACTTAAGTAGTGTTGACGGGGACGTTAAACCTCAAATCAAACAATTTCCATGATGCGCATTGTTCGGGTATACCAGTATGACATAGCTTAACCTCATGGCTTATCCGTGGACTGTCGTGAAGGTCTCGTGTTCTCGCACCTTCTCGGTGCCCTGTCAAATACAGTGGCGTATACGAATTACAACGGCATAACACGATACAGAAGCCGAGTTCCCGCCCACTTTGCGAGAATTTTAACAGCTCAAAACTCTCGTTGGCACTCTGCGGCACGCTACGAGTTACGGCTGGGTGTGAAGAGCTGTGCAGTAATATCTCCTTGAGTTCTCGACGCGATGCTGCGAGTTCGTCGTAGGTATGACGGATGCTTTAACTCTAGATGGAACATTGCAGGTACTTTCTGGAGTGTTGAATGGTCGTTTCCCTTTGCTGCTCTCAGTGAATATACGGACAGGACGCAACCTAAGCCAAGTGAAAATGAAGCCTGGTTTATGGACTTTCTCAGGTATGGCAACTGTATGAGGCGCCCTTTTACTATTTATTCCCTATTTATAGATATCCATAATTATCGAATTATGAATATCCATAATTCGAATTATGGATATCCATAATTATTTATGGATATCAATGATTATTTATGGCTATCCATTATTCTAATTAATGATATCCATAATTCGAGTTATGAATATCCATAAATCGATCTGAATTATACATATCCATTAATCGAATTATAGATATCCATTATTCGATTTATGGATATCCATAATTCGATTTATATCATTAATTCTAAATATGGATATCCATAATTCGAATTATGGATATCATTAATTCTAATTACGGATATCCATAATTCGGTCCATTTATGGCTATCCATAATTCGATTTAAGGACATCCATAATTCGTATTGGCAAATGAATACAATAAATAATGACTGGAACCAAAGGCTTTTGGGGTGAATTATGGATATCCCTAATTCAAAATATAAATATCCATAATGCAGCCCGATTTACAGATATTCATAATTCGATTTATGGATATCCATAATTCGAATTATGGATAGCCATAAATCAGCGGAATACGGATATCCATATTTTGTTTTATTGATATCCATAATTGGAATTAGTGATATTCATAATTCGAATTATGGATATCCATAAATCGCTCTGAATTAATGATATCCATAAATCGAAGTATGGCTACCCATAATTCGATTTATGGATATCTGAAGTTCGAATTATGGATATCCATTATTCGGCTGATGTATGGATATTCATATAGCGAATTATGGATATCGATAAATATGGATTAAATAGTAAAACGGCACCCCATTCAACCGCAGTAAAAAATCCAGAAACTCGAACACGGCTGACTCGTTTAACCCCTTCAGTACCAGAAACCCCTAAAAGGGGTAGCTTGGCAAACAGTGCAGGCCCAGATCAAACGCCGCAGAACGCGGCGTCTGATCAGGGCCTACACTGTTTGCAAAATGTTAAGCCAATTCTCGAATAAATTTTGAAGAAAACACAACCTGACACCCCTAAATTTTGCAATGGACTCCTGCTATATATAAGGTGGAAGATTCCATTTGGTACAAAAAGGTTAACATGGCTATTCTAACTCGCTCTAGAATCCCCAGAGAATTCTTACTATTGCTCAATATACATGTTTATACCACAATCTGCAGGCATTCTAGTAACCTAATAAAGGGGGTCGAATAACTGCACGCTATAATCGGTAGTGACCTATAATACTTTCTACTGACCTATAATACGCCTAGTGACCGTTTACAGACCGGACCTACTTTTCAGGTCACTAATTTACAAGTGGAAACAATAACATGCAACCTTTTAAACATGGGAAACAACGAAACTGCAAGTTAAAATCTTTGCAATATTGATTTAAGCAGATTTTCAGAAATTTCTGTTAAAATCTTACCATCTCGGCTTTTCCTGGTTTGAATGGCCCGTTGGAATAACTGCGCACTGCTACTGCAGTTGTGTCTCAACCTCGAAAATAATTTCAAAAGCTAAAATAAACTACTTATTTGCAGATTTTCTTACAGAATGTAAATCGCTGAGAAACTTTTTTTTCGAGTGTCCATGTTGTTTCCCACGTCTTTGTGGCGGGGTGACGTCAGAAACGTTGCACTAGTTGACGTCACGTTATACTACGTGTGCGCGCCATGGCACTGAATGTCGTTCAACATGCCACACTGTCTGCTGTCTTTTTTGCTTAAATTTGCTAAATTATTGCAAAACCCCTTGATTTTTGAATTGCGGTATAAACTAAATACATGGTTAGTGTCTTTAATAATAAAACTTAATCGGTTCGCCGCGACAATTTTATAGGGGCTCGCTATAGCTCGCCCCTATAAAATTGTCTAAGGCTCACCGATTATATTTTATTATTAAAGGCACTAACCATGTATTTACTATATTTCGGACAATTCAGGAATAAACAGAGGTTCCTCCTCGGTTTGTTTTTGTTTGAATTGGGGTTTTACGTCCCCGTCAACAATATTAAGGTCATTTTGGAGACGTTGCTTCCAGTTTTGTGGGACTATTACCCGACATTGAGATGAAATGACATCCCAATGAAACCAAAAGTGTTTATAAGCATGGACTCGCACCGCTCTGCCTGGACAGGCTCAGATCCCCTAGGCGTTTAGCAGTACTCCGTGTGCGGTCGGATTCAGCTCTGCGTGGAAGAATCATGCAGGTCATTTATATCTTCAAGCCCCGATGGGGGCCGTATTGAATATGTCCATTAATCCATCTCATCTTAAATTAAGGATTGCAAATGTCGTCATGACAAGTTTTGTTGTTTTATCGAATGTCGATACATTTGAATAAAGAGCTTTTTTGTGTTTTTAATTATCTGGAGACGGTACATGTTTTTTGTGTGAAAAATATTTCCGTCATTTTGCAAAGGGAGGCAACTTTCGGAAACTCCTGTTGGCTTTTCTATAAGCCCTGTCCCACTGAAAAAGGGGTCTATTCCTAAAGGAAAGAATTTGCTCCTTTATGAGTTGACCCCTATTGACATGGGAGACAAAAATACTTTTGGAGGAGTTGCCTACAGAAAAGTGGTACGAGCCGGGCCGCTTACAATGGTATGGCACTTAAATTGCATGTAGATGAGTTGTTTTATCTTCATTGTACAGGGCACAGTATGCCGTGGATGTAGTAAATGGGACGTACGTCAAGGTATGTACTGATTATTATTGAGAGACGAATGTCGTTTTACTACTTAAGTGGAGCAAAATATAACAATACTATGACGGCCCCCGCCCATCGGGGCTTGATGAAATAGATGTGCTGCATGATGCTTCCACGCAGAGCTGAAACTGACCGCACACGAGCACTGGTACATTGTAAACCGCTTAGAGGATGTAAGCCTGCCCAGACAAAGCGGTGCGAGTCGGACCGCCCATGCTTATAAACCGTTTGGGTTCCATTGGACGACAGGGCATGAGATGTCTTTTCATTTCAATGTCGGGTAAAAGTCCCACAAAATTGGAAGCAACGTCTCCAAAATGACCTATACAGTGTTGACGGGGACGTTAAACCTCAAATCAAACAAAAAATCAAAATCAAGTTATCATGTACATGTACATTGTTAGGTTCCGATATTCTGAGTCACCACCTGTTTGGAAAAGAGCGGCTGACTTGGGTTACATGTTGTCCGTTTTGTTTACTGTCGTCACCTGGGTAGTTCAGTCGGATGCGCGTCTGACTGGTGATCAGGAGGACGCGGGTTCGATACCTGCCGGGGTCGGCAACATTCTTTCGTGGAGATTGATCATGAAATCTTTTCTACGGTCATTCTCTCCCTTCCGCAGATTCAAGAAGGACAGTTGTCAGTTTCTGGCGAAAGAATGTCCACTGTACTGGTTAACCGCTTAAGTATAAGCCTGCCCAGGAAAAGTGTGGATAGGTAAACTGACCAGCTTAAAAATAACATAAATAGTGTTAATTGGGCTGTTAAACTCTAATACAAACAAACAAACACTCCGTGTTTCGATTTCTTTTTTCCCTAGTGATATTGTGGGAAGAATTTTGGATCTGACTCTATCAGTTTCTGATCGTTCTCATTTTAATTTTGAAATCCCCAAATCAAAGATAGAAAAAAAAAACTGCTTAAGGGGAATGGTAACATCTGGCACATTTTCCCGCCATTTTTCAAAGGGAGACAACTTTCGGTACTTCCTGTTCGCTTTTCTATAGGCTCAGTCCGACTGAAAAAGGGGTCAACTCTTAAAGGAAAGAATTTGCTCCTAAGGAGCAAATTCTTTCCTTTAAGAGTAGACCCCTGTTGATATGGGAGACAAAAACACTTTTGCAGGAGTTGCCATCCCTGAAGTTATACCAATTCCCCTTAAACGTGTACGCTAAAATTACAAGAAAATCAGCATAGTTCCTTCTTGAAATTCATGGAAGACACGTTTTGTCGAACAAATGCTTTTTTTCTTAACTCTAATTTGGTTTGAGTTCTCAAACTTAGGCCCAAGTTAAAGATCGTGAACCGGCCTCCACCCATCGGGGCTTGAATAAATAGATGGGCTGCAGCAGAGCTGAAACCGACCGCACACGAGTACTGGTAAACCGCTTAGCGGATCTAAGCCTGTCCATGCAAAGCAGTGCGAGTCGGCCTGACCCTGCTTATAAACCCTATTGTTTTCATTGGGTGACAGGGCTTGAGATGTCATTTCATCTCAATGTCGGGTAAAAGTCCCACAAATATTGGAAACAACGTCTCCAAAATGACCTATACAGTGTTGACGGGGATGTAAACCTAAAATCAAACAAACAACTAAAGATCGTGAAATGCACCTCGAAATCGTCGCTAGTCCCATCGGATCTTTAAAGTAGAAGTGAAGGCAACGATCAGGAATCGATATAGAGACACCAAAGGGAAAGAACACACAAACATGAAATAACTAGACACTAATGGAAACATCAGTAGTGGAAAGCCAAAAGGACAGTTACTTTCCCACAAAATGGTCAGTTGGCTATCCAAAATACTTTCCCACAAAATGGTCAGTTGGCTATCCAAAATAAAAAGATATTGGCTATCCAAAACAAAAAGATATAAGCGATACATTCAATCAAAGACGAACTATAACCCCCCCCCCCCCCCACCCCCCCCCCCCCCAAAAAAAAAAAAAAAAAAAAAAAAAAAAAAAAACATCACGAAAACACGCCTTTATAATTTTGACCCCCTTGAACCCCTTATTTTCCTTATTTCTGCTCTAAAATATAGATTGTTGATACTCGTTAGAACCGCATCGATGAGGCGGTTCTAACGAGTACCCACAATCTATATTTTGAGCAGAAATAAGAAAAATATCACAATTTTTCATCTATTTTTTTTTTATATTTTTTTCGGCCATAAAGGCTACAATGTATTTGTATAGGGGGCGTTTTCGTAATGGGTCAGTGAAACGTATTTCACTTGGGGGTCTTAGAACTAAATCGGAATGACGTCTACATCACGTGAACAAGTCCGTGAAATGAAGACCCCCCTAAACCCCACTTTATATAGAGAAAACTGGGGTTTACGGGGGTAAATGTCATTTTTCTTATTTCTGTTCCAAGACATAGGTTGTGGGTACTCGTTAGAACCGCCTCATTCAGGCGGTTCTGACGAGCACCCACAACTTATGGTTTGAGCATTTATAAGAAAAATATCACGGATTTAGTAGCAATTTTTGAGCTGTGAAAAGTGCACTATGTCGCACGAGTGTGTTATCGTAATGATAAAACTTAGACAATAACCTACATTCCACCCAGAGACCTCTGAGAAAATGTGTTCATACCCAAAAGGTGATTGTGAAACTACGAGGGAGGATCCGCTAAGATCTGCAAAGGAGAAATATTTAAATGATCACTCAGATGTTCGATCTGTTCCGGAGAACTTTACTAGTACTCTAATAGTTTCGAGCTGAAAAAAAAACAACATATCAACTCAAAAACTAGTAGGACGTCCCCTCGATTCCTCGGAACGCTAATAAGACCCACAGTTCTAAGGAATAAAATTCATGTCAAGAAAAAGAAGACGAGCAGCTCTAATATTGATCGAAATTTGAAACTTTGAGATGGGAAATTAAGACAGACGTTAAATACCAGCATGATTTGATTTGTAATTAGCCTGAGCAACTCCCCAGAGTTTTCTATAGGTACATATGTGGTCAGAAAAAAATGACAGGCAAGATATTTGTTATGGGGTAAAATTTCAATACAGTAGAACTTCGATGGCTCGAACACCTTTGGGACCTCGAAAATCTGTTCGAGACAGGGGTAGTTCGAGCCACTGAGGTTACTGTCAGAAGGCATAATGAGATACTTTTAGACATCTTTTCGGTGTTCTATAATGAATATGTATGTTGTGTGTACTCATTAGAATCGCCTCATCGAGGCGAGTCTAATGAGTACACACAGCATTCATTTGCAAGATAAAAGACTAAAATCTCCTTAATTATCTCCCAATATTTCTTATGTAGAGGATTTCGCTATGGGCTCAAGAATGGGTTCGACTCATCCATGGTAAACGAGCCATCGTTGTTCGAGCCATCGAAGTTCTACTGTACATTGTGTGTATGTTGAATTGTATCTCTCTCTCTCTCTCTCTCTCTCTCTCTCTCTCTCTCTCTCTCTCTCTGCTGTGTTTTTGCTTTAACAAGTAAGCCGAGCCAATTAAGAGGCCGTATTAAGCCTTTTCTTAACCTTTAACCTGCTGAATATTCAATTAAGCCACACCCATTTCTGACTTTCAACCAATCAGATGACTTGATGCAGTTTATTTCTACATATTCATAAACTGAATGTCAAACAGTGTAGAACCTGATCAGATGGCTTCTTCAGAAGCCATCTGATCTGGATCTACAGTGTTCTCAAAGATAGGGCTTGTCGCCTACAGCAGGCTAAAGGTTAATAGGTTCTTCTGTCGCGGTTTATTTCTGTTATGGTTTGTCTTTGAGCGTGTGTATCGCATATATCATTTAGTTTTGGATAGCCAATTGGCCATTTTGTGGGAAAGTGATTGTCCTTTTGGCTTTCCGCAATTGATGTTTCCATTTGGGTCTAGTTATTTAATGTTTGTTTTTCTTTCCCTTTGGTGCCTCTGGTGGGAGCTGTGGGTTAATTGTATCGATTCCTGATCATTGCCTTCACTTCTATTATTCAAATCTAGAAAACAAAGGTATCTAGAACCTCCTTTTTGTTCTGTACACCACACTGATTAGTCAATGTTTCATTATGTGTGTAACTAATTTCCTTTAGTTATTGCAATTTTTCATATTTTGAAAAATGTGAAACAGTTAGGATATACCAACTAAACAGAACACATGCTTGGAAATAATATAGCAAAATCTAACTATAGCCAAGATGATCATTTTATTCAGATTTTCATTGTAGTGTAAGTAGGACATACTAATTACCGTAAATTGTCGTATGAAAAGATTAGTTTTTAACTTTGTTTTATGATTTGTTAAGACGCAATAAAAAGGATTTTGAACTTGATGATGTCTACAGTGTATTAACTTGACAAACAATAAGAAACAATAAGAGACCGGAAATCAAGCCTTTAATATATTCCACTCCTTTAAAAGGGACGGCGATGAATCGCAGAATATGAATCACAGTATCAGAATCTGACCGGGAAGGGTCTTGAACATATTATTTGCTAAAATATCATGACTCACTTGGGTGGACACCAATTTTTGTCAGACAGGCCACGTGCATTTAGACAAATGCACAGTTGTGAAACTCAGCTGACCACGGTTATTTAAGGTTGGGTTAAAATCTTGGATAAATGAGGACAAATGGACACATTCTGGATTTCGAAAGGATTTTGACCCCATCCCACCTCCCCCTTATGAACTACACGTGGCCTGTCTGACAAAAATTGGTGTCAACTGTCTATCATTTACTAGAATGTTAAAAGTATCTCAACGTCAGGTGACCACCTGGACCCCACCTGCAGGATACTATGCACTCAGACAATGGCTAATGTGGCCCACATGATTGGTATAAACGGAAACATGCACCCCTATGATTGACGTGTTGTAGATACATGAACATTTCAGGTTTTATGTAAACTGCACTTGTTTTTCTCCCGCCAAAGTATTCGAATAAAAGCACGTTATCTACGTAATGCATATCTTAGAGGAAATTTTTAAATGTCAGCGGATTTGAATATGCTCCAAGTAAACAATTTCTATAAATCTTGTAGCTTCAAGTACAAAATACAGTTTTTTAGAAAGAATGGATTAAAATATGTGAAAGGTAAAAACGTTTCAATTTTCTGACTATAAAAGCTTATAATGTTTCATAGCCCAATAAACATAATCCCAATTACATTTATTACCCATTCAACAACATATTGGTCATATGAAGTTCTTACTACTCATCAACGTTGTTGCAACTATTCATGTAACATGCCTCATGCATTCATTTAACAAAAGTGCATCTTTTACAATCCGTCAACACTATTTGGATCATTAAGATCACATGCCCACGTAACTACATTAAAATGGCCTACACAGTGTTGAGAGGGACGATAAACCTCAAATCAAACAAACAAAACCCCGCACACCAATGTAAAATGTTTTTCTTGCATAGCCTGCCTTTAATTTCCGAGATGGAGTTTGTTCATAAGGCAGTCAATTCGATTATGCGGCGTTTTTGACGTCACAGTACGTGCAGTGACCTCAATTTTGACAACGGCGTATTTGACATCCTGTTCAACCAGTGCACATCAAACACGTGGAAATTCTCGATTATTTTCGTACTCCTGTGTAGGATTACCTGGGTAGTGTAATAAATACTATCCCAGGGTTAAGTACTCGATTTCCTAATCTGGTGTGCAAGAAATACATGTACGGTATTACAAAGTAAGCCTACAAATCACTAATTTTTTCAATATTGAATAGGATAATGAAGCACCGATTGATGGATGGGCTTGGCAGACGACTTACGATGAAGACCCGCATTTCCCCACCAGGTAGGTTACGTATGAATCATGTCAGCCACTGTCTATGATCATCCGTCAATAGGAAAAGATGTCCATGTGATATAATGGCGTCCAACATGTTGTCAGAACTTACAAAGTTTAGGTAAAAATGATAACATCTTTCTTATTTCTGCTTTCAACATAGATCATGGGTGCTCGTAAGAACGGTTCTAACGAGTACCCACAATCTATTCGTTTGAGCAAAAATAAGGCAGATAATATATATACCCCCTGTAAACACCACTATTCTCTAAATAAAGTTTGGTTTACAGGGATCTTCGTTTCACGGACTTGCTATCGTGATGTGCAAATCCTGCTTTATGTACATTGTAAACCCTGCTTTGTGTAGAGTAGGATGTATTTTTTATCTGAAGCTTAGCCTTTGTCATACTGAATAAATTTATTATGCCACACCCATTCCTAATTATCAACCAATCAAACTACTTTATATATAATTTATTCGTTTTATAGAAGCCGTCTGAGCTGTGTCTGCACTGTTGGCAAAGGTGGGGGTTGGCGTGATCAGTATGGTAGGGTTTACTCGTGCGACATATTGCATTTTTTTCACATCTCCAAAATGGCTACTTTTCGGATGAAAATCCATTATATTTTTCTTATTTATACCGCAAACATAGGTTATGGGTGGTCGTTAGAACCGCCTCAATGAGGCGGTTCTAACGAGTACCCACAACCTATGTCTTGGAGTAAAAATAAGAAAAATAATGTTTACCCCCGTAAACCCAAGTTTTCTCTATACAAAGTTGGGTGTAAGGGGATGTTCATTTCACGGGCTTGATCACGTGATGTGGGCACTCGCACTCAGAATCTTTTTGGAATATATTGTGGTACATATGAGTAACGTCAATGGGAAAACTTGCTTTTAACTTGGTGCTCATTTGTATTCCGATTTATAATTATTCTCCGAGACAGATTTTTTCTCCCTCTAATATTTGAAATACCTATAGAAAAAGTAATCTTTTGGAATCAAGGATAACAACACAGATCTAAAAAACCGTAGAGTACAAGTATTTTTCTGGGCCAGACTAGCCAGTTTCGGCCGATTTAGCCTCACCAGTGATCCTCAGATATTTTCAAACTTCCTCAATGGAATCAATAGCCCAAATGACTAGCAACTATAGCCCGCTCTATGATGAAGGGCAGATACCGTTACGAAAACACGCCTATACAAATACATTGTAAATTTTACCACGAAAAAAGGAAAATTTTGAAATAAAAAAAAAGATATGTTTCTTATTTCTGCTCAAAATATAGATTGTGTGTACACGTTAGAACCGCCTCATCGAGGCGGTTCTAACGTGTACACACAATCTATATTTTAGACCACAAATAGGAAAAATAAGGTTTACACCTCTAAACCCCATTTTTCATATAAAAGTGGGGTTCAAGGAGGTGAAAATTATATAGGTGTGTTTTGTGATGCTTTTCACGGCTATGGTGAAGCTACATTTTTTATAAAAAGGCAAAGATAACAACACAGAGCTGAAAACCTTACAGTGAGATTTTTTTCTGGGCCAGACTAGTTACATGTAGTTTTGGCCAATTAGGCCTTATCAGGTTGATACAACTTTCATAAATTTCATATGATATGACCACTTGTGTAAGGTCCTCTAATCTTACACTCGTGATCATTTTATACGAAATATATGAAACGAGCCTTGGTCGAGTTTCATATATTTCGTATGAAATTACCACTCGTGTACGATCCTCTATCACACGACCATATTATCGTAATGCGTTATCACGTCGGCGATTCAAGAATATAAGAATCTTATACGAGTGAGAGGGTTTGATGGAAAAATCCGCCCCGAGAGTCACTGTCCGGCATCATTAGGCTTGCCGAGTGATGCCGGACAGTGATCCCGAGGGACAGATTTTTCTGTCCACCCCTCCCACCCATATAGGATTCTTTTTCTTGCATACCTCCAATTTCTTAGCGCGGATTTTTAATGCTGCAGTCACTTCGGTTACCGACGTCCGCCATAATGTGATGACACTACAGGCATGTTTAGTGACGTCACGTAACGTGCTGTGACGTCAACCTTAACGACAGCGCATATAAGGTCGTATTCAACCAGTGCATTTATCAAACGCGCGAAAATATTCGATTTTGGGTAAGAACATCAGGGCTAGAAAAGAATTTCTATCCCAAGCTAAAATTTTGGATTACCTCATCTGGTGTGCAAGAAATGAATTTAATTTTTCTGTTGTTCATGACAGTATTAACGCAATGGGTCGCGTGCAAAGTAGGCTAAATGAACCCCGAACTTTGCTAGCGACCCGCTGTCATTCATACTTTCATAAAAAGCAGACAAATAAGTTTATTTTTTATATTTACATTCTTTGCTCCACATCACTGAGCGAAAAAATGCTTGTAGGGCAAACATTTAAACTGAAAAACATTTACACGCTGTTTTTCAACAAAGAGAGGAACAGCGTTGACGTCACTTACGCCCATAGAGAACCACGGTTTAGACTGACGTCACTCGACGTCGCTGAATATTATGTGACTCGATGCGTTCATGGAAGTATGAACTACTTTGCTTTCTATAGGTTTACATCAGACTTTAGACTGAACATGTAAATATAACAAAGTGTTTTCTGTGGATGTTATGACGAATTTTCTACAACAACGACCTGGTTTTTAGAGAAGATACTACTTATTTTCTATAGAGAATATACGACGACTTAAAGTCATATGATACAAAAAGAGAATCTTACATGATTGTTCATGTAGTATTGAATTTATTAAACGAGTTGAGGAAAAGGGATAAAATGCGAGGCATTTATCCCTTTTCCTCAACGAGTTTAATAAATCCAATAATACATGGGCACGAATGCAAGATTCTATTTATCATATGATATTTATAATGTATTTTATTCACGATTGTTTAGCAAAAATGTCAATATTCCGCCATTAGTAAAAATATGTGAGTAGCTTTTGCAAATGCAAAAGCTGCTCACTTTTTGTCATTAAAATACCAAAATTTAGATATTGCACTTTGCTAGAACAAATAACAATATGGCCACTAACGATTTGTTAGTTCGGCCCCCGCTCATTGGGGCTTGAAGAAATAAATGGGCTGCATGATGCTTCCACGCAGAGCTGAATTCGACCGCACACGAATACTGGTAAACCGCTTAGAGGATCTAAGCCTGCCCAGGCAAAGCTGTGCGTGTCGGACCGTCCATGCTTATAAACCCTATTGGTTTCATTGTGCAACAGGGCTTAAGATTTGATTTCATCTCATTGTCGGGTAAAAGTCCCACATTATTGGAAGCAACGTCTCCAAAATGACCTTTATAGTGTTGACGGGGACGTTAAACATCAAATCAAACAAACAAAAACAAAACGATCTGTTTGTTTGATTTGTGGTTTCACGTCCCCGTCAGCACTGTAAATGTCATTTTTGAGACATTTCTTCCAATTTTGTGGGAATTTTACCCGACACTGAGATGAAATGATATCTCAAGCCCTGCCACCTAATGGAACCAATAGGGTTTATAAGCAGGGACCGCTTTGCCTGGGCTGGCTTAGATCCTCTAAGCGGTTTACCAGTACTAGTGTGCGGGTCGGTTTCAGCTCTGTGTGGAAGCATCATGCAGCCCATATATTTCTTCAGGCCCCGATGGGCGGGAGCAATATAGAGTACATGCGACGACTCTAAGTCATATGATACAAACGGGCTTACACTCGTGGCCATTGCATACGAAATTATGAAACTCGCCAAAGGCTTTTTTCTATATAGGCTTATATAGGAAACATATATATATATATATAGGCTTACGTATATAGGAAAAATAACCCTTAAAATTATTCCTATATAAGCCTATATAGAGTATATGCGACAACTGTAATACAAACGGGCTAACACTCGTGGCCATTGCATACGAAATAATGAAACTCGCCAAAGGCTTTTTTTTATAAAATTCAAATTAGATGACCATTGTTTAAAGACCAGGATCCAGTTGTTCTGAACTAACGATCTCGTTAGTTAAAATATCGTTAAAACTTTGATCACATTACGAAAACACGCCTATACAAATACATTGTAAATTTACCGCCGAAAACACGAACATTTTAAGATGAAAAATTGTGATATTTTTCTTATTTCTGTGCAAAATATAGATTGTGTGTATTCGTTAGAACCGCCTCATCGAGGCGGTTCTAACAAATACTCACAATCTATATTTTGATCAGAAATAAGAAAAATAAGATACATGTATATCCCTGTAAACCCCAGTTTTTCTATATATAGGTGGGGTACAAGGGGGTCGAAATTATAAAGACATGTTTTCGTGATGATTAAATATGGCGAACATGCTAATGTTTTTGCTGAAAAAAAAACGTGAATAGCTTTTGCAAATGCAAAACTGCTCACTTTTTCAGCAAAAATACCAAAATATTAGATACTGTACTTGTAAGAACAAATAACAATATGACCACTAACGAGCTCGTTAAGTTAACAATACTTTGAAGAACTTGACTATTCAAAACTGACCATGTTACAAATTTGGTTATTAAATATGGCAAATATACTAATATTTTTTTGCAGAAACAAATGTGAGAAGCTTTTGCAAAAGCTGCTAAATTTTGTTTTGAGCAAAACCACTAGAGTATTCGATATTGTACTTACTAGAACAGTTAACAATTTGAACACTATCGAGCTCGTTAAGCTAACGATGCTTTGGACAACTGGTCTCTGGTTCATGCCTGTTATTGCACTGTTTGTATGTTTAGGTTTGGGCTTGTGCAGTTCAAGACAGATTTGCAGGATAAACAGTTTTCGTACAGTAGGTGGCATCTATATAAAGCCTTGTTTGAAGTCTTCGTTGCTCAAAAGGTAAGCATGGATTCCATTAATAGGCACCT
Source organism: Lucinisca nassula (assembly GCA_963580285.1). Taxonomy (NCBI): domain Eukaryota; kingdom Metazoa; phylum Mollusca; class Bivalvia; order Lucinida; family Lucinidae; genus Lucinisca; species Lucinisca nassula. The sequence continues at coordinate 523,182 of CAUZLF010000303.1, read as the reverse complement.
CGTATATCTGGATAAAAATTCAAGGTTTTCATTGTAGACCAAGACCAGTATACTCTCATTTAGATGTTATGAACTTTCATAACACTTAATTATAATACGGCTATGAAACGAAATTCCCTTGTTTTCTAAATTGGCATATATCTATATCTATATATTAAGCGCTCTGCCTTATAGGCATTTATTTATGTGTAAATGTGTTACAAGTTCTAGTCATTGGTCAGATTCGGTCATGTGATATGGTCAGTTATTGGTCAGATAAGTCATCTGATCTACCTCAAATTATTTGCATATGCGCGGCGGGAAATTCACCGCTGGCTTTGTCACTTTATCGACGTACCAAGTCGAAGTCAGATCGGCAGTTTAGTCGAGTAGAAAAAATTCACCCACCCTTACCCTCCCGTTTTACACCTTTTTAGCTCACCAGAGCCGAAGGCTCCGGGGGAGCTTATAGGATAGGCAGTTGTCCGGCGTCGTCGTCGTCGTCGTTGTCGTTGTCGTCGTCGTCTGACGTCAACACTTTCAAACATCTTCTTCTCTGAAGCCACTGGACCGATTCAGCCCAAATTTTATCTGTAGCATCCTTGGGCAGGGGGATTGAAAGTTTGTGTTTTTTATGAAAATCGGCCCATTAGTTTGGTTGCTATGGCAACTTAGAGTTTCCATAGACTTATAATGGGGAAAATTGAAAAATGGCATTTACTGCCAAGTCATTGCAGATATTTGGACAAAACTTTTATAGAAACGTTTCTTGAGTAAAATTCTTTCAGCCATATGCTTTTATGCCAACCTGAGGGTCCCCCAGGTTGTGCCGGGGCCATGCCCCACCCCCTCCACTTCATAAAAGGCCATATATCTCAGAAACCATTCAGATCCCGACCCCTAAACCATATATATTCTTGTTCCTATTGATAAGACGCATTTAGTAACACCAACCTTGGGGTCCTCAGGGATGCGCCGAGGTCATGCCCCACCCCCTCCACTTAATAAAAGGCCCAATATCTCGGAAACCATTCAGATCCCCACCCCTAAACCATATATATTCTTGTTCCTTATGATAAGACCCATTCGGTGACATCAACCTGGGAGTCCCCTGGATGCGCCGGGGCCATGCCCCACCCCCTCCATTTCATAAAAGGCCCAATATCTCGGAAACCTTACAGATCCCCGCCCCTAAACCATATATATGCGTGCTTCTTATGATAAGACACATACATTGACACCAACCTGGGGGTCCTCAGAGATGCGCTGGGGCCTTGCCCCACCCCTCTACTTCACAAAAGGCCATATATCTCAGAAACTGTTCAGATCCCCACCCCTAAACCATATATATTCTTGTTCCTATTGATAAGACGCATTCAGTAACACCAACCTGGGGGTCGTCAGGAATGCGCACAGGTCAGGCCCCACCCCCTCAACTTTATAAAAGGCCCAATATCTCGGAAACCATTCAGATTCCCACCCCTAAACCATATATATTCTTGTTCCTTTTGATAAGACCCATTCAGTGACATCAACCTGGGAGTCCCCTGGATGCACCGGGGCCATGCCCCACCCCCTCCATTTGATAAAAGGCCCAATATCTCGGAAACCTTACAGATCCCCGCCCATAAACCATATATATGCTTGCTTCTTATGATAAGACACATTCATTGACACCAACCTGGGGGTCCTCAAAGACGCGCTGGGGCCTTGCCCCACCCCTCCACTTCAAAAAAGGCCATATATTTCAGAAACTGTTCAGATCCCCACCCCTAAACCATATATATTCTTGTTCATTATGATAAGACGCATTCAGTAACACCAACCTGGGGGTTCCCAGGGATATGCTGGGGCCATGCCCCACCCCCTCCATTTCACAATATCTCGGAAACCCTACAGATGGCCACCCCTTAACCATATATAGTCTTGTTCCTTATGATAAGACACATTCATTGACACCAACCTGGGAGTCTCCCTGGGCCTTGCCCCACCCCTCCACTTCACATAAGGCCTTATATCTCAGAGAATGTTCTTAGCCCCACCCTAAACCATATATATTCATCTTTCTTATGATAAGACGCATTCAGTGACACCAGCTTGGGAGTCCCCTGGGCACGCCCAGGCCATGCCACACCGCTTTACTTCATTAAAAGCCATATATATCAGAAATAGTTCAGATCCCCACCCCTAAACCATATACTTGTTCCTTATGATAAGACTCGTTCAATCACACCAACCTGGAGGTCTCTTTGTGCTGAGGCAATGTGCCCCGCCCTTCCATTTCATAAAAGGCTTTATATTTCAGAAACCATTCAAATCCCCACCCCATAATCATATATGTTCTTGTTCCTTATTATTAGCACACCTACTGTAGCGGGGTCCGCAGGGGCCATTCCTATTTCATAAAAGGGCCTCAAATCTCTGAAACCGGTCAGATTCCCAGCACTGAACCATATATATACTTGGTCCTTATGATAAGACACATTTAGGGACAACAGTTTGGGCTTTCCTGGGATCAACAGGGCATGCCCCAACCCCTCAACTGTTAAAGAGGCCTTACAGATCTCCACTGCTAAACCATATAATTATATTTATTTTGGTTGCTATGGCAACTTAGGGTTTCCATTGACTTTTAATGGGGAAAATTGAAAAATGGCACTAACTGCCAAGCCTTTGCAAATATTTAGACAGTTTTTTATAGAAATGTTCCTTGCGTAAACTTCTTTCAGCCATATGCTTTTATGCCAACCTGAGGGTCCCCCAGGTTGTGCCGGGGCCATGCCCCACCCTCTTCATTTCAGAAAAGGCCCTATATCTTGCAAACCATTCAGATTCCCACCCCCAAACCATATATATTCTTGTTTCTTGTGATAAGACGCATTCAGTGACACCAACCTGTGGGTCCCCCAGGTTGTGCCGGGGCCATGCCCCATCCTCTTCATTTAAGAAAAGGCCATATATCTTGTAAACCATTCAGATCCCCACCCTCAAACCATATATATTCTTGTTACTTTTAATAAGACGCATTCAGTGACACAAACCTGTGGGTCCCCCAGGTTGTGCCGGGGCCATGCCCCACCCCCTTCATTTCAGAAAAGGCCATATATCTTGCTAACCATTCAAATCCCCACCCCAAAACCATACATATTCTTGTTCCTTGTGATAAGACGCATTCAGTGACACTAACCTGTGGATCCCTTGGGTGTGCTGGGGCCATGCCCCACCCCCTCCATTTCAAAAATGGCACAATATCTCAGAAACTGTTCACATCCCCACCCCTAAACGATATATATTCTTGTTCCTTGTGGTAAGACGCATTCAGTGGCACCAACTTGTGGGTCCCTTAGGTGTGTTTTGGCCATGCCCCACCCCCTCCATTTCAAAAATGGCCCAATATCTCAGACACCGTTCAGATCCCAACCCCTAAATGATATATATTCTTGTTCCTTATGATAAGACACATTGAATGGTACCAACCTATAGGTCTCTCAGGTGTGCTTGGGCCATGCCCCACCCCTCCACTGAGAGACTGTTCAGAACTCCACCCCTTAAACATATATATTCATGTTCCTTATGATGAGACTCATTCAGTGACCCCAACACTGGGCCCCCGGGGTCATGTCCCGGGTCATGCCCCACCCCTCCTCGTCATAAAAAGCTGTATATCACAGAAACCGTTTAGATCCCTACCCCTTGACCATATATTTTCTTGTTCCTTATGGTATGTCCCAGTCAGTCACACCAACCCTGGGGTCTTTTTTATGGGGCAGGTGTACCCCACCACTTCATTAAATGCCATATATCATAGAGCCATTCAGATCACCATCCCACAATCATATATATTCTTGTTCCTTATGATTAGACACATTCTGGCACACCAACTTTTGGGGTTCAAAGGGGCTGTTCTTCACCCCTTTATTTCATAAAATAGCCTTGTCACTCACAAACCGTTTTGATACCCACCCCTAAACCATATACATTCTTGGTCCTTATGATAAGAAACCTTCATTAAATACATGGCTGCCAGGGGCTAGGCAAGATTTTCAGCCTTGATCTTTGGTTCAGTATAGTGTGTCTCATTTCCAACCCCACCCATTGGGCCTTTAAGAAATAGATGGGTTGCATGATGCTTCCAAGCGGAGCTAAAATCAACCACAGATGAGTACTGGTAAACAGCTTAGAGAATCTAAGTCTGCCCATGAAAAGCGGTGCAAGTTGGACCATCCGTGTTGGATTCATTGACAAGGCTTGAGATAACATTTCACCTCAGTGTTGAGTAAAAGTCCCACAAAATTGGAAGCAATTTCTTCAAATTGACCTATAGAGTGTTGACAGGAATCAAACAAATTGTGTCTCGTTTCAGATTAAGACAGAAGATGATGAACAGAAGACCATTTTTTCAGTCTGAAATGGAAGAAGAAATAATGCTGACTGAATATGAACATTAGAAAGTCTAGAAACCAAGAATCAAACCCAGCACCCCTGGTTTATCAGGCTAGTCGAAGCTTAACCACAAAACCACAGAGGCTTCTATATGAACATCAGAACCACGTCAAAAAATGTCGTACCCGAGTGAAATCCACATTAACCCTAAAATATCTCTTCCATTTTTTTTTATATCAACTAATTCACTGAAGCTTCAAAAGTTAAGATTTGTAACAAATATCTATAATTGGATGCACAGTTAAGAGTATCTGAATTGCAATACTTATTTTATCAACAATTTAGTACATGTTTTCTTATAACAGACCATGAAGTGTCTTCATGGAAGAGATATTTATATATGTACCAGGTAATATGCCATGGGTGAAGATTAGCATTTTCTGTATGTTTTTAAAATAAGAACTTTGAAAACCTGTTTTAATAATGATAAATTCAAAATGATCATCTGACATGATGACATTATTTGCTAGAGTATTTACCAAATAAGCTAGCAAAATGAATTTATTCATTTATACATTTATAATGGCTAAATAGTTGTAGCAGTCTGTCTTCACCTATTTGGTAAATGGGTCTCTTTCTGGGATGTAACCGCCTTCTTGATCACTATGGAAAGTATTTTATGTACAGATTCATTTATTTCTTTAATTTGTTAACAATGTGAATTAGATATTTAGGGTGCTCAAATCAATAAAAAATATCTCTGAAAATAACCGAAAAAACACACCACAGTAGTGTGCCACTGATAGAAGCAGAAGACTAAGTAACATGAAGGCAAACACAATACTAAATATTTTAATACCAACATAAAATGCCAATTACCATACAAAAGATTGCAAAGGAAATCCACTTTGGAATGGTCAGCAATCCCTACTGGGAGCTTAAACCTGGAGTTAATGAGTATTCAAACTTCAACGCAATTCCAGCAAACTGACAAAAGAACTTGTCAGGAAAGCCTTTGTGATTTTTTTTTTGTCTTCAGTAAGCTTAATATTTTTCCTTAATCAGCAAATCTACAATTTAACATGTATTGGCTCTTTTCCTGATAAATTCTGGAACAGGATTGAAAACATTGAGAAAATATGAAGTTGCTCATGCTGTTCTCACAGTTTTCAGTATGGGTGTGCTGTAAAAGCATCAACTGTTCCATCATCAGGGAAAGAGTTAATACATATTGGCTGTGTATACGTCTATGTTTTTCTGTTTTAGGTAAAAAGTGTACAAGATTCAATTTGTTGGACGTTTATTTAACTTTACTTCAATTGTGTTTTTATATGAACTTTGTGTTTAATGATTGTGGAGTAGTGAAGACTTTAGGAGATCAATAATTGACATTTAGTAGAGGAGGTGGCTATTCCTTGCAAGTGATCGGAAATATCTTGTTGGACATCCTTGGTAATTGTTGTCTTTTTAAATCATAATTTCCTTTAATACATTTTTATTGCTAAATAAACATTTTTACAGAAACAATTAAAACTAGAAGCCTCAACTTTGGTCACGGCTGGTAGACTCGTAAGGGGTAGCCGGCCATTATGTACTCAAAATCCTTACGAGAACTCCCGGCTATGATTTACAAGGCTTAAAAATGTCAACAAATTGGTGAGTGTTCCCTATTGATGAATTTCAGTCACCTTTGTTAACATATTATGAAAAATCGGGCAGCGTTATTCTCAACAACTTTTATTTCTGCATCAGAAAAGATAGGTTTGGATATGAAAAAGCAAGTTGTGGATTTTTAATTTAATTTCTGCTGGAGGAAGGATGTCATATATTTCGGTTTTTACTTGTTTTCTAGTGCAATTTTCAGCTACCGGGCTATGCAAAACTTAGCTATCATGTCAAATAAGACGTTATTTGAATTATTTCAATGTAGAAATGCATTAGCTGCAGAATTTTTGCAAGATTTGTTCCAGTTGCTGAATGAAGAAGCGAACTGTATTCAGACACCCATTAGCAGGCTTTTCCTGTGCCAGTAAGGTGTAATATTTTCGTAAGGGGTAATCAGCCTCGTAAGTCATAATCGGCACAAATATTAAAGTCCCTGGGTTCAAACTGTGAAAGTTTTGCCTATGTATTTCAAGATGTCTAATTTGACATGATAGTAAAGTTTTGCATAGCCCCAGTAGCTGAAAATTGCACTAGATAACAGGTAAAAACAGAAATATCTGGCACCCTTCCTCCGGCAGAAATAAGTAAAAAAAAATGACCACTTGCCTTTTCATGGCCACACCCCTTTTTTCTGATGCAGAAATGAAATTGGTTGAGAATAGCATTGTCGGATTTTTCAAAATACGTTTACAAAGTTGACTAAAAATCATTAATCAGGAACACTCACCTATTTGTTGACATCTTTTAGGCCTCATAAGCCATGGCCTGAAGTTCACATAAGGATTTTGAGTGCATAGCCGCTGGTTGCCCGATAGTCTTGCAGCCGTGTTGGTGTTCTATGTAATTTTGATAACTTTATGTCTTAATGGACGTTTTTTCTTGCTTGTTTTTGTTCTTTCATTTTTGTTTCTCCCCATATACTCCAATCTTAACGGCCCCCATCCATTCATGCAGCCTATCTATTTCTTCAAGCCCCAAGGGTGTCACACACCACTGATGAATGCATTATTTGATTATTTGCAATAAGTGAAATATTCTTTAAAAGACCATAAAACGGTAGAAAAGAAAATAAGCTTGCCCAGGCAAAGTTTGGATAGGTGAACTGACCTGCAAAAACATAACTAAAATAGTGTTGACTTGGCCATTAGACCCAAATACAAACAAACAACGGACTAGAAAAATAATCTATACTTTGATGTTTCCCTAAAGGGTTTCAATGATGCTATATAAGCTAGAAGCCTCAAATTTTGTTTACAGTGCAATGATAAGGAATTGTGCAACATGCAAGAGACATTTGGTTTCAGAATGAATCAAAGTACTGAGAGTACTGGTGGATCGATCGTCATGAACTGAGAATCGGACTGTTCGTTTAAGTAGGCACAGTAGATCTGATCAGACACCTCGTTGAGTGGCGTCTGATTATGAAAATTCTGTTTGCCAATGGCCATGTGCATGAGCACAGTCCACCTGCCCCCGCCCATCGGGATGGACCGCTTGATGCTTCCACGCCGAGCTGAAATGGACCGCACACAGGTACTGGTAAACCGCTTAGAGGATCTAAGCCTGCCCAGGCAAAATGGTGCAAGTCCATGTCACAAGCCTATTTGGTTTCATTGCCGGCTGAGCAGACGGCCTCTGATCGTTTGCAAAATTCAGCATACGTAGCCTGCCAAGATACAAAAGATAGCTCTGACCTGCATAAAAATAATGCAAGAAAGATCGAGGTATTGTCATAGCTCCTTCATCTGCGTCATCGTCGTCTGCGTCATGCAAAAACTGACAATTTTAAATATCTCCACCATTACTTCATGTATTGCCTTCAAACTCACACCACTTCTTCATAATGACAACCCGCATTACTGTGACAAGTTTCAAGGTCATGACCTCAAGGTCAAGGTCACTTTGGCTATTTTTAGAAAAACTTTATCGCTCTAGCACCTACATTTTTCAAGGGATTTTAATATAACTTCACAATAATGTTGCTTATGATAATATCTCGAGCGACTTTATCTTTCAAGGTCATGGCCTCAAGGTCAAGGTCACTGTGGCTATTTTTAGAAAAACTTTGTCATAGCTCTAGCGCCTACATTTTTCAATGGCTTTTAATATAACTACACACAAATATTGCTTATGATAATATCGTGAGCGAGTTTGACTTTCAAGGTCATGGCCTCAAGGTCAAGGTCACTGTGGCTATTTTTAGAAAAACTTTATTATCGCTCTAGCGCCTACATTTTTTAAACGGATTTTAATATAACTTCACACAAATGTTGCTTATGATATCTCGAGCGGATCATGGCCTCAAGGTCAAGGTCACTGTGGCTATTTTTGGAAAAACTTTGTTATCGCTCTAGCGCCTACATTTTTCAACAGATTTTAATATAACTTCACACAAATGTTGCTTATGATAATATCTCGAGGGGGTCATGGTCTCAAGGTCAAGGTCACTGTCACGAACAGCCACCAGTTTTTTTTTGCCTCACCAGAAATTAGGCAAACTCACCTAGTCTTTCTAACACTTTTAGGTGGCTTTCAATGCATTTAGGTAATAGCTTAGATCTATTCAAATTATTTCTATATGATTTGGTGAAGATATACATAACGGTTTCTTGGCAAACCGGGGTGAAAGGGTGAAAATCCCGCGGGATTTTTGAAAATCCCGCGGGATAAAAATAATCCCACGGGATTTTTTCTCCACTCCCGCGGGATTAAAATCCCATAAAAATATCAGGGATTTTTCTCCCACGGGAGAATTTCAAAATTTTAAATCTTGCTTTTAACTATGAAAATGGACCTACTTAACATTAAAATACATGCACAAAAAATATGGCTGCTCCTGCTCTAATTTCAATTTCTCCCGCGGGATTTTTCTCCCATGGGATTTTTTACAGAGAAAAATCCCGCGGGATTTTTTTATTTTTTAAAATGCTCTGGAATGAAAGTGTAATATCTCTTTTCTATTAATAAGGTCAATTAAAGAAGCTTACAATGAGTAAAGCATGGATATAACTATTTTAAAAAAATCCCGCGGGATTTTAATCCCATGGGATTTTTATCCCATAATCGAAAATAGGATTTTTCTCCCGTGGGATTTCACTAATTTCCAAATTCCAATAAATCTGCTTTGTTTGGACAAAGCTATTTAATTTTGTCCATTAATGTATAAAACATGCATAATTTATTGGTTTAAAGTAACTAATATTGGCTCCATTGAAATTAACTCCCGCGGGATTTTTATCCCATTTTAGAGCACAGGATTTAAATCCTGTGGGATTATTTTATTTCTTTCGTTTTCTTTTTTGGCTGTTAACCCATTTTGTACCAGAAACCCCAAAACGGGTACCCTGGCAAACAGTGCAGGCCCAGATCAGACGCCGCAAAAAGTGGCGTCTGATCAGGGCCTACATGGTTTGTGAAAAGTTAAGATATTTTCAAAGCAAGTTTTAAAGAAATAAAGAAAACACAGCCTGACGCCCCTTAATTTTGGAATGGACTCCTGGTATATATAAGGAGGAAGATTCCATTGGTACAAAAAGGGTTAAAATTTACGAACAATGTAAGAAAATCAGACTTCAGGTCCTTCTTTCCAGTTAGTGGATTGGCCTTTCTCAGCTTTTAGGGTAAATTCTGACTTTCTTTGTCTGCATCAGGTCAACACCCCATCAAAACACTTCTTTAATAATAGAAGCCTATAAGATACAGAAACTCCTGTAGCCATCGAAAGCTTTGAACAGACTGAGTGAGCTAAAATGGCTGATTAGTTTTTTTTTTTTTTTGCCATTAGTGTAAAAATCCTAAACATTCAAACACAGCCAGGAATTGCTGTAATATTCTCCTAAAATTTTAACAAATTTGTTTCATGACCCAGCAGGGGGGGGGGGGGTCCAAAAGGAACAGATAGAATGGCAAATAGTGTTGACACTGATCAGACTGCTTCAGGAGCAGTCTGATCTGGGTCTGCACCTATCTGTACCAATACTTAGGATTATTATGGTACCAGGTTTTCTTTCAGAGTTGCTAAATAATGAAATAGATTTTATTGCATATTGCTATATGATCAGCCTTAGCAATGTGCTTTATGGACAGCCTTGATACAAAGCAGCTTCATCACATTACAATAATATATATCCATGTCCTAAAACTTCATTTTATATCACACTCCAATGAATTTCATTTTATATTTTTCTGGTCTCTATAGTAAAAACATATGTTGTGGGTGCTCTGTAGTACTGCCTCATCAATTTAGTTCTAATGAGTACCCACAATCTATGTTTTTGAGCAAAAAGAAGGAGAACAAATTAAACTCTAATTTTCAGAACCCTGGTTTTCTTTACGAGGTAGGGTTTAGAGGGTGTCCATTACACAGGCTTGTTGATCTGACGTGGACAAAGAAAGTCAGAAATTACAATAAAAATTCTAAGAATTAGGACACCTTGAGGACTTGCTGTAATTCTCCCAAAATTTAAAAAAAAAATGTTATACAATCCAGCAAGGAGTCAAAGAAGTGCCGCTCGAATGGCAAACAGTTTGAATACAGCAAGGAGTCAAAGAAGTGCAGCTCAAATGGCAAACAGGGTAGGCCATGATCAAACTGAAGGAGCAGTCTGATCTGGGTCCACACTGTTTGCCAAGCCTGTCTGTCCCAATACTTATGATCAGTACAGTATCCATGCTTGTTATAGACACCTCTGAAGACACAATAATAGCAGGCGCGACAATAAAATTAATCAATTCGTTAACGAGATAAGATTGCAGACAAGCCATTTTTCGCCCACAATTGTCTGTTTGGGGGGGGGGGGGGCCTGTGACCTTGAAAAAAAAGGTCAAGGTCATCCAATATCTAATTAAATCTGCATTATGTTGTAATGATGCATTGTACCAAGTTTGAATAAAATTATTCAACTCGTTAATGTGATAGAGTGTATACAAACCATTTTTGGCAAAAAATTGAGTTTTTTTTTTTGCGAGGGGGGGGGGGGGGGGGGCCTGTGACCTTGAAAAAAGGTTGCAATGATATATTGTAAAAAGTTTGACAAAAATTAATCAATTTGTTAATGGGATTGAGCCATTTTTGGCCCCAAACTGACTTTTTGAGGGGTCTGTGGCCTTGAAAAAAATTTAACGTCAAATCTGGGGTATGTTGTAATGATATATATTGTACCAAGTTTGACTAAAATTAATCAATTTGTTAATGATAGAGTTCAGACAAGCCATTTTGGCCCCAAATGACTGTTTTGGGGGCCTGTGACCTTGAAAAAAAGCTAGGTCAAGGTCATCATAACCTAATGACTGTTTTCCCCCATCCTATTGATGTTACTACGCAAGTTTGGTCATAATCCACCCATAGGTTCAGGAGTTATAGTGCTTCAAACAGGCTACGCCAATGCAAATGGGATCCGCACAAAAAACAATGTCCCCCTCCCCTCTGATGGGGGGACATAAATATTTTGCAAGAAGATCGTCACCTTGTTAAATTTATAACAAAACTAACAAACTTTTATAAACCAATGTTCAGAAAAGTCTAACCACTAGTCATTACTGTAAAATATGACTGTCTGAAAACATATTTCCAAAGAATATTGAAACAATCTAGTTTTTGGTCATTCGACCCAAAGTTACTAACTTTCCATGTAACTATTGTTGACCATGTAAAAAAAATCCAGGTACTGATTATTTACAGCAGTGCTTGTCTTATTGTGACATCAGAGTGATGTGTAAAAAAGAAAAATCTGAGCTCCTGTATTGGGTTTATATTTAATTTAGCAAATGGTGTAGACCCAGATCAGACACAGCAGAATGCAGCATATGATCAGGGTCTACTGTTTGCTTCAAGTACAGAAATTTAAAGATTAAACGAAACACACAAAGTCTCCAATGCAGGCCCGGCTTCCCAATCTACAATCAACCCACCAGTACTGTCAGTGCTTTAATTGTGAAAAGAACTCGTATCAATTCGGATTGCTGATTATAAAACCATGTTACGGTTAAATGTATCTGGATCTTCACTGTTTGCTCATTCACATATCAATTTATATTCCAAAATTTGGAGAAATTCTGCCAAACATTTTTTCCATAATAATAATAATATGCTGGTGCAGTTACTCTGGGCAGGATTAGCCTCAAGATTCCAACAATTAACCACATGCTTTGCAAGCTTTTAGATACCACTCAGATGACTTGAGTAATCTTGAGATCTCACTGTCCATTTTTTTTTCTAATGAAACAATCCTCTTTACAAGTTAACCCTTGTCTTGCTGTTCACGACAACCCCTATCTTTGCAAACAGTGTAGATCCTGATCAGATGGCTTCTTCATGACCCTGCCATTCAGTTTATGAATTTGTAGCAATAAATTACATCAAGTAATTTCATTGGTTGATAGACAGAAATGGGGGTGACTGACTTAAATGAATATTCAGCAAGAGAAGGGTTAATATCTGCAAGGCGACTTATTGATCACATTTACTTACAAAAAAAAAAAAAACACTTTAATTTGAGTAACTGAATACTTTTGTAAGATTTTCTATTCATATTTAATCTTTTTTGTAGCAAATGGAATCTTCCTCATTATATTTAGCAGGAGTTCATTCCAAAATTTAGGGTGTCAGGTTGTTTTTTTATTCAAAATTTATTTGGAAAATGGCTTCCAAATTTTCGCAAACAGTGTAGGCCCTGTTTGCCAGAGTACCCGTATTGGGGTTTCTGGTACTAAATGGGTTAAGGATACACCAGATACACAATGTCATTCTTCTAGGAGGGAAACACTACTATTAGTGACTTTCTGCATGCTTTCATGTTCACTACTCCTATTCACTAAGCTTCTCTGACAATGGGCTCTTTTTTCAAAGGAAAGAATTTGCTCCTCAGGAGCAAATTCTTTCCTTTAAAAGTTGGCCCAAAAAAGGAGGCAAACATTTTTGGTGGAGGCTGTGCCCTTTGCAAAATATGCAATTTGTTTCTTTTCGTCAGTGCTTCCAATCATTTCATTATTGAAATGCTCCTTTGCACTTGTCACCTGTCACTGCAACAGGCAGCACTGCTATCTTCCTCAACATGTTTTTGCTGGCATCTTGGTTTCAGAAATCATTAAACTTGTACTATAACGAAATCCATGGACGAAATCTGTAAAATATTCATAGGAATCTATTAATTTGCTCTTGGCCTAGTTTATCAAGGGCAGTAACTCAAGTATGATCAGAAAGCCATCCATTCTCTCTGGCTTACAATATTAAATGTATTCATGTGTCTATGTCCCCGTAATTTTCATCAACAGTTATTAATATCTGACATTACATGATTCCTCATTCTTATCTTTTGTGATTCCTCAGTCAAATCTTTCTTGATTCTTCATTTATGATATACATGTATATCCATCATGTGTTGTTCATTTCAAGCTTTCTGAAGATATATCCACTTTCTGTTATTCTTTCCCGCTCTCCTGGTCAAGCACGAAATTATCGTTAAATCGTGTGAACCACAAAACGATGGCCAGAATCTTCACTGATTGATGGACTAGGTCAGACTAGGCTCAATACATTTTGATCAAGCCACACTGAACACATATGTTTAATGTAATTCAGCTTTATCATGTGTGGCATTATTGCCTTTAATGAAGTAAGGATCCTTCATGTGTAGATGTAAAACTGGAAGTTGTACTTTCATCACAGATGAATGAAAGTCTGAAAGGGAAAAGAAGAGTATTCAGTTAATATTATGCTATCATCTGTCTAGGCCCCTGCCCATCCGCGCTTGGAGAAATAGATCTGGCTGCATGGTGTTTCCACGCAAAGCGGAAACTGACCATACCTGAGTACTGGTAAACCCCGTGGAAGCGCTAAGCCTGCCCAGAGAAAGTGATGTGAGTTGAACCGTCCATTGCATATAAGCCTATCGGTTTCATTGGGCAACAGGACTTGAGATGTCATATTTCATCTCAGTGCAGCAGAATAGGCAAGCAGGTTATTTGTGTAAATATTCAATTAGTTTAAAAGAATACCCAATAGAACAAGAGGGCTATGATGGCCGTGGATCGCTCGCCTGATCCATAGAGTAACAAGTGGGCCGCGGGTAGGGCCATTATTGACCCCAGGGCTATAATGTGCATAATGTTGAGGGAGGTCTAAAAAGGTGAAGCTTCATACCAAATATCAACAAACGCTATAATTTGAACAATCTTGGCAAAGGTCCACTAGATGAAGCTACACGCCAAATATCAAAGACCTGAGCCTTGCAGTTTCAGAGAAGGTTTTTTTTTTTTATAGATATTCCCTACATAAGCCTATGTAAAACCAAATGGCCCTGGGGCGGGGGCATTTTTGGCCTCAGAGCTATACTTTAAACAATCTTGATAGAGGTCCACTAGATGAAGCTTCACATCAAATATCAAAGACCTGGGCTTGTTGTTTCAGAGAAAGATTTTTTAAGGTTTATAATTTCCCTATAAAAGCCAGTGTAAAACCAAAGGGCCCCTGGGCCGGTGAATTTTTGGCCCCAGGACTATAATTTGAACAATCTTGGTAGGGGTCCACTAGTTGAAGGCTTGAAGCTTATCTCCATATATGTCTATGTAAAATCAAAGGGCCCCAGGGCGGGGGCATTTGTGGCCCAAGGGCTTTAATTTGAACAATCTTGGTAGAGATCCACTAGATGAAGCTCCATACCAAATATCAAAGACATGGACCTTGCAGTTTGACCAGTTTCAGAGAAGAAGATTTTTTAAGATATCCCAATATAAGTCTATGTAAAACCAAAGGGTCTCTGGGTGGGGGCATTTTTTGGCCCCAGGGCTATTACAATTTGAACAGTCTTGATAGAGGCCCACTAGAATGGAAATTTCACACCAAATATCAAAGACCTAGGCCTTGTGGTTTCACAGAAGAAGATTTTTTAAGATTGTCTTTATATAAGCCAATGTAAAACCAAAGGGCCACGGGGCCGGGGCATTTTTGGTCCCAGCACTATTATTTTAACAATCTTGGTAGGGGTCCACTAGATGAAGCTTCATACCAAATATCAAAGACCTGGGCCTTGCTGTTTCAGAGAAGAAGATTTTTAAAGGTTTTCCCTATATAAGCTCATGTAAAATCATAGGGCCCCTGGGCGGGGGCATTTTTGGCCCAAGCACTATAATTTGAGCAATCTTGGTAGGGGTCCACCAGATGAAGCTTCATACCAAATAACAAAGACCTGGGCCGTGTGGTTTCAGGGAAGAAGATTTTTAAAGATTTTTCCCTATATAATTCTATGTAAAACCAAAGGGATCCGGGGCGGGGGCATTTTTGGCCCCAGCACTATAATTTGAACACTCTTGGTAGGGGTCCACTAGATGAAGCTTCATACCAAATATCAAAGACCTGGGCCTTGTGGTTTCAGAGAAGAATTTTTTTTTAAAAGTTTTCTGTGTACAAATCTATTTTTGGCTCCTGTGACCTAGATGTGCAACGGACTGGAACCATTTGAACAACTTTGAAAGGGGGCCACCTAAGGATCATTACTGAAGTTTGGTCAAAATCCGATCAGTGGTTTAATTAGGAGGAGATGTCGTTTGAAGAAAAAGTTGACGCACGGACGAATGCACACTGTGTGTGTATGATGCACGACCGACAAAAAGTGATCCCAAAAGCTCACCTCGTCACTACGTGACGGTGAGCAAAAAATAAATTGAAGGGTAACAAACCCAAATAAAAATCCAAAATACCCAATTCATACTGACATATACTTGCATATTGCCACCCCCACCCATGGGAGCTTGAAGAAATAGATGGGCTACATGTTCCACACAGAGCTGAATCTGACCGCACACGAGTACTGGTAAACCGCTTAGTGGATCTAAGCATGCCCAGGCAAAGCGGAGGGAGTCGGACCGTCCATGCTTATAAACCCTATTGATTTCATTGGTCAACAGGGCTTGAGATGACATTTCATCTCATTGTCGGGTAATAGTCCCACAAAATTGGAAGCATTGTCTCCAAAATGACCTATACAGTGTTGACAAGGACCGATGTTAAACATCAAATTAAACAAACAAACTTGCATATGAATCTTTGAATTCAGAACAGTTTGTTCTTCAATATTACCAAGGCGGGACTTCTCTCAACTTCTTTCACAATACACAACTGTTTAAGCACAAAACACTACAAGATCCTTTTAAGCCTCTGTCAAGTTGTTAACCCATTTTGTACCGGAAACCCCAAAACGGATAGTTGGCAAACAGTGCAAGCCCAGATCAGACGCCGCAGAAAGCGGCATACGATCTTGGCCTACACTTTTCCCAAAATTCCAGACAATTAACCCATTTAGTACCAGAAACCACAAAACGGGTACCAGGGCAAACAGTGCAAGCCCAGAATGTGGCTTCTGATCAGGGCCTACACTGTTTGAGGAAAGTAAAGCCATTTTCCAAATAAATTTTGAAGGTAAAAAAACAACCTGACACCCCTTAATTTTGAAAGGGACTCCTGGTATACATAAGGAGGGGTCCACTAAATGCAGCTTCATACCAAATAACAAAGACCTTGGCCTTGTGGTTTCAGAGAAGAAGATTTTTAAAGGTTTTCCCTATATAAACCAATGTAAAACCAAAGGGCCCCGGGACGGGGGCATTTTTTGCCCCAGGGCTATAATTTGAACAAACTTGGTAGAGGTCCACAAAATGAAGCTTCAAACCAAATATCAAAGACCTGGGCCTTGTGGTTTCAGAAAAGAAGATTTTTAAAGGTTTTCTCTATATAAACAAAATGAACCAAAGGGCCCCGAGGCGGGCCATTTTTGGTCTCAGAGGCATAATTTGAACAATCTTGGTAGAGGTCCACTAAATGAAGTGTCATACCAAATATCAAAGACCTGGGCCTTGCGGTTTCAGAGAAGAAGAATTTTAAAGATTTTCCCTCTATAAGACGACGTTAAACAAAAGGGCCCCGGAGGGGGGAGGGGCGCATTTTTGGCCCCAGCACTATAATTTGAACAATCTTGGTAGGGGTCCACTAGATGAAGCTTCATACCAAATATCAGAGACCTGGGCCTTGTGGTTTCAGAGAAGAAGATTTTTAAAGTGTTTCCCTATAGACATAAGCCCATGTAAAACCAAAGGGCCCTGTAGGGGCAGGGGCATTTTTGGCCCTAGCACTATAATTTGAACAACCTTGGTAGGGGTCCACTAGATGAAGCTTCATACCAAATATCAAAGACCTGGGCCTTACGGTTTCAGAGAAGAAGATTTTTAAAGCATTTCCCTATATAGGTCCATGTAAAACCAAAGGGCCCCGGGGCGGGGGCATTTTTGGCCCCAGCACTATAATTTGAACAATCTTGGAAGGGATCCACTAGATGAAGCTTCATACCAAATATCAAAGACCTGGGTCTTGTGGTTTCAGAGAAGAAGATTTTTTAAGTTTTTGGTGAAAAAAAATCTATTTTGGCTCCTATGACCTAGATGTGCAACGCTGACAGGAACCATTTGAACAACTTTGAAAGGGGACCACCTAAGAATCATTCCTGTGAAGTTTGGTCAAAATCCGATCAGTGGTTTAGGAGATGTCATTTGAAGAAATTGTTTTCGGACGGACACACGGACGTTCTTATGAGACGTACATTCTGGGGTTCCCCATGTTAACTCTATGGAGACTTTAACCCTATAATGTAGATGTGTACAGCCACTAACCCCATAATGACACAAATTTAACCCCATTACACAAAAATTTACGGAATAAACCTCATTAAGTATGAAAAGTACAGAACATAAACCCCATTAATATGTATCTGTGGCATGTACGCACTGACGCACGCACGGACGAGGGACAACAAGTGATCACAAAAACTCATCTGTCGCGTAAAAAAATGATAAGCAGATGACTGATGTCCCATATAATTTTTTTATTGTTTCTAGTCAATCATGTTTGTGCTAGCTCAAAACATGGCTATGATCAGCGCATTTAAAATTTGTTAATTTACTTACATAACCATCTTTTTAACGTCCCCATCAACACTTTATATAGGTCATTTTGGGGATGTTGCTTCCAATTTTGTGGGTCTTTTACCTAACAATGAGATGAAATGACATCTCAAGCCCTGTTGCCCAATGAAACCAATAGGGTTTATAAGCATGGACTCGCACCGCTTTTCCTGGGCAGGCTTAGCCCCTCTAAGCAGTCTACCAGTACTCATGGGCAGCCAGTTCCAGCTCTGCTTGGAAGCATCATGCAGCCCATCTTTTTCTTCAAGCCCTGATATGCGGAGGCCGTTACATCACCTTGGCTAACGTGACAAGGTAATGTTTGTTTGATTGCGGTTTAACATCAACACTTTTTATGTTATTCTGGAGATGCTGCTTCCTATTTTGTTGCCCTTTAAGCTGATATCGCGATGAAATGGCATCTCAATCGCTGTCCAATGATATGAATACCCTGGTTTATTTGCATGGATGGTCCAACTTGCACCACATTACCTGAGCACTGGCTTTTCCAGGCTTTAGCTAGATGTTCTAAGCAGTTTACCATGGAGTACTCATGTGTGGTTGGTTTCAGCTCTGCGTGGAAGCTTTTGTTTGTTTGATTTGAGGTTTTACCTCCACGTCCCTGGCCTCGGTAGCTCAGTCAGATGCGCGTCTGACTGGTGATCAGAAGGATGCAGGTTCAATTCCTGCTGGGGTCGGCAACATTCATTCGTGGAGATTGATCATGAAATCTTTTCTATGGTCATTCTCTCCCTTCCGCTGATTCAAGAAGGGCAGTTGTCAGTTTCTGGCAAAAGAATGTGCACTGTACTGGTTAATCACTTCCATATAAGCCTGCCCAGGAACAGTGTGGATAGGTAAACTGACCGGCTCAAAAATGACCTAAATAGTGTTGTCTGGGCCATTAAACTCCAATTCAAACAAACAAAAATTAACCCCATGTCAACACTAGGTCATTTTGGAGACGTTACTTCCAATTTGGTGGGGCTTTTACCAGACATTGAGATGAAATGACATCTCAGCCCTGTCGCCAAATGAAACCAATATATAGGGACTTTGGTTTATATGCATGGAAGGTCCTACTCATACCACTTTAGGCAGGTCCTCTAAGCAGTTTACCAGTATTAAGTGCTGTCGGTTTCAGCTCTGCCTGGAAGCATTGTGCAGCCCATCTAGCTATTTCTTCAAGCCCTGATGGGCCGGAGCGGCATCATGCAATTTACATCACAGGGACACGGTCCATACTGATTTTGCTCTTCTAGAATGAAATATTAGCGTACTAGTATATACAGTGTATATATACACTGTATATACTAGTAGGCTTATATTTCATTCTACACTGTATATACTAGTATGCTTATATTTCATTCTAGAAGAGCAAAATCAGTATGAACCGTGTCCCTGTGATTACATAATGCAATATTTTCAAATAATCTGACAATATATATATATAGATATGTATATAATTGATAAAATTCTATCTGATTAATTTTGGCCGAAATGACCCGGGCTGAAACGACCCAACGAAATATGCCTAAATGACCAAAGTCCAAATTTAGGCCGAAACTACCCGGGCCGAAACCACCGTGCCTTAATATGACTAGAAATCCATGTCAATGTGGATTTCTAGAAATGACAATAAATCGATGTTATTCACCTGTGTCAGGATGTGCACATCTCCTTTGTGGGCCTCCTTTGTTATGTTTTATGAGGCATTTTACAGTTACCCATTTTTTTTTTTTATTTTTTTTTGGTTTTTTGTTTTTTCTTCAGATAATTCTACCTCGGAATATTTCGGTACTTTCCGGACAGCTTCCGATTAGTTGGGTTCACCTAAATTGCCCGAGGGTGGCAAACTAGATCTACGCGTTGTCTTGGTTCTTTCATTCTTCACAGAAGCTTGGAAGTTTTTTTCTTGTTTGTCTTTAAAGTCTTACTTTACGATTTTATTAAAAATCGTAAAGACTGTGAAAAATAGAAGTGAAGGCAATGATCAAGAATCGATGCAATTAATTAACCCTCACCTCCCAACAGAGACCAAAAAAAAAAATAAAAAATGTATAACCTGTGGGTTCTTTTTCCTTTCTTTTTCTTTTACGTTTCAATCCATACTTAGTTGTTTTACTCTGCTGGTGATGTTTGCTCTAAACAATTCGTGGTTGTACATGAATATGGACGCTTCGCATGATTATATAGACTGTGACTAAAATGAAAGGGACTGAAAGATTCCTGAACAATGCTGGGCTTAAAAAGGAGAGACCTCCTTAATACAGCGCTAGCCCAGCAATTATAATAGAGGTAGACATGATTATGAAAATTTAAGAAATATCTGAGACCCAGACTGAAAACCCATTCCTAATTGTAAGGCTTTATTAGTTCGAGTGTCTACTGCTCTCTATTGATCCTGTGATTTAATAACTATTGATCCTACCTGTCAATAAACCAGGTGACATATACATATATACATCTGTGATAATACACCATATTTGCCACTGTAATGATCCCCGAATTCATTGACAAAAAAATGGAGGAATTCATGAATAAATCAAAGCGCCAAAGGCACTGAAATGACAGATTCTATGAGAAAATCAAAACACTGTAAAAACTTACAGACAACCTTTCTAAAAATATCTTAAAATTTAGAAAAGTAGTTCTGCAAATTCCATTGTATGATATGTTTGCAGATGTCTATACACCGGTGGTATCATGAAATGCCATTCGATGTTTCAAATTTTGGAAACAAACTATTTACGTTTTCAAAACCAAACATAAAAATTCAAGTTTTAACAATGCTACTGTAAATTAGTAACATTTTTGTCTGGTCGGTTGTGGATACCTCCCCACAAAAGACACTCTATTTTTCACAAAGAGATCGGAGGAGAAAGGCTGGTCAGTCCAGTACATGAATTCCATTGGCTTGAAGCCATTTTTGAGTAAGAACAGCATTATAAACCCGCGCGTAATCCTGCTGGATTAGATATCCCGGATTCTGAGCGTAAACAAATATATGGAACCACGTGAGGCCGACGCACTTGATTGATGTTGTAACGTCTCGCTGTTCAGTTAACGTCTCAGTCCATGATCTTGAATGTTAATGTCGCTAGCTACATGCAATAGCTCGACATACCATTCCGCTTATTCCATCCGATATGTCATGCTCTATTACGCGTCGCCTCGGCATACCTTACACCTATATGTCGAAACATCCCGAAACGACAATCGGCGTGATTCACGCTGAAGTGCGATGTGTCACTGAAACGCATATCACGCGAGTCTCTTAGACGTCAATATACATGTACGTATTTCATGCACCAGCGTAAGTGTTCCGTACTGTGTCGACGTCTTAATTTTGGCCACGACAGGGACGTTTAGCTCTCAAAAGTGCATCGCATAAGGGCGACGAACAGTGTCAGTGCTTATTAGTCGGTAGTTGAAACCCTTCGTTTATCTACAGGTACAGTGTAGCAGATGCCGGCGGAAATCTGCTTCGCATATGCGTCTGTCGGATGAATCGATCTTGACGTACTGACGTCGGTCTTACGCTACGTCGATGTCCACTAGCGTCTACTGTTGATAGTAAGATGTCGCTCCAACAGACAAATAGATCACACACATGTGGCACCCAAAATCAGAGTCAACGCCATCCGCTTTCCGACCAGCTTCTAACTGTCCATTAGAAGCCTCCGTGGTGTAGTGGTTATGCTACTCGCCTTGTAAACCAGGGATCGCAGGATCCCATAAGACTGAAGAGGGTCATCCTGGAATCATAGGGTGAGCTTGGCAAACAGTGTAGACCAAGTTCGGACGCTGCAGAACGCGCTTCTTATCAAAATCTTCACTATTTGTTTGGAATTTCAGAGTTAAATTAAATTTAATCTCAGCCCAGGACTTTTACCCCACCAACACTTTCGGTGCTTTGATTTTGAAACCAAACGACTGCATGATTACAACACGCTTAGGCACCATGCCCTCAAGCTAAAAAGGTTAAACAATCAACCATGACGTATGGTTACCAGTCCGGCCACGATCCTGTGTTGTGTTTTGTTTGATTTGAGGCTTAACGTCCCCGTCAACACTGTATAGGTCATTTTGGAGACGTTGCTTCCAATTTTGTGGGACTTTACCCGACACTGAGATGAAATGACATCTCAAGCCCTGCCGCCCAATAGGGTTTATATGCATGGACGGTCCGACTCGCACCTCTTTGCCTGGGCAGGCTTAGATCCTTTAAGCAGATTACCAGTACTCGCGATCGTGTGCGGGTCGGTTTCAGCCCTGCGTGGAAGCATCATGCAGCCAATCTATTTCTTTAAGCCCCGATGGGCGGGGGCCAACGATCCTGTGTACCACCTTCACACCAGCACTGATAGAAACCACGTGTTCAGGATCAAACTTTTGATGTGTGATGTTAGGTCGTGCCTAGAAAAGAAGAAATTGTATTTTGTTCTCAAAAAGCATCAAGAGAGAACGTATTGCAACATTTTTCATTAAACCCTGGACAGTTAGAGTGAGTGAGTGAGTGTTTGAGTTTTACGTCCCACCAACAGCTAAGGTCTCATTGCGGCTATTTTCTGCAAGAAAAAGGTTATTCTGAGAAGTCAGTGATAGTCACGTAGACGTTAGCTCTGAATCGCTTTTTTATTAGTAACTTCGGGTCGAATGCCAAACAATCAACCTAAACATAGCCGGGTCGTTTGTCAGTCTTGGGTACATGTAAGTGTTATATGTAAAATCTGCACTTGAATAAAATGTTCGATCTGGCAAACAATGTAGACTAAGATCAAACGCCACATAACACGGTGCTGATCTTGTTCTACATTTTTTGCATCAGTTACTAACATCCGTTAAGTTTAAACGGATCAGTCCAAGTCCTCGTTCATGACCAGCCTGCATGTAGAGACAATCGGCATGAGTGTTGTCAGTGCTTTGGTTTATTCACTGCCTTGAGTTTCTGGAGTGTACTCTTCCATCACTGAAGTTGGGCTCGTCCATTCTGCTAAATATGACACCTAGAATTATATCACAGGACCTACACTGTTTGCATAGGTACCTGTACCATATTCCAGGGTTGAAAGGGACAATCTTTCTCGTAAAGTCTGATATACACCTAGTTGTAAATGACCTAGACTTGACCTCGAATGTCGGAAAATCCATTAATATTCTGGTCTGCAGCTGACCGGCTGGTTTTTAAGGATTAAATATTGACAGCACTGTTAGAAAACAGTGTAAAACCTGAGCAGACGTCTGAGCAGGTGTCGCATTGATCTAGGTATACAGTCTCGCATGATGCAGCTGATTCATATGAAATGCTGAATCTATTCTCTGAAAGGTAAGAAAAAATCGTCAAGTGGTCTGCTTCAAAAGTTTGTATTGCGATTATAGGATGTACAATTTTGATAACTGCGCCTAACCGGACTACATTTTTGTGCGGACTCATATTTCTTTGGCGGTCAAAGCCGGAAGAAAGTCGTAAGAAAGTCGGAACTACTTTACAACACGCAGGATAGCTAGAAATGACAGAGTGAATCTGTCATTAAAAATATGGAGTTTATATTTCTATTCAAAATCATCACGAAAACATGCCTATATAATTTTTACCCCCTTGAACCCCACTTTTATATAGTAAAACTGGGGTTTCCGGGGGTATACCTTATTTTTCTTATTTCTGCTCTAAAATATAGATTGTGGGTACACGTTAGAATTAACCGCCTCGATGAGGCGGTTCAAACGAGTGCCCACAATCTATATTTGGAGCAGAAATAAGAAAAATATCACAATTTTTCATCATAAAATTTTCATTTTTTTCAGCGATAAAAGTGGCAATGTATAGGCGTGTTTGCGTAACGTGGAGGTGGTGCATTGCAAATACTGACATTTTGTTTTTTTTTTTTTATGTTTGAATTTCAATGTTAAGAAGATTTCAGCAGGGTAGTATTTTAAAGTGGATGGTGTAAAAACATGCTTTATAAGACACTTTTTCTAACAAACAATTTATTATTTACATATATTACAGAACCTTATTTTTGTATAATTGTCTAGTCCTTATTATTATTATTATTATTATTATTATTATTATTATTTATTTTTTTTTTTTTTGTGATTTGTTATCCAAAACGCTTCGTTGCAAACACTGTTTCCTGATTTGTGACTTTGCTATACGTTGCTTCCAATTTTGTGGGACTTTTACCCGACATTGAGATGGAATGACCGATGAAACCAAAATGAGTTTATATGTTTGGGTGTTCCGTCTCGGGGAGGTTTAGACCCTCTAAGCAGTTTATCAGTACTCATGCGTGGTCGGCCCGGGTTCAGCACATCGCAGCATCTATTTCTGCAAGTCCAGATGAGCGGATTAAAATAAATAAAATAAAAAGAAAATAATAATAATAATAAAATGCTCATTTTCGAGATTTTCATACCTGAATATTTGTTAGTCAGTAGTCTAATATAGCCTTTGGAGCTAACACCAACAGAAACGTGGGAACTGAGTGATTAGTGCTCTTGCTACTGGTACTACGGGTCCTGCAGAGGGTTCGATCCCTGGCAGCAAGTATATAATTTCGGTGTCCAGACATCTTCCAGTCGACATAATAAGTATGGACGACTGCCCTAAAGTGCGACGCCCTTCGGATCAGAACGTTCACTAGAGCCCGAACTCATCCCTTCAGCAGTATGTTAGAAAGATGGCTCAGTTGTATATAATATAGTGCACTTGCCTCTGATGCTGGAGGCCCCGGGTTCGATCCTGGGCTGTGGTGATAACTTCGGTGTCTGAACAAGCTCCATTGGCATCATTTGCAGGGATGAATGTCATAAAGTGTGTCGTCCTTCGGATCGGGACTTTAACTGGAGGCCCCATGTGCGGGGACAGCAATCCCATGTGCATGTTAAAGAACGCTACCATAATTACCTGATTACTGTGTAGGCTTTCATCCTGCAAAACTTGAGTGTATATAATATACACAAAGTATGTCCCCTACTGGGGTTAAGGCGCAATTGGAAGAAAGAAAGAGAGAAGTTGGAAAAAAGAATGAATGTGAAAAATAAAATAAAATAAATAAAAATGAAAAATAACATTTTCATTTCGATATTTTCATACCTGAATATTAGTTAGTCGGCATTTTAATATATAGCCATTGGAGTTAATGTGTTTTAAGCTAAGGATTTAATCAAATAATTTAAGTATATTTTTCACAAAATATTTCATATGTCCCCAACACTCCACGAACCATTCAGTTACCTAGATATATAGCCTAAGGGCAGATCAACAGAGGAGCTACCTGGCCTATTCCAGTCATATTAACACAAGGCATACCTGTCTGTTACCCCATGATCTGAAATTTGTCAGACCGTGATTTATTGGTGATGAGATGTTTATTGTCCTTATTGGAGAATAAAAAATACCGTATTCTATTCTGTTCTCTTGTAGAACTCGGCGTACACTAAACTTGACTAATCGAGAAACCCCAAAATGTGAATCTCTGAAAATGTCTTGTTTGAAAATTGATAAAATGACTTATTGATATACAACAACAACAAGAAAAGTGTTGTTTATAAGCAGCGCGATATATAGACAAACAACAACAGTATCTTGTTTGTCTTCAAGCCAGAATTAATTTGGTGGAAGCAACCTCAAATGTGGTTTGGACAGACGAGTGAACATTTCATTAGTCATTGTTAGTCCAAAATCCAGGTAAGGATCTCAGTTTCCCACGCCACAGCATTAGTTATGCCGTTATTTATAGAACAATAAAAAAAAAACAAAAAAACTTCTATTCAAATAAAAAAAAAAAACAGTCCCGATGGGCTGTACGATGCTTCCACGCAGAGCTAAGTCCGACTCGCACACAAGTACTGGTAAACTGCTTAGAGGATCTAAGCCTGCCCAGGCAAAGTGGTTCCGAGTCGGACCGTCCATGCTTATAAACCCTATTGATTTCATTGGGACATTTACCAGACGTTGAGATGAAATGTCATCTTTTATTTTTTTTTTCCTATTACTGCTACATGCTCACATCTGAGCTTTACTCAGGAAATCCTGCTCGTAATGCTCAGATGTGAGCGAGTAGCAGTAATAGGAGAAAAAAAAGAAAAGATGTCATTTCATCTCAACGTCTGGTAAATGTCCCACAAAATTGGAAGCAACATCTCCAAAATGACCTTTACAGTGTTGATGGGGATGTTAAACCTAAAACCAAACAAACAAACAATTAAAAAAAAAAAAAATGAACATTTTCATATGAAAAATTCTGATTCTGAACACTCCCAGCTAGGGCAACGTCAAATCAACATCGGTGCAAAGTAGCTGTCACATTGCATAAAAGTCACGACATTGTACCAAGGTTGATATGTCACAATTACATCATGTGCATTCTGGGCTGATTGTGGGTACTCATTAGGAATGCCGAGACAAGGTGGTTCTAACAAGTACCCATGGTCTATAGATGGTTTTGAGCAGAAATAAGAAAAATAATAAAAGATGGAGCTATATTTAACATCGCTTATTTGAAACAAATAACATTAAGCCCTATAGAGCTTTTATCGAGACAAAGTATGCTTTGAAAAATACTTAACTACCTTCCACTTATCTTCCTAGGACTACCACTGATAATGCAACTCTCAGCCAAAGGAGAACCTAGTACCATTTTTTACGTCTTTGGTATGGCGCTGCCGTGGATCGAACCCGTGACCTCCCATTCCTGAAGGGGACCCTCTACTTGTGACCTAAGGGGGTCAGTAAATAATATTATTTACCCTTGTAAACTCCAGTTTATATAAAAATGGGGTGGCGTATTGGGATTCAAAGTTCGGATATAACACAGTTGTTTAAGTAATACAATTTCTGCTTTGAACCCCAACAATAGTGTTATAAAGAGGTTGTGGTGTACTATTTTTCGTTCTATAATAATACACTGTAACACCCCTCACGAGGGTGTCATGCAGGTGTACATTACATACACTCCAGGTTACACTCCATTACATACACTCCATACTATTAACCCATAAACAGCGTATTACTCCTGGGTGCCATTTCTGTTATTTTTTTTTCTTATTGCTTTCTCAAAGAATAGGAATTCAAAGTTCTACATCTCAAAACTTTTGGGTTAATAAATGATTGGAATCCTCTACCACTGTCTGTCTTTAAGATAACGGATGTTATGACCCCCACCCATGGGTGCTTGAAGAAATATATGGGCTGCATGGTGCTTCCACGCAGAGCTGAAACCGACTTGCACACGAGTACTGGTAAACCGCTAAGAGGATCTAAGCCTGCCGGTGGAAGTTGGCCTGTCCATGCTTATAAACCCTATTGGTTACATTGGGCGACAGGGCTTGAGATGTCATTTCATCTCAATGTCGGGTAAAAGTCCCTCAAAATTGGAAGCAACCTCTCCAAAATGACCTTTACAGCGTTGACGGGGACATTTAACCTCAAATCAAACAAACAACAGATGTAACATCATGTTAATGATTTCAATCAAAATTGGAAACATTAACTCGTGTATCAACTGATACTAAATACCAATAATATGTAGCAATTACATATTTCAATGAATTTCTAAGTTTTAAATGGATGCTATGCAAGTTTTAAGGAAACAACTTTTCAACTCATTTGAGTACAAGTGACTGAACAAGTCCACAACAACGTGGGGCTTAAAAGGAGACAACCCCCTTACTTAACATGCTTAAGAGCCAAAGTGACCATCTCTTTGCGAATGATTCATATGAAATACCGGGACTGATTTTATCTGTAAATTGAAGCCTGTCTCTGTAGCTCAGTCAGTTTGTTTGTTTTGAGGTTTAACGTCCAAGTCAACACTGTAAAGATCATTTTGGAGATGTTGCTTCCAATTTTGTGGGACTTTTACCAGACATTGAGATGAAATGACATCTCAAGCCCTGTCGTCCAATGAAACCAATAGGGTTTATTAGCATGGCCTCACACCGCGGTTCCTTGACAGGCTTAGATCCTCTAAGCGGTTTACTAGTACTAGTGTGCGGGCCTGATTCAGCTCTGCGTGGAAGCATCATGCAGCCCATATATTTCTTCAAACCCCTATGGGCGGGGGCCAATAGCTCAGTCAGATGTGCTTCTGACTGGTGATCCGCAGGAGGATGCAGGTTCGATACCCGGCGCAGGTTCGATACCTGCAGGGGTCAGCAACATTCTTTCATGGAGATTGATTAGGAAATCTTTTCTACGGTAATTCTGTCCCTTCCACTGATTCAAGAAGGGCAGTTGTCAGTTTCTGGCAAAAGAGTGTGCTATCTACTGGTTAACCGCTTTCTTATATAAGCCTGCCCAGGACAAGTGTGGATAGGTAAACTGGTCGACTAAAATGACCTAAATAGTGTTTACTGGGTTGTTAAAATCCAATACGAACAAACAATTTCTCTGTATATTGACGAGATTCAGAATGCTATCTGCTTAAAATTTGCATTGACACTCTGTCATCTGTCTGCTTTCTCCAGTGAATAAGACTTTAAGTACTGTGTAAGGATTAAGCTGATTTAAATACATGTGGATTAATCTGGATTAAGCCTTGTCACAAGTTTTGCACTTTGAACATAACATGCAATTTCAAAATTTTTGTATCTACCCAGGCCTAAGGAATCATTATAAGTTGCCTTGATCAAATGTTTCAGCAGCAGTATACTCACTAGCAGATTGTGGATACATTGGGTTTGTAAGAAATACCCCGGTATAATATAAATGTGTGACGCTCCATGACACATTTCTGATCGGAACAGAAAAATCCTTCATTGTGAAAAGTTGGAGTTCCCGAGTTTAAAACAAGACAAAACATAGAAAGACATCCGGACTTGAAGAAATAAATGGGCTGCATGATGCTTCCATGCAGGGCTGAAACTGACCGCACACCAGTACTGGTAAACTGTTTAGAGGATCTAAGCCTGTCCAGGCAAAGCGGTGCGAGTTAGACCGTCCATGCTTATAAACCCTATTGGTTTCATTGGGCAACAGGGCTGGAGATGTCATTTCATCTCCGTGTCTGATAACAGTCCCACAAAATTTGAAGCAACATCTCCAAAATGACCTACAGTGTTGACGGGGGATGAATTACTGCATACTTTCGTGGCTTCCAAATTTCCAATCTGTCTCTTATCCACATGAAAATGTGTCTTATACAGTGAAATTCCGATATTAAGACCACTTTCTAGACTCCCTTAAAGTAACCTAATTAGTGCTTATAATTGAACTTGTGAATGAAATTCTGTTTGCAAGAATGATTTAAATTCTTTTGTTAGGTATAATTAGGCCCATTATATCACTTCAAATGCTAGAAGATACTTTACTTAAAGTGTTCATTCTTTTCATATTTTTGTAAAATTTGTATCCAAGTCTTGAAGATAAGACAGGTCTTTAAGTCTAAACTCGGTATTGATGGGTCCGAGATCTATATAATGCTATGTTCCCACTATCACGATTCGCGCCACGATTGCAATCGTGTTCTTAATCGTGAATTGCTCGTGGTGATCCTATCAGATCTTATCGGATCTTGAGGTCAGTCGTGGTAATCGTGTTAATCGTAGAAAATTTTTGAACGGTTCAAAATTTTTCCACGATCAACAAGATCGATTGTCAAATCTGGATCATCGTATCACATCATGTTGCATCGTAACAAAGCGCGACGGATCGCATCTAATCGTACTTCCAAATCGCGGCGATCAGGGCCAATCTTGGAAAAAACAAACGCCGCGTTCTGTTGAGATGTGTTGCGATCTCACAAGATCTGTTACAATTTGTTACGCTCTGTCGGGCCCCATTGCTCAAGATCTGTCACGAATGACTCGTGATCAGATACGAGATAATACGAGTAAATGCGATTAGATACGAGTAAGCTACGTTTTCATACGAACGTTCACGATCTATTGCGAGTTCTCAAGATTTAATGCGACTCATTCAGCGATCTGCTCATGAGTGAGTGTATTTCTGTTTTACGTCCCACCAATAACTAAGGTCATACGGAGACGGAACCTCGGTTTATAGACTCATCCGAAAGTCTGGAGAAATCCGGGATCGATCCTGCAATCCCTGGTTTATAGAGGCCTTTGCTAGTATTTTTAAAGCCTTTGAAAGATGCCACCCAAAGGTAATGGAAGCTAAGAATTGAAAAGGCAAAGTAGAAGTAAAACAAAGATCAGGGATCGATACAATTAACTTACTCCACCCACCAAAGACACCAAAGGGAAAACAAAGGAAGGCCATAAGGACAGTTACTTTCCCACAAAATGGCCATATGGCCATCCAAAATAAAAAGACACAAGTGATACACACTGTAAGTAACAAACAACAACACAAATAAACCGCCACAGAACCCTTCCAGCCAGAGAAATTGCCACATAGTCATCATCCGCAACTCCTATCATCATCATTGGTTGAGGGTCAGTGTTTATGCTGTAAAAGTTTAAGAAACAATTAAGTCCATGGTCAGTTCGGCTGTATATATACCAGTCGGGATCAAGTCGTAGCTCAAATCGTGATCGCCCTCGATCATGATCGTGAAAAACATCGAGACGACAGTCGTATGCTATCGTAATGGAGCGCATCAGCTCGTGATGAGCGTATAAGAACGTAGCTGCACGTATCAGATCGTCCCAATTCGGGGTACTCGATCGTGATGATCGTTTCAGATCGAGACCAAGTCGTACACTCGATCGCAACTATCCTATCGGAACGCATTTGATGGTATGTGAACGTGAGAGCAGACCGTGGGTGATCTTGATACCTGAAATTGACAAATCGTGATTGGATTGCATCCGAGCGCAACGAATCGTACCAGAACGTATCGACTCTCATCACATCGTATCCAAACCTGAACTTTCAGAGAATATTCCACGACCAGCTATAAATGGCCAATCGTGGCGTTCGTAACGGATCGCACGACAGTGGGAACCTAGCATAAAGCATTGAAAAGCACATTAATAATAATACATAAAGCATTGAAAAGCACATTAAGAATAATAAATTATACTTATATATATACTTATATGTAAGTATTTATACATTATGCTGCTTTATAACATTATATCATATTCAATTGTTCCAACATAATCTTACATTATACATAGCTGAGGAAATTCAGCTGCTAAATTGCAAAATTATGAAAACTATTTTAATCATCCTAAGGTATAGCCAGTGACACCCAAAACACAGATTCATAATAAGCACTTGTATGCCAACAGATGTTTTTCACACCTTTTTAAATTTTTTTGGAAAATTGACTTGACCAAAAAAATTTAAATGACCTTATAAAATTAAAAAAAAATTGACCTGATTTGACCAAATGCAGACCCAGATTAGACTGTACCTGTTAAATGCATAATTATGCATATAATAAGTTGGCTATTGGAATTTCAGGTATAATTCAAGAGCAAACAGTTATGACAGATTTGGTCTTTTAAAAGTGGTCTTAACCCATTTTGTACCAGAAATCCCTAAATGGGTAACCTGACAAATAGTGCAGGCCTTGGTTAGATGCCGCAGAATGCAGTGTCTGATCAGGGCCTCCACTGTTTGCTAAAAGTCCAGTCATTTTCTAAATAAATTTTGAAGAAAACACAACCTGACACCCCTAAATTTTAAAATGGACTCTTGCTATATATGAGGAAGATTCTATTTGGTACAAAAAGGGTTAAACTGTTCAGAAAATCTGAATCATTAGTTTTTTCGTTTCTTCCTTTTAATACTCATTTTAGCCCATACATCACTATGGGAAAGTTTTAGACCTGACTCTCCGCCGATTTCTCCAACAAGTCCTATGCCACTGCGACAGTCAAGAAAGGCTGTGATTATTTGGAGAAAATTGCAAAATCTAAATTTTCGTTCACAGACTAAGACATTCTGACAGGTTCGATACACCCTTTTAAGCCATATATATATATATAGAAGTGGTTACTGCTCAAGACACATTGTAAATTACAAGGGCGTCTATGTTTTATTTGCACGATCACTTAATGGGAAATCATTAGCTGTGACACCACATCTGATATCGGCATAATTCATTTTGAACACTGTTGACAGCACATCCCACTAGTGGCTCCCCGTTCCTAGAGAGCTTCTATCTAGTCATTCGAATGTAAGGTATGTCGTAATTGCATATCTATTTATAAAGAGTATCACATGGATTTGAATATTTATTATTTTACCTGACAATCATCATCAAATGGACTTAGTCGGTGGTCTCATTTCTTTGTTTTGCAATTTTCTCCAAATAATCACAGCCTTTCTTGACTGTCGCAGAGGCAGAAATCGGCGGAGAGTCAGGTCTAAAACTTTCCCATAGTGATGTATGGGATAAAATGAGTATTAAAAGGAAGAAACGAAAAAATCGATGATTCAGATTTTCTGAACGGAGTTTAATACTGAATAGCTGGGTGGTTTTAATCTTAACCCTTCTCTTGCTGAATATTCATTTTAGCCACACCCATCACTGAATTTGAACCAATCAGATTACATGATGTAATTTATTCCTACAAATTCATAAACTGACTGTCAAACAGTATAGATCCTGATCAGATGGCTTCTTCAGAAGCCATCTGATCTGGATCTACACTGTTTGCAAAGATATGGGTTGTCGTGAACAGCAAGATAAGGGTTAATAAATGACAGTTAGTTATATATATAGGAATCAGTTTGAGTCTAGCAAAAAATATTCTAAATGGCATTTATAATAATGGTTCAAAAATAGGGGTGGTTCTGTAAGCAGAATTAAGTAAACATATTTTATTGCATCATAAATCAAGCAACAGGGTCAGGCCACAAGTTCTGCCAACATTAGTTCCTCCCCTAATTCTACTGTACATGTACATATATACACCAATGTGTTCATATACTGTATTGATCCTGTGTATTGGGACAGATTGGCCTAATCAATCAATGTAGACCCAGATCAGACTGTATCTGTACCAAGATAATTTTTTGAGTATGCTTCTGATCCAGACATTCGGATGCGGCTTTCAACCAGGGTCAAGTTTTGGTGTGTGAAAAAATGTCGCAGGAAAAAAGTCACAAATAATAAAAATTGGAAAAAAAAATCTGCTTAAAAAAGGTTGTTAAACATAAATAAATTTTCTGATATCAATAAAAGATGCTGGGGTAATTGTCATTTAGGTCATTTGCTGATGAGGTTATTTGCTTGTGGAATTTATTTTCAAAATTACAATGAAAGCACATACACTTAGTCTTTTGGCAAAGTGGTAGTATTCATCCTGTTAACGAGTTTTTGTTGTGAATACCCATGTAAACCCCACATTATATATATAGAAAAATGGGGTTTAAGTACTATTCATTACATTCCTTATTTTTGCTCAAAAATAAAGATTGTGGGTACCTGTAAGAAGCATCCAAGTGAGGGGGTTCTATTTAGCTCCCACAATCTCTGTTCGGGCTAAAAATTAGAAAAAAATAAAATCTGAAAAATGCTATTTCTAGCGTAGTTGCAATTTGTCATGGTAATGTGAAGACTCTTATGGATCTTAACCCTTCTCTTACTGAATATTCAATTTAGCCACTGACTTTGAACCAATCAAATTACTCGATGTAATTTATTCCTACAAATTCTTAATCTGACTGTCAAACATTGTAGATCCTGATCAGATGGCTTCTTCAGAAACCATCTGATCTGGATCTACACTGTTTGCAAAGACAGAGGTTGTCATGAAGAGCAGGATAAGGGTTAAAATATGGATTTAACTCTGCTAGTCATCATCAATACTTTGGAATGGAACTTATCAATCAGTAACTCACAAAACACTTAACAGCCATTTTTTTTCCTTATTTTAGGCTCAACAACATAGATTGTGAGTAATATTTAAAACAACCACATAGAGGCTGTCCTAACAATGACCCACAGTCTATAAGTTTTCATCTGATTTATGCTAGGCCTCGAGACAGAAAAGATGCCACTTTA
The DNA here is from genome assembly GCA_963580285.1 of Lucinisca nassula. NCBI lineage: Eukaryota > Metazoa > Mollusca > Bivalvia > Lucinida > Lucinidae > Lucinisca > Lucinisca nassula. Next base: position 489,274 of record CAUZLF010000303.1, on the reverse strand, counting down.
TCACATGGGCATGTTACATGAACATTTAGCTTAGGATGGAAACTTCCGTTGTGAACGTCATTCGTAATTGTCACCATTTGAATCAGTTACTCACAAATATATACTGAAAACAATGATTTAAGTTCAATTATGTGGCTTTTTCACATGACTTTTTGTCGAGCCGCTTTAGCGAATGCGAGACATACCCGGTAGTCGCCACAATGGCGTCCGTCCGGACGTACTTAGGCCTATGTTAACCGTTTTCCTTAACAAATGTTAACCTTTTTCATTAAGCACTGGCGGTTCGACATGCAGGCCGTGGCCAACTAGTTTTCCTACCCAAAACTGTGACTTGTTTTCCTACATTCACATATACGTATGACCTTAGTCATTGGTGGGACATAATTTTAACTAAAATACACATACAAAGTAACGTCTGGTAAATATCAGCATGGGCTTTTGTCCCAGTGGGCTATTGTCCAAGTTGGGTTTTGGCCTAGTGAGCTTTTGTCCAGTGGGCGTTTGTCCTACACTCAAAAGCAGAGTTATTTAAAATACATAACGAAAACACGCTTATTCTAATATATTGGAAAAAAAAAAAACACCTAAAAGAAATTTTTTTAGATAAAAATCCTGATAATTTTTGCTCAAAGCATATACATGTATTGTGGGTATGTATTAGAACTGCCTTAGGCAAGGCGGTTCTAACGAGTACCCACAATCTATGTTTTGAAGTAGAAATAAGAAAAATAATGTATACCCCTGTAAACCCCAGTTTTACTGTATAAAAGTGTGGTTTAATGGGGTCAAAATTATATAGGCATGTTTGCTTGATGGTGGGGATGTATTTTATTATTCCACTCAAGCCATTGTATGGGAAAATTATATTAGTTAGAATCTATGGACTGAATCTGATTTATTTTGCTCAATGCTGTAATGTGTAGGCCCATAAATATTTCCAAAAGGCCCATAAAAATTCAAAAAGGCCCATCAAAATCTTGATTTTCTTTCATGTAAATGAATAGGAGATGGGCCAATGGTCCATTTTGGGGCCCATCAATATATTGAGCCCAAAATATGCCAACACAGATGTGTGTAATGGTGTGGATTGTGGGTACTCATTCAGGTTGCATTATGAAAACAGTAATCAGAAAGAAAGTATCAGGCATAAAAGTATCAGTTTTGGGTGGGAAAAAAGTATCTGGAAACAAAGTTTCAGTTTTAATCAGATTTGCTTCTGATGTTACGATGATATGATGATTAGGATACTTTTGTATGTTTTGATTTGTTTTTCAGTGTAATAATCAATTTTGCAATTCTCTGTAATCCTTACCTTATAAAAGGGATGAGAGGTCACTTCATCTCAATGTCTGGTAAAAGTCCAAAATGACATATATAGTGTTGACGGGGATGTTAAACCTCCAATTAAAGAAACTAAAGTGTGCAAGTCAGACCTCCATGCTCATGAACCCTATTTGGTTTCATTGGGCGACAGGGCTTGAGATGTCATTTCATCTCGCTGTCGGGTAAAAGTCCCACAAGTTGGAAGCAACGCCTCCAAAATTACATATATAGTGTAGATGGGGATGTTAAACCTCCAATTAAACAAGTGTGCAAGTCGGACCTGTGTGCAATGGGCGGCAGGGCTTGAGGTGTCATTTCAGCTCAATGTCTGGTTGGTAAAATTCCCACAAATTGGTCACATTAAACTGAGACTTTCTTCCTGACATTTATTTTTCCTGATACTTTTTTTCCGGATTCTTTTTTTTCCGATACTTTTTTTCCTGATACTTTCTTTCCTACATTCTATGAAAACACCCCTATACAAATACATTGTAAGATTTACTGCCGGAAATACAAAAGTTTTAGATGCAAAATTGTGATATATTTCTTATTTCTACTCAAAATATAGATTGTGGGTAAACATTAGGCCTCCATGAGGTGGTTCTAATGAGTATCCACAATCTATCTTTTGGAGCAGAAACAAAAAAATAAGGTTTACACCTGTAAACCCCAGTTTTACTATATATAAAAGTAGTGTTCAAGGTCAAGGGGGTCTGAATTATATAGGCGTGTTTTCGTGATGGAATATCAGGAATGCTCAGGCTCTTAACATTTTAACCCCATTTGGAAACAGTTAAATTCCTATACATTTTGCAAATAATGTAGATCCTGATCAGATGCCACCCTCTGTATCATTTGATCTGGGTCTACACTGCTTGCCAAATCCAGCCCAGATTGACTCAAAAACAACACTCTGATCTCAAGAGAGATTTGAGGAAGGGGTACATATTTTCATCTAAGGATTACTTTGTAAAAAAAAAAGTCACATCTCATCAGACTTTATATAAGTCACTTTGTTAACCAGTTCTCAAACTTCTTGCAAATCCCTGTGGGGAGTCCAAGTCAGTCACCTGTGTTTATTGATGAAAGATAAGAATTACAATGTTGTGTCCAGTGCATGAAATAGATAAGCCTTCTAGGTAGCCACACATGTTACTTGAAAAGGGACCTTGTGACACTAACTTAGATAAATAGGACTGGCTGATCAGAGTTTAACCTTTATCCTGCTGAATAAATTAATTAGCCACACCCATTTCTGACTATCCCCCAGTCAAATTAATTAATATTATGTATGCATTTCACAAACAGCATGACAAATAGTGTAGATCCTGATTAAATTACTTGACAAACTGCATGACAAAGCTTGTAGATCCAGATCAGATGACTTTTTGGTTCTACACTGTTTGTAAGGTGATCGGAAGGCAAGTCACAAGAAAAAAGAGTCATAAAAATAAAGTTACAGAGAAAAGTCACAAATAAGAAAGTATAGAAATTTTCAATTAAAAGGATGTTGACCATAAATGAAAATATTAACAATACCAGGTCCTGCTCATCTGACTTTTGCCTATATATAACTTTTAGTGGATTTAAAAGGAATTTGATTCCACAGATCATTGCCTTCATTTTTAATTTGTCAATGTGATGCATACATGTATATAGAGCATAGACATTCATTCACAGACAAATTATAAATGGTTTTACTAGAAAAAAATCAGGTCAACAAGTCTGTGCAATGAATATCCCTCTTAACCTCACCTTATACAGAGAAAAGTGTGGTTTTATGGGGGTATTGATTAATTTTCTTATTTTTGTTCAAGGTGGTGGATACTTTTTAGACCCTTCTCATTAAATTAATATATTTGTCTTCAGTATCTTTTGATCTAGTATTTTTCTGCAGCAAATTTTTTTCATATTTCTAGGCCAAATATAGACCGTGGGCAACTGCCTCCTTGAGGTGGTTCAAATGAGTACCCACAACCGTCCTCAGAGCAGAAATAAGGTAAACAGTGTATACCCCTGAAGACCTTAATTTTCTGTACAAAGTGGGGGTAGAGGGATGTTCTTTTAACCTGATTTAACATGAGCACCAACAATATGTTTTGACTCAAACTAAGAAAATATTGAACATGATTGAAACCAATTCTGTGACTTTTTCTGTGACTATGTTTTTAACCAGTGGACTCTTCTATTGCTATATAGAAGCCTCCGTGGTGTAGTGGTTACGCTACTCGCCTTGTAAAACAGGGATCGCAGGATCGATCCCGGGCTTCTCCAGACTTTCGGATGAGTCTTTAAACCGAGGTCCCGTCTCCATATGACCTTAGCTGTTGGTGGGACGTAAAACTCTAACACTGACTCACTCACTCTATTGCTATATGTTGGACAAGTCAATTTGTCATAATGGGTGTCAGGCCTATTTTTTGTTTTTATTCTATTTTTGACTGAAAATCCTGTAAGCAAATTATAGTGCAGACCGGCATCTGATCTGGGCCTGCACTGTTTGCCAAGATACCTGCATGCAATGGGTTAGTACCCAACCTATGACTTTTTTCAGTGATGTTTTTTCCTGTGACTTTCTTTCCTGCATTAATCAGATGGCTTCTTGGCTCTACACTTTTTGTAAAGGTATGGGTTATCTTGTTAGGGCCCCGCACTGAAAGTGTGGGCGCCCTATAGTAATCACTCTGTCTGTCCGTCTGTCCGTCCACAAATTTTTTCCTACTCCTCTGATAGCGCTGCCGGGGCCCTAGTCAGTTTCACTGACAGCTCTAGTTCAGGAGGAGAAGGGTTAACCAATTTTGTACTGCATTACGATAACACATCCGTGCATCATGGTGCATTTTTCACATCTCCAAAATGGTCAATTTTCTGAAGAAAATTTTTGATATTATTCTTATTTATACTCAAAACATAGGTTGTGGGTACTCAATGAGGCGGTTCTAACAAGTATCTACAACCTATGTCTAGGAGCAGAAATAAGGAAAATAATGTATACACCCATAAACCCCAGTTTTCTCTATATAAAGTGGGGTGTAAGGGTGTGTTTATTTCAGGGACTTGTTAGCATGATGCATTGTGGCTATGGGGAAACCTTGTGAACAAAATATCTGGAGAACTGCTTGAGCTTGGCTCATGATATTTGGCATACAGTTTGGGTCTAATGTGTAGATGACCTGATTTACTTTTGACAAAATTCCAAAAAATTTGAAAGGAGTTTTGCGCCTTTTTCGATTTAAGCATTGTGGCTATTTGGAAACCTTGTGAACAAAATATCTGAAGAACCACTTGAGATAGGCTCATGATATTTGGCATTCAGTTTGGGTCTAATGTGTAGATGACCTGATTACATTTTGACGAAATTCCAAAAAAATTTAATGGAGTTATGCCCTTTTTAGCTCACCTGTCACGTAGTGACAAGGTGAGCTTTTGGGATCACTTTTTGTCCGTCGTCCGTCGTGCGTCCGTGCGTCCGTGCGTGCGTCCGTGCGTGCGTGCGTCCGTAAACTTTTCTTCAAACGACATCTCCTCCTAAACCACTGATCGTATTTTGACCAAACTTCACAGGAATGATCCTTAGGTGGTCCCCTTTCAAAGTTGTTCAAATGGTTCCGGTCCGTTGCACATATAGGTCACAGTAGCCAAAAATAGATTTTTTTCACCGCAAACTTAAAAAATCATCTTCTCTGAAACCGCAAGGCCCAGGTCTTTGATATTTGGTATGAAGCTTCATCTAGTGGACCCCTACCAAGATTGTTCAAATTATAGTGCTGGGGCCAAAAATGCCCCCGCACGGGGGCCCTTTGGTTTTACATGGGCTTATATAGGGAAAATCTTTAAAAATCTTCTTCTCTGAAACCGCAAGGCCCAGGTCTTTGATATTTGGTATGAAGCTTCATCTAGTGGACCCCTACCAAGATTGTTCAAATTATAGTGCTGGAGCTAAAAATGCCCCCCGCACAGGGGCCCTTTGGTTTTACATGGGCTTATATAGGGAAAATCTTGAAAAATCTTCTTCTCTGAAACCGCAAGGCCCAGGTCTTTGACATTTGGTATGAAGCTTCATCTAGTAGCCCCCTACCAAGATTGTTCAAATTATAGTGCTGGGGTCAAAAATGCTCCCGCACCAGGGCCCTTTTGTTTTACATAGGCTTATATAGGGAAAATCTTGAAAAATCTTCTTCTCTGAAACAGCAAGGCCCAGGTCTTTGATATTTGGTATGAAGCTTCATCTTGTGGACCTCTACCAAGATTGTTCAAATTATAGCCCTGGGGCCAAAAATGCCCCTGCTCCGGGGCCCTTTGGTTTTACATAGACTTATATAGGGAAAATCTTGAAAAATCAACTTCTCTGAAACCACAAGGCTTAGGTCTTCGATATTTGTTATGAAGCTTTAGCTAGTGGACCTCTATATAGATTGTTCAAATTATAGCCCTGACACCAAAAAATGCCCCCGCCATGTGGCCCTTTGGTTTTACATAGACTTATATAGGGAAAATCTTTAAAAATCATCTTCTCTGAAACACAAGGCTTAGGTCTTTGCAAGATTTCATTATGATTAGCTACTTGGTCTTTGATATTTGTTATGAAGCTTCAGCTAGTGGACCTCTACCAAGATTGTTCAAATTATAGCCCTGGGGCCAAAAATGCCCCCGCTCCGGGGCCCTTTGGTTTAACATAGACATATATAGGGAAAATCTTGTTTTTACATAGACTTCTATATGCAGGGTAAATCTTTAAAATCTTCTTCTCTGAAACCAGAAAGCCCAGGTCTTTCATATTCGATATGAAGCTTCATCTTGTGGACCTCTACCAAGATTGTTCAAATTTTAGCCCTGGGACCAAAATTGACCCTGCCCGGGGCCCCCTTGTTATGCTTTGGATCAGGTGAGCGAACCAGGGCCCTCTGGGCCCTCTTGTTCTGTTTTTGACCCTCAGACCCTCAAATGTTTGTATGATGCAATAATCACAGCTAAAACTATTTCTTTTTAGCTCACCTGTCACATAGTGACAAGGTGAGCTTTTGGGATCACTTTTTGTCCGTCGTCGGTCGTGCGTCCGTGCGTGCATCCGTCCGTAAACTTTTCTTCAAACGACATCTCCTACTAAACCACTGATCGTATTTTGACCAAACTTCACAGGAATGATCCTTAGGTGGTCCCCTTTGTTCAAATGGTTCCGGTCCGTTGCACATATAGGTCACAGTAGCCAAAAATAGATTTTTTTCACCACAAACTTAAAAAATCTTCTTCTCTGAAACCGCAAGGCCCAGGTCTTTGATATTTGGTATGAAGCTTCATCTAGTGGACCCCTACCAAGATTGTTCAAATTATAGTGCTGGGGCCAAAAATGCCCCCCACACGGGGGCCCTTTGGTTTTACATGGGCTTATATAGGGAAAATCTTTTAAAAATCTTCTTCTCTGAAACCGCAAGGCCCAGGTCTTTGATATTTGGTATGAAGCTTCATCTAGTGGACCCCTACCAAGATTGTTCAAATTATAGTGCTGGAGCTAAAAATGCCCCCGCACGGGGGCCCTTTGGTTTTACATGGGCTTATATAGGGAAAATCTTGAAAAATCTTCTTCTCTGAAACAGCAAGGCCCAGGTCTTTGATATTTGGTATGAAGCTTCATCTAGTGGACCCCTACCAAGATTGTTCAAATTATAGTGCTGGGGCCAAAAATGCCCCCGCACAGGGGCCCTTTGGTTTTACATGGGCTTATATAGGGAAAATCTTTAAAAATCTTCTTCTCTGAAACCGCAAGGCCCAGGTCTTTGATATTTGGTATGAAGCTTCATCTAGTGGACCCCTACCAAGATTGTTCAAATTATAGTGCTGGAGCTAAAAATGCCCCCCACACGGGGGCCCTTTGGTTTTACATGGGCTTATATAGGGAAAATCTTGAAAAATCTTCTTCTCTGAAACTGCCAGGCCCAGGTCTTTGATATTTGGTATGAAGCTTCATCTAGTGGACCCCTACCAAGATTATTCAAATTATAATGCTGGGGCCAAAAATGCCCACGCACCAGGGCCCTTTTGTTTTACATAGGCTTATATAGGGAAAATCTTGAAAAATCTTCTTCTCTGAAACTGCAAGGCCCAGGTCTTTGATATTTGGTATGAAGCTTCATCATGTGGACCTCTACCAAGATTGTTCAAATTATAGCCCTGGGGCCAAAAATGCCCCCGCTCCGGGGCCCTTTGGTTTTACATAGACGTATATAGGGAAAATCTTTAAAAATCTTCTTCTCTGAAACCACAAGGCTTAGGTCTTCGATATTTGTTATGAAGCTTCAGCTAGTGGACCTCTATAAAGATTGTTCAAATTATAGCCCTGAGACCAAAAATGCCTCTGCCATGTGGCCCTTTGGTTTTACATAGACTTATATAGGGAAAATCTTTAAAAATCATCTTCTCTGAAACACAAGGCTTAGGTCTTTGATATTTGTTATGAAGCTTCAGCTAGTGGACCTCTACCAAGATTGTTCAAATTATAGCCCTGGGGCCAAAAATGCCCCAGCTCCGGGGCCCTTTGGTTTAACATAGACTTATATAGGGAAAATCTTGTTTTACATAGACTTCTATATGCAGGGTAAACCTTTAAAATCTTCTTCTCTGAAACCAGAAAGCCCAGGTCTTTCATATTCGATATGAAGCTTCATCTTGTGGACCTCTACCAAGATTGTTCAAATTATAGCCCTGGGGCCAAAATTGACCCTGCCCGGGGCCCACTTGTTATACATTGGATCAGGTGAGCGAACCAGGGCCCTCTGGGCCCTCTTGTTGGACTTATGCATGGCTATTGGGAAACCTTGTGAACAAAATATCTGGAGAACCACTAGAGCTAGGCTCATGATATTTGGCATACAGTTTGGGTCTAATGTGTAGATGACCTGATTAACTTTTGACCAAATTCCAAAAAATTTGAAAGGAGTAAACTTATGCGACTTTTTCAACTTAAGCATTGTGGCTATGGGGAAACCTTGTGAACAAAATATCTGGAGAACTGCTTGAGCTAGGCTCATGATATTTGGCATACAGTTTGGGTCTAATGTGTAGATGACCTGAATAACTTTTAATGAAATTCTGAAAATATTTAATGGAGTTATGCACCTTTTGGACTTATGCATAGTGGCTTTAGGGAAACCTTGTGAACAAAAATATCTGGAGAACCCCTTGAGCTAGGCTCATGATATTTGGCATACAGTTTGGGTCTAATGTGTAGATGACCTGATTAACTTCTGATGAAATTCCGAAAATATTTAATGGAGTTATGCTTCTTTTTGGACTTATGCATTGTGGCTATAGGGAAACCTTGTGAACAAAACTGGAGAACCGCTTGAGCTTAGAGGCTCATGATATTTGGCAGTCTGTTTGCTACTAAGGCATAGATGACCTGAATAACTTGTTTAAAATCTGTTTATATTTGACAGGTTTATTTTGAATGCAAATGATCATGAGGTACTGTTTACTGTCCCATTTAGAGACAAGCATATGGTTGGGAGCATATAGTGTTTCACAAACACAATTTCTAGTTCTTTAAGAGCTTATATCTTCCAAAGCATATGTTGGGTTGGAATCATATTTGGTATGATGATATATATAGGTGCAAAGTTTTATTCCGCAATACCCCCACTCATGCCTATGACCTCAAGGTCAAGGTCACAGACTTAGAAATTGTTAATGTTAAAGACACGGGTTAAGATATTTGTACCAGATAGAACCTGAACTTTTACAATTGATTTTGGTTCATATTTGGTATGATGATAGATGTAGGTCATAATATTCATTCAGCAATACCCCCACCCATCCAGTCCAGGTAAAGGTCACAGACTTAGAAATGTTTAATGTTAAAGTTTTCAAAGAGTTAGTTTTTTCCAAAACATTCATGCCTAGGACCTCAAGGCCAAGGTCACACACATAGAAATTTTTAATGTTGATTTTTCGAGAGTTCATATTTTCCAAAACATTATGGTTACCAATGAACATGACCTCAAGGTAAAGGTCACAGACATAGAAATTTTCACATTTAAGTATGTTAATAGCTTATATTTTCCAAACTACGTAATGGATTTGCTTCATATTTCGCATGAAGATACATGTCTTTACAGGTCCAAAGTTTTATTCATCCATACCCCACACCCCTGACCTCAAGGTCAAGGTCACAGACACAGATTTTTTTATGTTATGTCTTTTGAGAGCTCATATTTCCTGAACCATTTGATGGATTTGCTTCATATTTGAAATGATGATAGGTACAGGTCAAAAGTTTCATTTAGCCATAACCTCAAGGTCAAGGTTACAGACTTAGAAGTTTTTAATATTAACATTTTTTAATATTAACATTTTTAAGAGCTCATATTTTCCAAACCATTTAATGGATTGAGTTCATATTTGGTTATTTTTCAAAGGTTTAATTAGCAATTCACCAACACCAACCTATGCCAGTGACCTCAAGGACACTTTTCCAGGTGAGTTATGCTGTCCAATGAAAAAGTGTTATTGTTATATGAGCTTTTGGGATCACTTTTTGTCCGTCGTCCGTCGTGCGTGCGTGCATGCGTGCGTAAACAATTTCTTTAAACGACATCTCCTAAACCACTGATCGGATTTTGACCAAACTTCACAGGAATGATCCTTTGGTGGTCCCCTTTCAAAGTTGTTCAAATGGTTCCGGTCCATTGCACATCTAGGTCACAGGAGCCAAAAATAGATTTTTTTCAACAAAAACTTAAAAAATCTTCTTCTCTGAAACCACAAGGCCCAGGTCTTTGATATGTGGTATGAAGCTTCATCTAGTGGACCCCTACCAAGATTGTTCAAATTATAGTGCTGGGGCCAAAAATGCCCCCGCCCCTGGGCCCTTTGGTTTTACATAGGCTTATATAGGGAAAATCTTTAAAAATCTTCTTCTCTGAAACCACTAGGCCCAGGACTTTGAAATTTGGTATGAAGCTTCATCTAGTGGACCCCTACCAAGATTGTTCAAATCATAGTGCTGGGACAAAAAATGCCCCCGCCACGGGGCCCTTTGGTTTTACATTGGCTTATATAGGGAAAATCTTTAAAAATCTTCTTCTCTGAAACCACAAGGCCCAGGGCTTTGATATTTGGTATGAAGCTTCATCTAGTGGACCCCTACCAAGATTGTTCAAATTATAGTGCTGGGGCCAAAAATGCCTCGCCCCGGGGTCCTTTGGTTTTACATTGGCTTATATAGGGAAAATCTTTAAAAATCTTCTTCTCTGAAACCACAAGGCCCAGGACTTTGATATTTGGTATGAAGCTTCATCTAGTGGACCCCTACCAAGATTGTTCAAATTATAGTGCTGGGGCAAAAAATGCCCCCGTCCCGGGGCCCTTTGGTTTATCATAGGCTTATATAGGCAAAATCTTTAAAAATCTTCTTCTCTGAAACCGCAAGGCCCGGGACTTTGATATTTAGAATGAAGCTTCATCTAATGGACCTCTACCAAGATTGTTCAAATTATAGCCCTTGGGCCAAAAATGCCCCCACCCCGGGGCCCTTTGGTTTTACGTAGACTTATATAGGGAAAATCTTTAAAAATCTTCTTCTCTGAAACCACAAGGCCTAGGTCTTTTATATTTGGTATGAAGCTTCATCTAAAGGACCCCTAACAAGATTATTCAAATTATAGTGCTGAGGCCAAAAATGTCCCCGCCCCGGGGCCCTTTGGTTTTACATAGGCTTATATAGGGAAAATCTTTAAAAATCTTCTTCTCTGAAACCGCAAGGCCCAGGAGTTTGATATTTGGTATGAAGCTTCATCTAGTTGACCCCTACCAAGATTGTTCAAATTATAGTGCTGGGGCAAAAAATGCCCCCACACCGGGGCCCTTTGGTTTTACATAGGCTTATATAGGGAAAATCTTTAAAAATCTTCTTCTCTGAAACCGCAAGGCCCAGGATTTTGATATTTGGTATGAAGCTTCATCTAGTGGACCCCTACCAAGATTGTTCAAATTATCAAATTATAGCCCTTGGGACAAAATTGCCCCTGCTCCGAGGCCTTTTGGTTTTACATAGACTTTTATAGGGAAAATCTTTAAAAATCTTCTCTGAAACCACAAGTGCTAGGTCTTTTATATTTGGTATGAAGCTTCTTCTAAAGGACCCCTACCAAGATGAATCAAGTTATAGTGCTGGGGCCAAAAGTGGCCCCGCCCCGGGGCCCTTTGGTTTTACATAGGCTTTTACAGGGATAATCTTTAAAAATCTTCTTCTCTGAAACCGCAAGGCCCAGGACTTTGAAATTTGGTATGAAGCTTCATCTAATGGACCTCTACCAAGATTGTTCAAATTATAGCCCTGGGGCCACAAATGCCCCCACCCCGGGGCCCTTTGGTTTTACATAGATTTATATAGCCCCAGGGCCATTTGGTTTTGCATAGGCTTATGTTGGGAATATCTTTAAAAAAAATCTTCTTCTCTGAAACCGCAAGGCCCAGGTCTTTGATATTTGATGTGTAGCTTCATCTAGTGGACCTTTGCCAAGATTGTTCAAATTATAGCCTTTGTTGATGTTTGGTATGAAGCTTCACCTTTAAGACCTCCCTCAACATTATACACATTAAAGCCCTGGGGCCAATAATGGCCCTCTCTGGGGCCCAATTGTTACACTATGGATCAGGTGAGCGATCCAGGGCCATCATGGCCCTCTTGTGTTTTATATTAGGATCACTTTTTGTCTGTCATCCGTGCGTAAACAATTTCTTCAAACGACATCTCATCCTAAACCACTGATCCGATTTTGACCAAACTTCACAAAAATGATCCTTAGGTGGTCCCCTTTCAAAGTTGTTCAAATGGTTCCAGTCGGTTGCACATATAGGTCACAGGAGCCAAAAATAGATTTTTTTCACTGAAAACTGAAAAAAATCATCTTCTCTGAAACCGCAAGGCCCAGGTCTTTGATATTTGGTATGAAGCTTCATCTAGTGGACCCCTACCAAGATTGTTCAAATTATAGTACTGGGGCGAAAAAAGGCCCCCGCCCCGGGGCCTTTTGGTTTTACATGGGCTTATATAGGGAAAATCTTTAAAAATCTTCTTTTTTTGAAACCACAAGGCCCAGGTCTTTGATAATTGGTATGAAGCTTCATCTAGTGGACCCCTACCAAGATTGTTCAAATTATAGTGCTGGGGCCACAAATGCCTCCGCCCCGGGCCCTTTGGTTTAACATGGGCTTATATAGGGAAAATCTTTAAAAATCTTCTTCTCTGAAACCGCAAGGCCCAGTTCTTTGATATTTGGTATGAAGCTTCATCTAGTGGACCCCTACCAAGATTGTTCAAATTATAGTGCTGGGGCCAAAAATGCCTCCGCCCCCGGTGCGTTTTGGTTTTACATGGGCTTATAGGGAAAATCTTTAAAAATCTTCTTCTCTGAAACCGCAAGGCCCAGGTCTTTGATATTTGGAATGAAGCTTCATCTAGTGGACCCCTACCAAGATTGTTCAAATTATAGTGCTGGGGCCAAAAATGCTTCGGCCCCGGGGCCCTTTGGTTTTACATGGGCTTATATAGAGAAAATCTTTAAAAATCTTCTTCTCTGAAACCGCAAGCCCCAGGTCTTTGAAATTTGGTTTGAAGCTTCATCTAGTGGACCCCTACCAAGATTGTTCAAATTATAGTGCTGGGGCCAAAAATGCCCCCGCCCCTGGGCGCTTTGGTTTTTCATAGGCTTATATAGGGACAATCTTTAAAAATCTTCTTCTCTGAAACTGCAAGGCCCAAATTCTTTGATATTTGGTATGAAGCTTCATCTAGTGGACCCCTACCAAGATTGTTCAAATTAAAGTGCTGGTGCCAAAAATGCCCCCGCCCGGGGCCCTTTGGTTTTACATGGACTTATATAGGTAAACTCTTGAAAAATCTTCTTCTCTGAAACCACAAGGCTAGGTCTTTGATATTTGGTATGAAGCTTCAGCTAGTGGACCTCTACCAAGATTGTTGAAAATCTTCTTCTCGGAAACCGCAAGGCCCAGGTCTTTGATATTTGGTGTGAAGCTTCATCTAGTGGACCTTTATCAAGATTGTTTAAATTATAGCCCTGAGGCTAAAAATGCCCCCGCCCCAGGGCCATTTGGTTTTACATAGGCTTATGTAGGGAATATCTTTACAAAAAATCTTCTTCTCTGAAACCGCAAGGCTCAGGTCTTTGATATTTGGTGTGTAGCTTCATCTAGTGGCCCTTTGGTTTGAAGCTTCACCTTTTTAGACCTCCCTCAACATTATGCACATTATAACCCTAGGGTCAATAATGGCCCTCCCCGGGGCCCACTTGTTACTCTATGGATCAGGTGAGCGATCCAGGGCCATCATGGCCCTCTTGTTATTTGTTGCATACTTTTTCTCTTTTAGACTTGCTGCATGGCCAATATGTCAACAGATATTTACTAGAATGGACACTTGAGCAACATTATGAAATTAGTCTTATCAGGTAAGTTATGAAATAATGCATATACCATAATGATCCTAAGTATTGGGTCATATAGGCTAATGCAAACAGTGTAGACCAAAATCAGAATGCTCCTGATCAGGGTCTTCTCTTTTTGATATTCCATCTGCATTTTTATATGCCCATTTTGAAAAATAGGTCTATCATGGTGTGATTCTATATCCATCCTTAGTTCCCGAGTTATTCCCTTTTGATTATTTTTATGCCCCTAACATTTTCAAATGGGGGGTGGGAATATTGTATAACCTCTGTCAGTCCGTAAGTCCCTGACGGAATGGTTTCCTTGTGATATCTTTAGAAAAGATTGGTACGATATCTTTAGATACCGGCCCCGATAGCTCAGTTGGTAGAGTGTCCGCTCCGGGGAACGGGAGGTCACGGGTTTGATCCCAGGCCGCGACATACCAAAGTCGTTAAGAATGGTACTAGCTGCTCCTCGCTTGGCACTCAGATTTACGGGGTAGAGCTAGGACTGGTCGACCCAGTGTCAAGATAATATGACTGGGTGTGGTATCATGTAATGTGTTTGGGACATGATACTTCAGTGAGGCAGCACTATAAAAGTGAGCATTGAGCTCCCTGTCGCAACCAGACACCGTCGTGATATGACTGAAAAATTGTTGAAAGTGACGTTAAACCTGAATTCACACACACGATATCTTTAGAAAAGGTGGGTTGATAGGATTCAAATTTCATACACAGGTGTATAATAAAAAAATATAGGTCAAATTCGATTTCAGGTAAAATCAGTTAATTATTATGAATGAACTGGTCTCTGAAAACCTTGATCATGTTGATGGATTGGATTCATATTTTATACACAGGTATATAATCATAAAATACAGGCCAAGTTCGATTTCGGTTAAAATCAGCCAATTATTATGAGAGTTATGGCCTTTTTCAACTTTATTTTTACTCGAGAAATGGTTTCCATGGAATATATCTTTTAAAAACCTTTTTGGACTGGAATCAAATTTTATACACAGGTATACATGTATTATCATAAAATGCAGATCAAGTTCTATTTCGGGTAAAATCTGCCAATTATTATGACTGAGAGGTATGATCCTTTTTATCCCTTCGCACAACAAACTTGTGAGGGGGAATATATAGAATTTGTCATGTACATATGTACTTTTGTCGTCACTCTATCGCCTACATTTATTGACGTATTTTCAAATAACTTTACACAAATGTTGCTTATGATAATATCTCGAGCCAGTTTAACTTCCAAGGTCATGCCCTTAAGGCCAAGGTCACTGTGGCTATTTTTAGAAAAAACTTTTTCATTGCTCTTAACCCACTTAGTACCGGAAACCCCAAAACGGGTACCATGGCAAACAGTGCAGGCCCAGATCATACATCACAGAATGCGGCATCTGATCAGGGCCTACACTGTTTGCAAAAAGTTCAGCTATGTTATAGTTTTAGGAGAATTAACCCATTTCAGACTGGAAACCCCTAAAGGGGTACCCTGGCAAACAGTGCAGGCCCAGATCAGACGCTGCAAAACACGGCGTCTGATCAGGGCCTGCACTGTTTGCAAAAAATTCAGCTATTTTCCTAATAAATTTTGAAGAAAACAAAACCTGACACCCCTAAATTTTGAAACGGACTCATGCTATATATAAGGAGGGAGATTCCATTTGGTACTAAATGGGTTAATATATATTGCCTATGATAATATCTTGAGTGAGTTCGACTTTGTCATCACTCTAGCGCATGTATTTATTAATGGATTTCACTATAACATCAAACAAATGTTGCTTTTGATAATATTTCGAGCAAATTTGACTTTCAAGGTCATGGCCTCAAGCTCAAGGTCACTGTGGCTATTTTTAGAAAAACTTTGGCTATTTTTAGAAAAACTTTATCGTTCTAGCACCTACATTTATTGATGGATTTTAATATAGCTTCACACAAATGTTGGGTGTGATGATAGCTCGAGTGAGTTAGACTTACAAGGTCCAGGTCAAGGTCGCTATGGCTATTTTAGAAAAACTCTGTCATCGCTCTAGCGCATTTATTTCCTGATGGATTTTAATATAACTTCATACAAGGGTTGGGTTTGATAATATCTCAAGCAAGTTTGACTTTCAGGGTACTTGGCTCAAGGTCAAGGTCACTGTGGCTTTTTTTAACCCGCTAGCACCTTCATTTATTCATCAATGGATTTTAAAATTACTTTTCACAAATGTTAAGCATTATGAAACAATGTGTCACGTGCAAGACTCCGGTCAGTACCCCGATGGTCAAGGTCATATGTACAGACAATTACTTGCCATGGGCGAATAATGCCCCACTTGTGAAGCTCTTGATCACTGACTTCTAATTAAAAAAGGGTTCAGAATAAGTGAATTAATTTTAATGGCCATAAAACCAAAACAAAAAAAAAAAAAAAAAAAAGCTTTGTTAGATCTATTGTTTCTAAGCTGGGAAAGTGGCCCTTAATGAAAAATCAGACTGATTTGCATTTACCCATAAATTCCTGTACTTTCTACGAGTTTAGACCCTGATGTTTGTTTGATTTGAGGTCTAGCATCCCCATCAACGCTGTAAAGGTCACTATGGAGATGTTGCTTCCAATTTTGTAGGACTTTTACCCGACATTGAGATGAAATGACATCTCAAGCCCTGCTTCCCAATGAAACCAATAGGGTTTTTTTTTTTTTTTTGGTTTGGGTTTTACGGCCCTTTCAAGATTATTTCACTCATATCGAGCCGATCGTTAATCATAGGTGGGCGAAAACCGGAGTACCCGGAGAAAAACCACCTGACCTTCCGTTGCAGAACTTGGCGTCTCACACGTGACCCGAGCGAGGCTCGAACCCACGGCGGTGAGAGACCTAATGACTAAGAGTCAGTGCTCTTATCCATTAGGCCACGGAGGCCCGTACCAATAGGGTTTATAAGTACTGAGTGGTTAACCAGTACTAGTGTGCAAATATGTTTCAGCTCTGCGTGGAAGCATCATGCAGCCCATCCATTTCTTCAAGCCCAGATGGGCAGGGGCCAGGTAAAAAATAGACCCTGATCAGACACCATGATCTGTGGCATCTTATCTGGGCCTAAATTGTTTGCCAAAGTCGAGCAGTTATTACAAGTCAGTGTATGACAATCTTTCTTTTACACAGCACTCTGATGTCACAACAACAAGAATAGCACAACTGTTTTCTAGAGATAACTGTTATGTTGACTTCCTACAAATCAGTGATAGTCACGTGTGAACATCAGCACTGAAGAGCTTTTGTTCTTATAGCTTTGGGTCACATGACAACCCATTTTATATTTATGAGGGAGTTCTAATGAGAACCCTACAAAAAAGTTTGAAGTAGATCTGAAAAAAAATATAGCAATCCTCCATTCCTGTACCTGGGGCAGATATAGGGGATATTTGATTGTCTCAGTGTAAGATCGATTTATATTTCACCAAATGAACACAAATAGAAGTATTTTCAAGATTGGGAAGCAATGAGTGAAAATATTTCTTTTGGTGTTCATGAGTGGAATAAAAATTGATCTTACAATGAAAAAATCAAATGTTCTGTTTCTTATATGCTTTAAATAAACTGTGATTATTAAAGTAATTTTAAAGAGTCAGCTGAATGAACACCAAAAATAAGTATTTGCAAGAGTGGCGAAGCCATGAGTGAAATATTTGTTTTGGTGTTCATTAGTGAAATAAAAATTGATCTTACACTGAAAAAATAAAATTTTCTGTTTCTTATATGCTTTAAACTGTAATTATTAAAGTAATTTTAAAGAGTCAGCCATCAGCATGGGGAAAAAAAATTTTCATGGTGATTTCGCATCGATTTAGATGTGTTCAGTGTGTTAACTTGGTATAATATTGATTGCCACTTTTTGATATATTTTAAATTTTGCAAGTCTCGCTACTTTGGACATCTCCTTCCTGATGCCGGGGATTTCTGTGGAGTGTGGGCCATGTTTGCTGATGTTGGCTCGGTGGGGGACGCCTATAAGTCCTAAGGTAGGCGTCTCTTGCCTGATGCCTCCAGTTGACCTGTCTCACGAGCTATGAAAATGTATGTTATTTTTCAATGATACATCAAATTCACAAAGTGTGAAAATTTAAAATCGTAATTTCACTGCTTGAAAGAGTGACAATATCGATTTTTATTTCACTGAGAAATCTCTGTATTTCTACAGGTGTAAAGCATGTAAGAGTAAAACTGCCTTGCTTTCCATTTCAGATTATTGCTGCTGCATGTGGAGGTTATTGCTTTAGAATTAAATCTTGGTGTATGTCACATGCCTCATCTATTCAGTTGTACAGAATCTCCAGGAAGATAGTGACTCTACAAGCTTCAGTAACGCCTCATAAGTTTTTGTGCTGTGTAAAGATTATGATATGTATATTGAATCGATTCTGGTTATTTTGAAAATGGAAAACAACTGAAAGCCAGCACTGGATGGAATATGCAGCCTTGAAGAATATTCCATTAAAATCCTAAATATTCGGATACCTTGAGGACTTACTTTAACACTTTTTGTACCAAATTGAATCTTCCTCCTTATATATAGCAGGAGTCTATTTTAAAATTTAGGGGTGTCAGGTTGTGTTTTCTTCAAAATTTATTTGGAAAATGGCTGAAATTTTTGCAAACAGTGGAGGCCCTGATCAGACGCCGGGTTCTGCGGTGTCTGATCTGGGCCTGTGCTGTTTGCCAGGGTACCCCTTTATGGGGTTTCCAGTCTGAAATGGGTTAATTCTCCTAAACTTATAACAACTTAAATTTCACTATCCAGCAAGATGTTAAAAAAGTGTAGGCAGAATGGCAAACAGTGTGGACCCTGAACCAGACTGCAGTAGCAGTCTGATCTATGTCTGCACTATTTGCTTAGGCCTGTCTGTCCAAATACTTAGGATCATTACGGTATTAAATGTTTGAAGAAACTCAGTAAAATTGAGCTTGTGAATTCTGTTCTCTTATGTTTATGTATCATGTTTGAGGGGCATAACCAGTTATGGAGTTATTGTCCTGATATGGGGGGATATAAAAATTGTCCAGATCTGTGGTGTCAAAGGACGCAAGGTTGCACAGTAGTGTTGTCATAATGAGAAAATATATGCAGACCAAAGAATCATTATAAGCAAGCTACAAAATCATTTACCCGCTAAAGGGCTTGTTTGGAGTTTCATGTCCCAGTTAACACTATTTAGATCATAATGAGCTGGTCAGCATATCTAACCACACTTTCTTCAATGCTGATACTTAAGCCTGCACATTCTTTCGCCAGGAACTGACAACTGCATGCCCTTTTCGAATCAGAGAAAGCGAGCAAATAACTACAGGAAAGTTTTTAAAATTGTAACAAAGGATGTTGCTGACCCGGCAGGTGTTGAAACCGCAGCCTCCTAAAGGGAACAATTTTTATTACGGCCCTGCAAAATGTTTGCTACCATGGAGCTCTGATCATGACTGTAATGGCTCTAGTTCCTGTGGTAGACGGGATCATCTGCTATTCTTCAGTACAGTACATACTGAGCATAGTGTTAACCCTTATCCTGCTGAATATTCAGTTTAGCCACACCCCTTTCTGACTCTGTTCCAATCAGATTACTTGATGTAATGTATTCCTGTAAATTCAGAAACCGAATGTCAAACGGTTTGAATCCTGATGAGAAGCCATCTGATCTGGATCTACACTGTTTGCAAAGGCAGGGGTAGTCATCAACAATGGGATAAGGGTAAACTTTAAACACATGAACATTTGCAACTTCTTTTGGAATGAAAATGCAAAGTACATTGTATTTTTGTATCGTGCTTTATTTACCAGGCTAAATTGTGCTGTATGCAGTTTTAAGGGCATGTGTATGATTTTGGGATTATTTGTTTATATTTCTCCACTAAAATAGGTTGTTGATACTCTCTGGATCAACTCGATTAGGCAATTCCAAAATGTACCCTCAACATAGTAAATAAATGTGTTGGAATTCTTACAACAATGATTAACATGCCATTTCATCTCAATGACAGGGAAAGTCGCACAAAATCAGAAGCATTGTTTCCAAAGTGACCTTAATAGAATTGACTGGGATGCAAAATCTAAACTCAAAACTGTTCAGGCTCAGCCACTGCAGATAAGGGTGTAAGAAAGTGTTCTGAAATTATCAACTGTATATGCCTATACAGAACAAAGATTTACAGACCTGATAGACATGACTTAAAAAGGGTTGAGCACCAGGTCTATCATAATTTGATTTGATATCTCAACTGTGAAAAACAACAAAGATTTGGCAGTTAATGCACATTTATTTATTTTCACAACATCATATACAAACAAACAAAAATATCACATCTAGTGAGAATGTGTCTTCAGAGGTGTCTATAACAAGCATGGATACTGTACTGATCATTAGTATTGGGACAGTCAGGCTCGGCAAACAGTGTGGACCCAGATCAGACTGCTCCTTCAGTTTGATCATGGTCTACACTGTTTGCCATTTGAGCTGCACTTCTTTGACTCCTTGCTGAATTCAAACTGTTTGCTATTCGAGCGGCACTTCTTTGACTCCTTGCTGGATTGTTAAACATTTTTATGTCCCCGGTAGTGATAGCGGGGATATATTGTTTTTGCCCTGTCTGTTTGTTTGTTGGTTTGTACGTGGACAAAAATAACGTTGGCCATAACTTTTGAACCGTTTGAGATAGAGCTTTCATATTTGGTCTGAAGGTTTCTTGTAACAAGACCTTCACATTCATGCAAAAAAATTTGATGTGTGACCTTGACCTTGACCTTTGACCTACTTAAAAGAAAAAAATAACATTGGTCATAACTTCTAAACCACTTGAGATACACCCTTCATATTTAGCATGTATGTTCCTTGTGACAAAAGCTTTACATTCATGCAAAAAAATTTTACCCGTGACCTTGACCTTTGACCTACTTAAAATAAAAAAATAACATTTTGGTCATAACTTTTGAAAGGTTTGAGATAGAGCCTTCATATTTTGCATGTAGCTTCCTTGTGACAAGAGCTTTACATTCACACAAAAAAATTTTGACCTTTGACCTTGACCCTTTGACCTACATAAAAGAAAAAGTTAACATTTGTCTTAACTTTTGAACCGTTTGAGATACAGCCTTCATATTTAGGATGTATGTTCCTTGTGACAAAAGCTTTACATTCATGCAAAAACTTGATCTGTGACCTTGACCTTTGACCTACTTAAAATAAATAAATAACATTTTGGTCATATCTTTGGAAGGGTTTGAGATAGAGCCTTCATATTTTGCATCTAGGTTCCTTGTGACAAGAGCTTTACATTCACACAAAGAAATTTGACCTGTGACCTTGACCTTTGACCTACATGAAAGAAATAGTTAACATTTGTCTTAACTTTTGAACCGTTTGAGATACAGCCTTCATATTTAGCATGTAGGTTCCTTGTGACAAATGCGTTACATTCAAGCAAAAATTTTGACCTGTGACCTTGACCTTTGACGTACTTAAAAAAATAAACATTTTTGGTCATAACTTTCGAACCGTTTGGGATAGAGCTTTCATATTTGGCATGTAGGTTCTCTGTGATTAGAGCTTTTCATTCATGCAAAATGTTTGGACCTTGACCTTTGACCTACTTAAAAGAAAAAAAAAATTGTTCATAACTTTTGAACCCTTTAAGATAGAGCCTTAATATTTGCCATGTAGGTTCCTTGTGACAAGAGCTTTACATTCATGCAGATTTTATTGACCTGTGACCTTGACCTGCTTTAAAGAAAAAATATTATTGTTCATAAATTTTGAACCGTTTAAAATAGAGGTTTCATATTTGGCATGTAAGTTTCTTGTGTCAAGGGCTTCCCACACAAACAGAAACCTTGAACTGTGAGCAACTTTGAATAAAAAATGACCATGCCTGGGGACATGTTCGTGTTTCACAAACACATCTTGTTTTTTTTTAATTTTAGGAGAACTATAGCAAGTCCTCAAGGTGTCCTAATTCTTAGAATTTTTATGGTAAACTCAGACTTTTTTGTCTGCACCAGGTCAACAAGCCTGTGTAATGGACACCCCTCTAAACCCTACCTCGTAAAGAAAACCAGGGTTCTGTACATTAGGGTTTAATTTATTCTCCTTTTTGCTCAAAAACAGAGATTGTGGGTACTCATTAGAACTAAATTGATGAGGCAGTACTACAGAGCACCCACAACATATGTTTTACTATAGAGACCAGAAAAATACAAAATGAAATTCATTGGAGTGTGATATAAAATGAAGTTTTAGGACATGGATATATATTATTGTAATGTGATGAAGCTACTTTGTATCAAGGCTGTCCATAAAGCACATTGCTAAGGCTGATCATATAGCAATATGCAATAAAATCTATTTCATTATTTAGCAACTCTGAAAGAAAACCTGGTACCATAATAATCCTAAGTATTGGTACAGATAGGTGCAGACCCAGATCAGACTGCTCCTGAAGCAGTCTGATCAGTGTCAACACTATTTGCCATTCTATCTGTTCCTTTTGGACCCCCCCTGCTGGATCATGAAACAAATTTGTTAAAATTTTAGGAGAATATTACAGCAATGCCTGGCTGTGTTTGAATTTTTAGGATTTTTACAGTAATGGCAAAAAAACAAAAAAAACTCTAATCAGCCATTTTAGCTCACTCAGTCTGTTCAAAGCTTTCGATCGCTACAGAAGTTTCTGTATCTTAAAGGCTTCTATTATTAAAGAAGTGTTTAGATGGGGTGTTGACCTGATGTGGACAAAGAAAGTTAGAATTTACCCTAAAAGCTGAGAAAGGCCAATCCACTAACTGGAAAGAAGGACCTGAAGTCTGATTTTCTTACATTGTTCTTAAATTTTAACCCTTTTTGTACCAAATGGAATCTTCCTCCCTATATATACCAGGAGTCCATTCCAAAGTTAAGGGGCGTCAGGCTGTGTTTTCTATAAAACTTACTTTGAAAATATCTTAACTTTTCACAAACCATGTAGGCCCTGATCAGACGCCACATTTTGCGGCGTCTGATCTGGGCCTGCACTGTTTGCCAGGGTACCCGTTTTGGGGTTTCTGCTACAAAATGGGTTAACAGCCAAAAAAGAAAACGAAATAAATAAAATAATCCCACAGGATTTAAATCCTGTGCTCTGAAATGGGATAAAAATCCCGCGGGAGTTAATTTTAATGGAGTCAATATTAGTTACTTTAAACCAATAAATTATGCATGTTTCATACATAAATGGACAAAATTATTATAGCATTGTCCGAACAAAGCAGATTGATTGGAAATTGGAAATTAGTGAAATCCCACGGGAGAAAAATCCTATTTTCGATTATGGGATAAAAATCCCATGGGATTAAAATCCCGCGGGATTTTTTTAAAATAGTTCTATTCATGCTTTACTCATTGTAAGCTTCTCTAATTGGCCTTGTTAATAGAAAAGAGATATTACACCTTCATTCCAGAGCATTTTAAAAAATAAAAAAATCCCGCGGGATTTTTCTCCGTAAAAAATCCCATGGGAGAAAAATCCCGCGGGAGAAATTGAAATTAGAGCAGGAGCAGCCATATTTTTTGTGCATGTATTTTAATGTTAGGTAGGTCCATTTTGATAGTTAAAAGCAAGATTTAAAATTTTTAAATTCTCCCGTGGGAGAAAAATCCCTGATATTTTTATGGGATTTTAATCCCGCGGGAGTGGAGAAAAAATCCCGTGGGATTATTTTTATCCCGCGGGATTTTCAAAAATCCCGCGGGATTTTCACCCTTTCACCCCGGTTTGCCAAGAAACCGTTATGTATATCTTCACCAAATCATATAGAAATAATTTGCATAGATCTAAGCTATTACCTAAATGCATTGAAAGCCACCTAAAAGTGTTAGAAAGACTAGGTGAGTTTGCCTAATTTCTGGTGAGGCAAAAAAAAACTGGTGGCTGTTTGTGGCTATTTTAAGAAAAACTTCATTATCACTCTAGCGCCTACATTTTTCAAAGGATTTTAATATAACTTCACACAAATGTTGATTATGATAAAATATCTCGAGCAGGTTATAGCCAAGGTCACTGTGGCTATTTTTAGAAAAACTTTGTTATCACTCTAGCGCCTACATTTTTCAACGGATTTTAATATAACTTCACACAAATGTTGCCTATGATAATATCTCCAGCTAGTTTTACTTTCAAGGTCATGACTTCAAGGTCAAGGTCATTATGGCTATTTATAGAAAAACTTTGTTATTGCTGTAGCGCCTATATTTTTCAACAGAGATTTAATATAACTTCTTCATACTGACAAGCAGAGTACAGCTAAGCGTTGGCACCCGCATGCGGTGCTCTTGTTCTACTTCTATTAATAACCATAATGTGAGTCAGTGCGTGACAAAACATACAAGAAAGCTTGAGTGACCAGCGAAGACTCAGATCAGCCTGCTCATCAGCTCATTCTGATCAGAGTCTTCGCTTGTCACATGTACCTACTACATGCTATGGTTTATGCAAAGAGACATAAGCAAAAGGTCTTGTCACAGAGGATGGGTGTGCTGGCTGATTTAAGTCTACTGGTTGCATCGGTCATGGTTTTGTCATGCGCCTGCTCATATTGGTTTTCCGGATTCAGTGACGGTCACATGGACAATCGCAACTTTCCAGATTTTGCCATTTTACTAAATCTGGATCGACCATAAACGCTTTATCCAATAAAAAGTAAAGATTATGCGAATGGGAAGAATTAAATATCAATACAGTTTGAGTATCTCAGATAGGTGATGGTAAGTTTTACATCGAACCAACAGTTAAGGTCATATGGAGCAAGACCTCAGTTTAAAGACTCATCAGAAAGTCTGGAGAAGCCTGGGGTCGAACCTATGATCCCTGATTTATGAGGCGAGTAGCTTATCCAATAGACAATCAAGGCTCTTGAATTCGGAGATAAAGTGTTAAGGTATGCAGACATGCAGTAAATGTTTACCTCGTTAGAAAAGCAGAACTCTGATTGCCATTGCACATACAAACATCCTAATCAACCTGTTTGTCCTTGTACTATGCAGTTTCGCACATTTTGTTTTATGTATTTACAGGTAAGAGATGCCTAGAAAAAAGTGTTGGAAGAAAGGAGAGGCTAAGAAGGGGAATAAAAGTGCCATGTCCAGAAATGAATGTAAATATGACAACGTACTTGACAGGACTGAGGAGCTGGCCTCGTTAAAAACAGAAAACCGTGACATACATGTACGACAAGTTAACAAACTTGTCGGCTCAAAATCTGCTAAAAATTTGCCAAATAACCTGCCAAATAACCTGCCAAATAATTGTGTTACTTCATCATCCACAGAAACTAGAAGTGAAGCATATGGTGAAGTTATTGCATCAATATTGCCTGAACTTATTTCTGAAGCTTACGAAAATACAGCAAGTTTTACTGCATTTTCTGTGACATTGTCTGAATCTGATTCAGCTTTTGCTCAGAGTCATCAAACTTTAAATGAACAGAAAAATACTGAAGACTTTTCTAGCCAAACTGATAGTGCTTTGTCTACTTTTGAGAAAGAGTTTGACATAACAAGTGTTGCTTCGAATAAGAACACTGATATTAGTAGATCTTCTTGTCAGTCTTGGAATTCACGTGAAATGGTATTTGGTTCTTTTCACCAAAATGATGGAAGATTTTCACCTGGATCTAGAGGATTTCAATGTACAGCTAATGCACTTAGTATGTTGGCCACCACTGAAACATACTGTACCTCTTTATTAGATAAAATCCTTTGTGATGGTGATGACTTATATTGTTCAATTATAAATAAGTTGAAATCTGAAGGAAAGTATGTGCAACCTTTATTGAGCTTAGAAGAAGTACCAGATACCTTCAACATTGCAGGTAGTCATTTTATTGTCATAAAGCAGCCTATAATAAGTGGTATTCTTGTTGAAGCTGGAATTGTCACTGGCCTTTCTACACTTCATTCTGCTTTAGAGAATGCTTTCATTGATAACACAGCTGGTCTTTTAACTACTGGTGCCATTTGTTCAGCTTTAGCAAAAAAAGGAGAAGTTTTCTATTTCTTTGATTCACATTCACATGGAAAAAATGGGTTATCGACATGTGATGGAACATCAGTGATAATATCTTTCACATCACTGGAAGATGTTGTAGCCTTTCTGTATGCATTTTATGATAGCTTATCAATTGACTTTAATGCACAGTTTGACTTTTTACCTGTTACAGTAAAATTGAATCTTAAGGCACATACTGCAGAGAATCTTTCAGAAAGTCTTCTTGTTTCTTATTTTAAGGATCAAAATGCAAGACAGCAAGCATTGCAACAAAAAAAATCATACAAAGCTAGTAGTCTAACTGCTTCTCAGAAGGCCAGTAAAACCAAAACCCGCAAATTATACCACCAAATGTACAAGAGAAAACAGAGAATATCAGTTGCTTTCAAAGAAAAGGAAATTGCTCAGAAAAGAGACGCTAGACAGAAACCAGGTGTTTTAGCAAAGGAATATGCTCAAAAACGGGAGTATAGACAGAAACCAGGAGTTTTAGCTAAAGAACGTGCTCAAAAACAGGAGTTTAGAACTAAACCAGGTGTTTTAGCAAAGGAACGTGTTTGTAAACAGGAGAGTAGAACTAAACCAGGTGTTTTAGCAAAGGAACGTGCTCGTAAACAGGAGAGTAGAAATAAACCAGGTGTTTTAGCCAAAGAACGTGCTCAAATGCAAGATTATAGACAGAAACCAGGTGTTTTAGCAAAAGAACGTGCTCAGAAGCAGGTGTCTAGACAGAAACCGGGTGTTTTAGCAAAAGAACGTGCTCAAATGCAAGATTATAGACAGAAACCAGGTGTTTTAGCAAAAGAACGTGCTCAGAAGCAGGTGTCTAGACAGAAACCGGGTGTTTTAGCAAAAGAACGTGCTCAAATGCAAGATTATAGACAGAAACCAGGTGTTTTAGCAAAAGAACGTGCTCAGAAGCAGGTGTCTAGACAGAAACCGGGTGTTTTAGCAAAAGAACGTGCTCAGAAGCAGGTGTCTAGACAGAAACCGGGTGTTTTAGCAAAAGAACGTGCTCAGAAGCAGGTGTCTAGACAGAAACCGGGTGTTTTAGCAAAAGAATGTGCTCAGAAGCAGGAGTCTAGACAGAAGCCAGGTGTTCTAGCAAAGGAACGTGTCAAAAAGCAAGAGTATAGAAGAAATCCAATCATTAAAGAGGGTGAAAGGATAAAAAGACAACAGTCAAGGCAGGAAAAAAGAAAATTACAAGAAAATGAAAGCCATAAGTGCCGTAAAAGATGTAAGATTCTGGAAGAAAATCAATCAATGATCAATGCATTCGAGGTAAAGACAGGTAAACAGTATAAAAGTATAGAAGAAGCCATTGATCTTTTTCATAGAAATATTGCTGCAGGGCCCATATATGTTTGTACTTGTTGCCACCAAACTTGGTTTCAAAAGAGTGTTTCAGTATTAAAGAAAACGTGTTTATCAGCTACATTTAAACACAATTACTGCACAAAAATGATATCAGGCAATAATGAAGAATGGATTTGTCATACATGCTTATCAGCATTAAAGGATGGTAAAGTTCCTAAACTTTCCTTAGCAAATGGAATGAAATGGCCAGACAAACCACCTGAGTTAGATTTGTATCAGCTTGAAGAAAGGTTAATTGCATTACGCATTCCTTTCATGCAGATAAGAGAACTTCCACGTGGAGGTCAATACTCAATAAAGGGAAATGTTATCAATGTTCCAGTAGATATTCAACCAACTGTAAACTCACTTCCAAGGCCTATGGATGACACCTTTACTGTTGCTGTTCAGCTTAAGAAGAAATTATCATACAAAAAGGTAGACTTCAAAGAAAATGTAAGACCACTTAGAGTTTTAACAGCATTACATTGGCTTGTGAACAAGAGCGAACTGTATAAAAAATCAGACATTGTCATTGATGACAAATGGTTTCAAGAAGTTACTAATAGTGCAGAGGATACTGTTAGAGAGTTTTTAGAAGATTGCAATAGACAGTCAAAGGAAAATGAAAGAAACAATGATTTTGGGCTGAAACAAGATAATGATTCTGCATTAGATTCAGAAAGGGTCGCAGAAGGATATGATTCTGATGGTTTCAGTGAGATAGATAGTGGTGAAAATGTTGGGAATGTAGATACCTTGGTGGACGATGCTAATGTTGAAAGCAAATATGATCAGACCTTTACATTTGCACCAGGTGAAGGACAACATCCACTCAGCTTGTATCAGGATAAAGATGCTGAATTTTTATGCTTTCCAACTATTTACTGTGGTCAGAGAAGACTTGATAATGATAAAAGACAAACGCCAGTTCATTACAGTGATATTGTAAAATGGGAGTTGCGAAGTGTTGATAGAAGAGCAGCACAATCAGTCCCAAATATCTTCTTCAAACATAAGAAACTACAAATGAAACAAATAAGTGACAAAGTTAATTTAGCTCTGAGAAGATGCAAAAACAAAGGGAAGACAATTACTGCGGCTGAAGCTAGAGATCCAGCATGCATGGATAAGCTTGTAAAATTAGACGAAGGTTATTACATATTTCGTCAGCTTAGAAATTCTCCAGCCTATTTAGAAGCTAGAAAGAAAGATATATTTGCAATGATAAGACAGCTTTCCTTACCCACATGGTTTATGTCATTATCAGCTGCTGACACAAGGTGGAATGATCTCTTGAAGATTTTAGCGAAACTGAATGATGCGGTTGATTATTCTGATGAGGAAATCAAGGCTCTGACATGGCAAGAGAAAACAAAACTTGTTCAGAAAGACCCAGTTACATGTTCAAGATATTTTGATCACAGGGTACAGGAATTTATCAATACAGTGCTGAAAAATGAATATCAACCAGTTGGAAAAATTACTGATTTCTTCTATAGAGTCGAATTTCAACAGCGTGGTTCTCCTCATATCCATATGCTTGTTTGGATTGAGAATTCTCCTGTATTGGCAAAAAAATCTGATGAGGAAATAATTGAATTTGTAGATCAGTATCTAACTTGCAGCATTGAAGATGATGACATCGCTGATCTTGTAGATCTTCAAAGGCATAAACATTCAAAGTCTTGTAGAAAGAAAGGACATGCAATATGCAGATTCGGGTTTCCATTGCCTCCTCTTCCAAGAACAATGCTGTTACATCCACTGGATGAAGACGTAGATAATTACAAAAGAAAATACTCAAACCTTCAGAAGACCATGAATGAGTATAAAGATAACTCTGAAATACTTTTTGATGAATTTTTGGAGAAAATTGTCAAAATGGACTTTGAAGATTATATAAAATGTATCAGAAGTTCTTTAAACACTGCTAAAATGTTCTTGAAGCGCAAGCCAAATGAAATGAGAGTTAATTTATTTAACAAGCAAATACTCCTTGGTTGGAAGGCAAATCTTGACATTCAGATCATCCTTGAACCTTATGGTTGTGCAACATACGTGGTTGGTTATATCAGTAAATCTCAGAGAGGTATGAGCGCACAGCTTGAAGCAGCAGCAAAGGAAGCTAGAAAAGGTAACTCTGATTTGAAGAAACAAGTCAGACATATTGGAAATGTCTTTTCCAACTGTGTTGAAGTGAGTGCACAAGAAGCTGTATACCTGACTTTGCAGATTCCTTTAACAAAAGCTACAAGGGATGTTGTTTTCATCAATACATCTACTGCAGAAGAAAGAGTGTTTTTGCTTAAACCTAAATCTATTCTAGATGAATTACCTCCTGAATCAACTGACATAGAATCAGATAATATGATTCAAAGATATTCTAAAAGGCCTAGGCAGCTTCAGCAGTTCTGTCTAGCCGATTATGTTTCTAAAGTTGACATCATATATCCTAAAGGAAATAGTTTGCCAGAGAAAACTAAAGACAAAAATGAAGATGATGCTTCGGCAAGTGATTCTAGTGATGACTGTGAAGCTGATGATGAGGTTGATAAATTTGAAAGTTGTGCTTCAAACATGTTATGCATGACCAAAAATGGTACCAGATATAAACTCAGAGCAACACCCAAGATAATACGCTATGTAAGATACAATAAAAAGAAAGATCCAGAGAATTATTACAGAGAAAGACTTATGCTTTTTATGCCCTGGAGGAATGAAGCAAAAGACTTGATTGGTTCATTTGACACTTTTAAAGCACATTACATTACATTGAAAGCTACCATAGAACCTAAACAAAATGAGTATGAGCATCATGTAGAAGAGCTTGAAATCGCAAGGCAAATGGCAGAAGCAGATGAAGATGCATATGATAAAATAGCTCCAAATACAGAACAAGAAAATAGGGAAGCTGAAGAGGAAGGTGAAAGAGAAGCAGAGCCTTTCATATACTTCAATCCAGACAGGGTAGTAGAACATAGACAGTATGATATTGGTATAGAGATACAGGCCACTTGTTCAGTACCATCTGTTGAAACTAACAGTGTTATACTGCCAGAAGATCAATATTTACTTTTACTCAGAAGTTTGAATTTAAAGCAACGGGAATTCTTCAATCATGTTATCTTTTGGCTGAAATACAAAGAAGAGCCACTATATACCTTTTTGTCAGGTGGAGCAGGTGTTGGCAAATCAGTTCTTATTAAAGCTCTTTATCAAAGTTTGTACAGAATCTTGAATCTTAGAGAGGGAGAAAATCCTGATGACATCAGAATCCTTCTTTGTGCTTATACAGGAAAAGCAGCTTACAATATCAATGGTGTAACAATTGCTTCAGCTTTTTTGAAAAAGTTTAAACAAGTGAATGAACTTTTGTCAGCTGATGAATTAAACACATTCAGAGTTAAATACAGGCATTTGAAATTGATCATTATAGATGAAATATCTATGGTAGGAACAAGCACACTAAGCTTCTTAGACACACGCTTGCAACAATTGACAGGGACAAAAACAACATTTGGTGGAATAAGCATTATTGCTGTTGGTGATCTGTATCAACTGATGCCTGTTTGTGACAAATGGATATTCAGTGATCCATCAAAGGGTGCTTCAGCACTAGCTCCTAATTTATGGAAAGATCATTTCAGAATGTATGAACTTGTTGATATCATGAGACAGAAAGATGATATTCACTTTGCACAGTTGCTGAATCGTCTGAGGCAAAATGAGCTGACAGAAGATGACAGAATTGAGCTAAGGAGGCACACTGTTGATCCTGAAGTAGATGCTTATCCAAAACAGGCTCCTCATTTATTTACCGAAAACAAGTTTGTGGCTAGACACAATGATAGTGTTTTGAGCAGATTATCAGAGGAAAAAATCATTATTCCTTGTCATGATACAGTTGTTGCTGCTAACATCTCAGCACAAAAAAGCAAAACTCTAATTGAGTCACTTCCAGAAGATTCTAACAAAACAGCAAATTTAGAAAAACATTTGAAAATAGCAGTTGGAATGGTTTATGATATAACAGTAAATATCAATGTAGAGGATGGTTTGACAAATGGATCCACATGTGTTGCAAAATACATTGAACGTAAAATGGAAGGAACTGATCGACCAAGTATAATTTGGGTTTTGTTTGATGATCCTAGCATTGGCAGTTTGACACGTGAGAAATCTTTTAATAGGGGTTTGTACAGTTCAAACATTCATAAGGCCTGGACACCAATATTTGACATAGAACGATCATTCATATACAATTTTAAAACTTATCAGAGAATTCAGTTTCCTTTGAAACCTTCAGCTGGAAAAACAGTCCATAAAGCCCAAGGGTCTACAGTTGATGAAATCGTTGTGGACTTGTCTCAATCAAGAGTTAGGAAACAACCACATATTCACTATGTTGCTTTAAGCAGAGTAAGAAAACTGGAAAATTTGTTCATTTTGAATCTTAATGAAGAAGCTTTGGCTGTTGATGAAAAGGTCAAAGTAGAGATGCAGCGGTTGCAAACAGAAGGTCTTCTTGAACTCTGTTATACTCCACTCTACAAAGTTAATCCTGGTAAAATAAAGGTTCTGTTTAACAATGCAAGGTCCTTGCACAAGCATTTTCATGAAATTGAGCATGAACCAAATGTGTTATCAGCTGATGTTGTTGGCTTTGCAGAAACTAGGCTATGCTCAAGAGATGAGAATATTCAGTTTAATCTCAATAGGTTCAGGCTGATAAGGCTAGATGAAACACAACAATATACTGCCAATAGACCTTATCATGGACTTGCTTTATATGTAAGAGAATGTCTAGAAATTCAGAAGATAGACAAATTCCAGTCTAGTGCATGTGAATTCATGCTGGCTACTTTAAAGAAAGGTTACAAGTGTTCTTTTCAAGTTGTGGTTTTCTACAAGTATCCCAAAAGCTCGCAAACTGCTCTGAAAAATAATATGTTATGCCATTTGATGCCATTGATAGATTTGAATGCCAAATTAGTTATTCTTGGAGATTTCAACTTGGATGCAAATATGACCGCTTTGACTTTTGTAGATTTTATGCATACACAGTTAGGATGCGAACAGCTCATCAGCAAACCTACTACTGATTCTGGGTCATTGCTAGATCTGTTGTTTGCAAATTGCCCATGTTCTAGTGATGTTATTGAAGCTTACTGGACTGATCATAAGCTGATCTATGGTGCTTTTGAGACATAAATTTGAACACAAACCAGAAATATGCCTGTAGTTATATCAGAAAAATGCCAGGAGTTAAAAAAAATATGTCAGGAGCTTACAAGAAGTGTGCTAGGAGTTTAAAAGAAATATGCCAGGAGTTTACATTGTACCAGGAGTTTTCTAGAAACATGTCAGGAGATTACAAGAAATATGTCAGGAGTTAACAAGAATTGTACCAGTAGTGAACAAGAAATGTGCCAAAAGTTTACTGAAAATACGCAAGTTTGTGAGGAGGTTACAAGAAATATGCCAGGAGTTTACAAGAAATGTACCAGGAGTTTGTCAGAAATATGCCAGGAGTTAACAAGAAATGTGCCAGTAGATTACAAGAAATATGCCAGGAGGTTATAAGAAATATGTCATGAGGTTTCAAGAATTTTACCAGGAGTTTTCAAGAAATGTGCCAGAAATTTACTAAAAATATGCTTGGAAGTTTGCCAGAAATGTGCTAGGAGTTACAAGAAGTGTGCAAGGAGCTTACAAGAAATATGCCAAGAGATTACAAGAAAAGTGCCAGGAGATTACAAGTAATATGGCAGGAGGTAACAAGAATTTTGTCGGGCGTTTAAAAGAAATGTGCCAGGAATTTACTTAAAAAATTGCCAGGAATTGCCAGAAATGTGCCAGGGGTTTACAAGAAGTGTGCGAGGAGTTTATAAGGAATATGCCAGGAGTTTGCAAGAAATGTACCAGGAGCTTATTAGAAATATGCCAGGTGTTTACAAGAAGTATGTCAGGAGGTTACAAGAATTGTGCCAGAAGTTCACTGAAAATATGCTAAAAAGGTTGCCAGAAATGTGCCAGTAGTTTTATCCAAAAGCTGTAGGAGTTGATGGCCTTATCTATCAAAGAGCAAGACAGAAATGTTTCAGACTGGTAGATATGTCAATGGATGGAAAACAGAGGGGAAAAATGATCAAGGAAAAGACAAACGGCATAACATAGGAAAAATATACAACATGATATGGAATAGAATACAAAATATATATAGCATTTTATTTAATTTTGTTCACTTCAAAGTGTGTATCAGCACTGCAAAATACTTAGTTGTTGCCAAACAAATGATAATACTGCTTACCAGTAAATTGAAGTTTTATAAACTTATATGGCAAGAGCTACTCCAGGGTGGAGTCGATAGCCATGAATGTGCGCACAAAATTGCACTTTTGCTAAAAACATATATATCTTGGCAAGGTCTGAGTCAGACAAGCTTCCCTGTCTGGCAACAAGTTTTGATAATTTGATGCTGGAGAGGCTGTGTGAGGGGAAGAGTCATGTTCTTACTCTACCTGGGCCCCTAACATTTTGGCTTGCAAGAGGTAAAAGAGGTAAGGGTCTGTTTTTTTTTTGTTGTTGTTTTTGGTTTTGGTTTTACAGCCCTTTCAAGATTTTTTCACTAATATCGAGCATATCATTAATCAAAGGTGGGTTAAAACCAGAGTACCTGGACTTGAACTACAGCAGTGAGAGACCTTTTTTTTTTTTTTTTGGTCGGCGCCTCCTCCCCTATCCGACCCCATTTTTTTTTACATACCGTGTAATTTATGTACATTAGATTCCGTCTCCGTCACTCAGTGCGTATGTATGTATGTATGTATGTATGTATGTATGTATGTATGTATGTATGTATGTGGCAGTGAGAGACCTTATGATTAAGAGTCAGCACTCTTATCCACTAGGCCACGAAGGCCCATCGGTACAGCTCTTTGACTAATCCTTGCATAAAGTGCATTTGTGCACAAGGTTCTAAAGCCATTGTGATCACCCTGCGTTCATCGAACATGTGTCATGCATCATTAACATTTACCTTGTAAGCCCTCTAAAGGTGACAGCTTTACCTCAACCTATATGTAGTTTTACAAGCAGTGGCACCTTTGCTTTGTGTCCTAAGAAGATACCTGGGTGATTGTGCCCGAATTTCATTTGTAGCATCCATTGGCTTTGGACTGCCATGATTTAATAAAGTATATGGCTGCCAGTGGGCTGTGTCCATCAGCTCTGGTGAGCATAGTGGCCCATGGGCCTCTTGTTTGATGTTAACATCAACATCAAGGATTTGACATTGACAGATCTTGTAATTTTCTGCATGGCGGCCAATTATTTGGCTTCCAACATTTATAGAATTTGGATATTGATATGTTTTGCTTATTATTATTATGAAAGTTATTTAATTTCTGCCAAATTTTAAATTTTAACGTTTGTAATTTCTCTTTAATATTCCCGATTCGATGTTGATCGGGACATTACCGCCAGGTCAAATCTCTTTTTCATCTGCCTCACGTATTACATGAGAGAAGGACGCCATGAATAATTGACAATCACAA
>CAUZLF010000303.1:367462-454493 GCA_963580285.1 Lucinisca nassula | reverse complement strand
AGTCAACACTGTTTGACAACAAGTATCACGAAAACACGACTATATAATTCTTACTTCCTTGAACCCCACTTTTATATAGTAAAAATGGGGTTTACAGGGGTAAACCTTATTTTTCTTGAAATTTCTGCTCTAAAATATAGATTGTGGGTAACCGTTAGAACCGTCGTTCGATGAGGCGGCTCTAACTTGTACCACAATCTGTATTTTGAGCTGAAATAAGAAAAATGTCACAGTTTTTCACCTTAAAATGTTCGGGTTTTTTTTCGGCGGTAAACTGGTTTCATTGGGCGACAGGGCTTGAGATGTCATTTCATCTCAATGTCGGGTAAAAGTCCCACAAAATTGGAAGCATCGTCTCCAAAATGACCTTTACAGTGTTGACGGGGATGTGTAACCTCAAATCAAACAAAATTGTTGATGTCCACGTGATTAACACTGATTTGTCCGCAATCCAGTTAGTGTAACGGCTATTTACAGCCAAGTTATTCTTCGTTGTGACGTCATAGTGTTGTGTATCTTTTTTATATTTAAGGTTTAACGTTCCAAGTTTTGTGGGACTTTTTCACGACATTGAGAGGAAATGACAGGTCAACCCCCGCCGCCCAGTGAAACCAATAGGGTTTATATGAATGGATGGTCGGATCCGCTTTGACTGGGCAGGCTTAGCCAATATAAGCGGTTTACCAGTACTCATGAGCGGTTCGGTTTCAGCTATGCTTGGAAGCATATGCAACCTAATCTATTTCTCCAAGCCCCGGTGTAGGCTGTGGTTCGAGCCTGGCTCGGATCACATGTGAGACGCCAAGTTCTGCAACGGAATGTCAGGAGGGTTTTCTCCCGGTCCTCCGGTTTTCTCCCACCTCTGATTACCGATCGACTCGACACGAGTGAAATTATCTTGAAAGGGTCGTAAAACCAGACCCCTCAAATGGTCTCGCCCCGGGGCTCACATGTTTAACATATTTTTGACTTATATAGGGGAAACCTTTAAAAAGTGTCTTTTCTGAAACGTCTTTGATATTTGGTGTGAAGCTTCATCTAGTGGATCTCTACCAATTATAGCCTTGTGATCAAGCATGGCCCCGCGCCGTGGCCCACATGTTTAACATAGACTAATATAGTTGAAACCTTTAAAAAGTGTCTTTTCTGAAACGACAATGCCCAGGTCTATGATATTTGGTGTGAAGCTTCATCTAGTGGACCTCTACCAAGATTGTTCAAATTATAGCCTTCGGGTAAAAGTGCCCCCGCCAGAGGGCCCACGTTTTACATTGACTTGTATAGGGGAAACATTTACAAATTTTCTTTTTTGAAAACACAAGACCCAGGTCTTGATATTTGCTATGAAGGTTCATCTACAGGACCTTTACTAAGATTTTTAAAGTATAGCCTTTTGGCCTAAACTATCGCCGCCCAGGGTTCAAGTGGTTTAACTGATGTAGAACTATATTGCCAGCCCTGGCTCGATGAAGTTATTTATATCAATCAAGTTATCAAACTTGTCTTGTCTTTCTTCAGTTTTTTTTTTTTTTTTTTTTTTTTTGCCTTCTTTTTTCCTTCTTAACACCACTTATGTTTTGGGCCACCTGAGAGCGATGGAGGGCCATCTTGCCCCACCCCCACCCCCTTGTTTATCAATCGATCCAAAGTTATAAAGTGCAATAATCTTTTCAATGCTGAAGTGCACGTGACTGTTATTTACAGAAAATACCGCGCACTTCTTATGGATGCCTGGAAGGACGGCTATCTATAGAAGTTGTACTGGAGTCATTGGTTGGGCTTGTAAAACAGTTCAGACCCAGGTCAGACGCCACACCATCACGCAAACATGCCTTGAACACTGTTGAAACCCACATTCATATTGTAAAACTAGGGTTTACAGGGAACCAAGTATATTTTGAAAGAGGAAAATATATTTATTTCCTCTTTATTTTGGTCATATTTTAATAATTTACGGGATTTTTTACGATTTTCTTGGTCATTTTTTCAAAAATCTTGGGCACAGAATTTCTCAAACACATAAAAACCAAGTTCAATGTTCAAATATACAAGACTAATTTTCATTATCGTTGGGCATTATCCAACGCAGTCGTGTTTTTGGGATTGATCCCGAAAAAAAATCTACACACATCAACACAGTTGCAAATGATGTAAACAATTTTTGGGATCAATCCCAAAGTTTTTTGATTTTTTTTTTCCAATTTTAAATAGATTATCATTTTGGGATCAATCCCAGAAAATAATTTCCTAACAGATTTATAAAAGAGGTGAATTTTTTTTTGGGATCAATCCCAAAATTTATATATTTTTTACATGTTAAATATATCGTGGTTTTGGGATTGATCCCGAAAATAATTCTACACACAATTGGAAATGTTGTAATTGTTTTTGGGATCTATCCCAAAGTTCTCTTGTTATTTTTTTTCTCGCATGTAAATTAAATAAAATTATAATTTTGGGATCAATCCCAGAAAATAATTCTGAACAGATTTACAATTGGAATCAATCCCAAAGTGTTCTGATTTTTTGTTTGACCTAACCGGATGAAACTTCTAACACTTATTCACCATCACACGTGCTACATTCTGACCAAGGGCCATAACTCTGTTGTCATTTTTGGCTGAATTATCTCCCCTTGAAATTTGGCAAAAATTTTAACCCTGATCATAACTTCAACAGTATTTGACCTAGCCCCATGAAATTTCACACACTTATTCACCAACACAAGGGCTACATTCTGACCAAGGGCCATAACTCTGATGTCATTTTTGGCTGAATTATCTCCCCTTGAAATTTCACAAAAAATTTAACCCAGATCATAACTTCAAAAGTATTTGACCTAGCCCTATGAAACGTCACTCACTTATTCAGCATCACAAGGGTTACAATCTTACCAAGGTTCATAACTCTGTTATCATTTTTTGGCTGAATTATCTCCCCTTAAAATTTTGCAAAAACTTTAACCTTGATCATAACTTCAAAAATATTTGGCCTAGCCCCATGAAACTTCGCCCACTTGTTCACCATCACAAGGGCTACATTCTGACCAAGGGCCATAATTCTGTTTTCATTTTTGGCGGAATTATCTCCCCTTGAAATTTCACAAAAACCTTAACAATGATCATAACTTCAAAAGTATTTGACCTAGCCCCATGAAACTTCACACACTTATTCATCATCACAAGGGCTACATTCTGACCGAGGGCCATAACTCTGTTGTCACTTTTGGCTGAATTAGCTCCCCTTTAAATTTTGCAAAAACTCAGAAATTGGCTCCCACGGGGTGGGGGGGGGGGCATTGGTCACCTTTATTTACAGCTCTTGTTTTTTGTAGTTTTAGTTTTCTACGTATATTGGGGAAATGTCGTCGAAATAGAAAACTCTTTAGGATTTTGATGCAAAGCATTAGATATAGATCATGCTCTATCCTGGACATACAGGTTAAAATCTTTTTCCTAGCTAAACAAATGTGAACGCGCCCCGCCAATCAAGGCTTGGAGAAATAGATTGGGGCGCATTGTTCTTCCAAGCAGAGCTAAAAGTGATGGAAAAGTACTGGTAAACCGCTAAGGTCTGTGCCTGTCCAGTAGAAGTGGTGTGAGTCGAACCGCTCCTTAAACCATGACGGCTTCTATGGCGGTGGGGCTTGAGATGTCATTTCATCTCAAGGTCGGATAAAAATCACTTAAATTCGGAAACAATGTTTCCGAAATGACCTAAAGAGCGTTGACGTAAAACCACAACACGAACAAACAAGAAGGCTTTGGGAACTGTTAGGTCTTTGGTCTGAGGAGTGCATGACACTTTCGGAATTTTGATCCTAAGTTTGGGTGGGAGTTGCAATTGAGAACTTATATAGTGGCGTATCTTTAAACAAGAGGGCACCATGGCCCTATGTCGCTTTTCTGTGTACCAGAAAATCATTAGTGTAGGAGACCACTTGACATTGCTACACTAAATATCTAAGCTCTGGGCCTTATGGCTTCGGAGAAGATTTTTGAAGCTTATTATAAGTCTAAAGGAGCTAAGGGGCCCTGGGGTGTGGCCCATTTGGACCCCATAGCAGGACCTATGTAGGTGACTATTTTATGTTGCTAGATACTAAATATCTAAGCTCTGTGCTTCACAGTTTCAGAGAGGATATTTTTTAAGTTTTTCTCCATTATGAGTCTATGAGAGCTAAGGGGGTCCCAGGGCGTGGTCCATTTGGACCCCAGGGGCATGATTGGCAGGATTTATGTAGGGACCACTTGCCATTGTTACATGCTAAATATCTAAGCTCTGGGCCCTGTGGTTTTGAGAAGACGATTTTTGAAGCCTTTTTATCCATTATGAATCTATGGAAGCTAAGGGGCCCCGGGGCGTGGCACATTTGGACGCCAGGGGCATGATTGGCAGGATTTATGTAGGTAACCACTTACCGTTGCTACATGCTAAATATCTAAGTTCTGGGCCCTGTGGTTTCAGAGAAGATTTTTGAAGCTTTATTCCATTATGAGTCTCTGGGAGCTAAGGGGCCCCGGGACGTGGCCTATTTGGACCCCAGGGGCATGATTGTCAGGATTTATGTAGGTGACCACTTGCCGTTGCTACATGCTTAACATCTAAGCTGTGGGCCCTGTGGTTTCAGAGAAGAAGATTTTTGAAGCTTTTTTCCATTATGTGTCTATGGGAGCTTAGGGGCCCCGGGGCGTGGCCCATTTGGACCCTAGGGGCATGATTGAAAGGATTTATGTAGGTGACCACTTGCCGTTGCTACATGCTAAATATCTAAGCTCTGGACCCTATTGTTTCAGAGAAGATGATTTTTGAAGCTTTTATTTCCATTATGAGTCTATGGGAGCTAAGGGGCCACGGGGCGTGGCCCATTTGGACCCCAGGGGCATGATTGACAGGGATTATGTAGGTGACCATTTGCGATTGCTACATTCAAAATATCTAAACTCTGGGCCCTATGGTTTTCCATTATGAGTCTATGGGGCTAAGGGGCCCTGGGGTGTGGCCAATTTGGACCCCAGGGACATGATTGGCAGGAGTTATGTAGGTGACCACTCGACATTGTTACAAGCTAATTATCTAAGCTCTGGGTCCTGTGGTTTCAGAGTAGAAGATTTTTAAAAAAATTCCCCATTATAAGTCTATGGGAGTTATATGTTGCCATGGCAACCAGAATTCCAATCTGATCAACCCAAACATCTTATGCAGCCTTTCCCCTTACCTGATGATGTTTCACATGCAATTTGATCAAGATTGGCGATGGGGTATTAGAGATATTCTTATTTGAAATGGTTTACGGACGCACGCACACACGGACGCACGCGCGACGGACGACGGACAAAATGTGATCACAAAAGCTCACCTTGTCACTACGTGACAGGTGAGCTACAAATCGATTTAGATTGTGGATACCTGATTGAATCGTCATAATAAGGATGCTTTAACCATTTAATATCTGATTAAAGCATGTGTAATGAGCAAAAGAGCAAAACCAAATTGGAATCATCAAACATGAACATGTCCCAGTCTCCATTTTCATGCAACGTTTCTGAATGATTTAAATGGTAGTATACATATAAGAAAGCATATATTACTTGCTCATATCATACGAACGCAAACCAATACATTTTTACCATCTGCTCCTTTAAGTACCCGCGTGGGATACCTAACCGTGGTCATCAGAATGTTTGGCTTGTTGCATGTGTTCAATATATCAGTTTTAATAATAACTCATCAAATGAGCAATGTGTCCCGGCATGAATTGAAGTAAATGTTTTGACATAATGACTTCGACCTTGCAGTCCGACTTTACACTGCTCTATACTTTTCAGACAATGTCATACTCTGTTTAACCTAGTCACTAATGGCGCCTCGGGTAGGTTGAACTCTGACACATTTATACTCCCGCCACAACAGGCACGGTTCCGTAATTTCACTTTCCCATCCCTTCGACGTCATACCAAATCATGTCACTGTATAGTAATCATTGCCAAAAATGCCAGTCCAATCTTTCGCAGCATCAACCAACAGTACAGCATGTTACGCCAAATGCGGCAACGACGCATTAAGTATTATCTCCATTGTTGATGACACAGAGTGCTACAAAATAGAAAGAAATAACTTTCACTTCCGTGTATCTTTGTTCAGTTTATAATAGTATTTACCCACATTATGGGTTTTACCAAGAGCAGACTGGATTTTACATATGCATATAGAAGAACTCCCTAACATACTGTGGATTCTAATGCACTTGCGCATGTAACGCGTCGTCTGATTGGATAGCGTCAAAAATTTGCGACAGTATATTCTGCGATATAGTCGGAAACCCGACGTCATTACGTAACGTCGCTTTTCATTGGCTGGTATTTGGTTTTACGCAGCTCACAGCGCCTGCCGCTTTGAGCAAAAAAAGTACACTTTTTTTAAGAAAACAACCGAATAAACGCATTAGAATGGGGATAACTGTATTAAAAACTGTCATTTGGGGAGGTAAATCGTCGGTTTTACGGTCGCAAATTCCGTTTTGCGGCTCCGCTGACGCGTCGCCGTAAAACGAAATTTCCGACCGTAAAACCGCCGATTTACCTCCCCAAATGACAATTTTGAATACAGTTATCCCCTAATTATCTAATGTCCATTAGCATATTTTTGAAACAGTGTTTTCCTGACAATATGAATGGTGTTACGTTGTCGCAATGTTACTTAGCAACTATAAACTAGCGACTCGTATCCTAGCTGTTGTTGTATCAGCCCGTCAGAATTGAAATGATGCACCAGTTTTATTTAGTCAATAAGACATTGAATATATGTAAGACAAATGAAGATGCCTTGAATATGTTTGAAGCATTCATAATGACAATCCTAGTTTGTCTTTGTTTGTTTGTTTGTGTTTGGGTTTTTGTCGAGGTTTTACGTCCACATTACCACTATTTAGGTCATTTTTAGAAACGCGTTGGAACCGTTACAAGACATCACGTTTCCTGGGCAGCGCAGACTTAAGTGGTTTTCCTCTTACCAGTGATAAAGTTTGGTCAGTTTGCTTCGAAACCTTGTTAACCCCATCGAGGCAACAATTTCGTTTCAATCACTAGAATGTTTGACTAGATAATCACATGGACAAATACGAATACGGGTAATACCGGTTCAAAAGCCAATTCACTAGGTAAGATTGATGTAAAATCTTGTTTAGCATTTAGAAGCCACAGTTTTGCTTACTTTCATTAAAATAGAAATGAAGGAAATGCTCAAGAATCGATACAATTAATCCACAGCTCCCATCAGGGACACCAAAGGGAAAGAAACACAAACATGAAACCACAGACCCTAATGGAAACATTATTGGCGGAAAGCCAAAAGGACAGAAACATTTGTCTTGTTAATATCTTGGTCTAGTCAGACTACAGGTAATGTCGAGTCCGAAAAATGAGCCACCTAATTAAATTGCTTTCAAAACTTGTTCACCCTCCAAGGACCACAGCTTCAACCGTCATGAAGCTATTTAAGAATACCTGTCAGATGATATTTTGGTACATTTTTAGTACAGTGATGCGGTTCTAACGAGCAACTCCGGTTTTGCCCATCTCTGACTGGTGATCGGCTAGAAATACGCGTTTTGTTTGTTTGATTTGAGGTTAAAGGTCTCCGTCAACACTGTATTGGTTATTTTTGAGACGCTGCTTCCAGTTTTGTGGGACGTTTACCCGACATTGGGATGAAATGACATCTCAAGCCCTGTCGCTCAATGAA
The DNA here is from genome assembly GCA_963580285.1 of Lucinisca nassula. Classification (NCBI taxonomy): domain Eukaryota; kingdom Metazoa; phylum Mollusca; class Bivalvia; order Lucinida; family Lucinidae; genus Lucinisca; species Lucinisca nassula. Next base: position 446,750 of record CAUZLF010000303.1, on the reverse strand, counting down.
ACCAACATGGTTTATAAGCATTGGCGGTAAGACTCGCACCGCTTTGACTGGACAGGCTTCCATCCTCTAAGCGGTTTACAAGTACTCGTGTGCTGTCTGTTTCAGCCATGGGCTACCATGCAATCAGAAATATCAGAAATATCCACTGTTTTGTCCTTTTTCCATATAAATGTCAAAGTGACCAACAACTTTGAGGGAGAAACGCCCAAAGATCATTTCTGCCAAGTATAGTCACAATCTGTTCAGTGGTTTATGAGGAGATTTCGTTTAAAGGAATTGTGGACGGACGGACGCACGCACGGTTGGGTACTTCAATGCTAAAACAAGAGGACCAAGCTGGTCCAAGATGTTATCTCTAACTTACTAACATATAAATTTCAAGAAGATCCGATGAAAACTGAAGGAGTTTTGGTAAAACAAAAAGAGGCATTTTCTGCAATCCAAGGGATGTAACTATATGATAAATAGGCTGACCTCATCAGTTCACGAACTCATCCATTTTATCCCTGACTTAATAACATGTAAGTTTCAAGAACATCCAATAAATTTGAAGGAGCTGTAAAAAATAGGCATTTTCTGTAATTAAAGGTGCATCATTGAGCTATCTGGAAAAAATGATTCCAAAAATAAAATACATATAGCCGGTATTTTTCTTTAATACAATACAAATGAATGCATTTTATGCAAAAATGAGAACAATTATGATGACAGCTAAACGAGTTTGAGAGGGATTCCCTAACTAGGTTTCGAACACTAGTTAGATCTATTTTTATTTCATCACAAAAATAGAATCCCCATATATGACGTTATGCGACGTTCATTTTTGGCCTTGTTTGCTTAGGCCCTGCCGGAATCGGAAAAAAATATGACGCTGAATACCATGCCATAAGTAACGACACTCAGAGACGATACTGTCGTCATGTATGTGTAAAGTGACAGATTTATCTTTAGAACAGAAATTCCGAACACATGTTCAGAGCGAAGGGTAAACACGAAAGAAAACGACCATTTTCACAAAGTTCTGAAGCTGTATTTGGCTCCAAAAGTGTACACATGACAAAGGAGTATGCATTGAAGATAAAAACCAGAAAAAAAATTGAGACCCGGTAGCTCAATAATGCACCTTTAAGGGGGACAAATTGCTCTGAAATATAGGTTGACCACACCCTTTTTTTTTTTAATCCTGCCGAGATTTTATTCCTTACTTACTTACATATAAGTTTCAAGACGATCCCATGAAATCTGAAGGGGGCTAGCGTGATAACAAAGTCAAAAATAGGCATTTTCATCAGTAAAAGGGATGTTATTCTATGATAGATAAGCCAACTCGTCAGTTTTCGATCTCATCTAAACTTTTATCCCTGACTTACTTGCTTGTAAGTTTCAAGAAGATCCGATCAAAACTGAAGGGGCTACGTGATGACAAGGTACACACTAAGCATTTTCAGCAAAGTAGTGGACATAACTCATAACGGACATCGTTAATTTTCGAACCTATCCAAGCTTGTTGCCCAAACTTATTTGTATGTAAGTTTCAGGAAGATCCGATCAAAACTGAAGAGGCTCGTTGATGACAAGGTCACAAATGGGCCGACTGGGCCAGTTTTCGAACTCATCCGAGTTTTTATCTCCAGCCACCTTAAATATAAGTTTCAGATAGATCTGATCAACACCTAAGAGCTACGTTGATGACAAGGTAAAAATTCTGCATTTTCAGCAAACAAAGGCAGGTAACCCTATAATAAATATGCCGACTTGACTGGTATTCGAACTCATCCGAGGTTTTATTCCCAGCCACCTTACATATAAGTTTCAGAAAGATCCGATCAAAACTGAAGGGGATAAGGTGATGACAATGTCAAAGTTTGGCATTTTCAGCAATCAAAGGGGCGTTACTCTACGATAAAGTAGCCGAATAGGCCAGTTTTCGAACTCATCCGAGTTTTTATCTCCAGCCACCTTAAATATAAGTTTCAGATAGATCTGATCAACACCTAGGAGCTACGTTGATGACAAGGAAAAAAATCTGCATTTTCAGCAAACAAAGGCAGGTAACTAACTCTATGATAAATATGTCGACTTGGCTGGTATTCGAACTCATCCGAGGTTCTATTCCCAGCCGCCTTACATATAAGTTTCAGAAAGATCTGATCAAAACTGAAGGGGATAAGGTGATGACAAGGTAAAGAATCAGCATTTTCAGCAATCAAAGGGGTGTTACTCTACGATAAATGGGCCGACTAGGCCGGTTTTCGACCTCATCTTAAATTTCATTCCCAGCCACCTTACATATAAGTTTTAGAAATATCCGATCAAAACTGAAGAGGCTACGGTGATGACAAGGTTAAAAATCGACATTTTTCAGCAATCAAAGGGACATAACTCTACGATTAATTGGCCGACTATGCCGGTTTTCGACCTCATTTGAGATTTCATCCCCAGTCACCGTACATCTAATATTCAGAAAGATCCGATCAAAACTGAAGGGGATACGTTGATGACAAGGTAAAGAATCAGCATTTTCAGCAATCAAAGGGACGTGACTCTTTGATAAATTGGCCGACTTGGCCGGCAAAACTGATAGGGCTACGGTGATGACAAGGTCAAAAACCGTCATTTTCAGCAATCAAAGGGACGGTACTCTTTGATAAATGGGCCGACTTAGCTGGTTTTGCGAATTCATCCGATGTTTTATCGACAACCACCTTACAGACGAGTTTCAGAAAGATCTGATAAAAACTGAAGTGGCTACGGTGTTGACAAGGTCAAAAATCGGCATTTTCAGCAATGAAAGGGACGTTACTCTATGATAGATAGGCCTGCTTGGCCGATTTTCGAACTCATCGGAGATTTTATCCCCAGCCACCTTACATATAAGTTTCAGAAAGATCCGATTAAAACTGAAGGCGCTATGGTGATGACAAGCATTTTCCCATTGTAAGTCTATGGGACCTTGTGGTTGCCATAGCAACCGAAGTTTTCGTGTGATTTCGAATAAAAGCTTATGACATCGATGCTCCACCAGAGGCATGCTACATATATGAAATGATTGAGATCAGCCTGCAGGCTGCAGAGATAGAGCTGCTCAAAAGTGTGGACGGACGGACGACGGACGGACGACGGAGGACCCACTATACAATAAGCTTCCCTGGAGCCTTCGGCCCAGGTGAGCTAAAAATACCAAACAAGGCACAAAAATACCCCTAAACTACCCAACAAAACAATGAATCTTGTTGGCTTCTTTTTGGACGCTAACGGAATAAATGGCAAATACTCAACAACCTCCTACCCAACTAGTGCCCATTCGTAAGCCCGGACGGGCGGACGGACGACGACGACGGACGGCGAGCGATCATAATAGCTCCCCCGGAGCCTTCGGCTCAGGTAAGCTATAAGCTAGTGGGCCCCGGCGCGGGGCATATGTTGGCCATATGTTGAATAATCTTGGGAGATGTTCACTAGATGGAACTTCATACCAAACGTCAAACATCTGGGCCTTCTGGTTTCAGAGAAGGAGATTTTTAAACGTTTTCCCTATATAAGCCTATGCAAAATCTGTGGCCCCGAGGGCGGCAGCATTTTTGGCCCCATGGCTACAATTTGAACAATCTTGATAGAGGTCCACTCGACTAAGCTTCATACCAAATATCGAACACCTAGTAGGCTTTCTGGTTTCAGACAAGAAGATTTTTTTAAGGTTTTCCCAATATAAGGCTATGTAAAACCCGGCACGGGGCATTTTTCGCACCAGGGCTATAATTTGAACACTTTTGGTAGGGGTCCACTAGATGAAGCTTCATACCAAATATCAAATATCTTGGCTTTCTCGTTTCAGACAGGAAGAATTTTAAAGGGTTTCCCAATATAAGCCTATGTAAAGCCCGTGGGCCCTGGACGGAGGCATTTTTGGCACCAGGGCTATAATTTGAACAATCTTGGTAGTGGTCCACCAGCTAAAGCTATATACCAAATATCAATTTTTTTAACCTATGTTAAACCAGTGTTTTTTTTTTTTTTTCTATTTTCCCCTTTTCGTTGCCATGGCAACCAGAGTTCTGCATGGAATGGAAATCTTTGAACAACTTTGAGAGAGGACCATCCAAAGATCACTTCTGCCAAGTTTGGTCAGAATTTGTTCAGTGCTGTTGGATGAGAAATAAATAAAAGAAATAGTGAACGGACAGACATACGGACGAGCGACGACGACGACGGACGGTGACCGATCACAATAGTTCCCCCGGAGCCTTCGGCCCAGGTGAGCTAAAAAGTTACATGAACAACAGGTCATACTTTCGCTTTCTTCCTTTAATTAAAGACTGAACCTTTCTTTGAGTTAGTAAGGTTGTGCCGTCTCCGTTACCATACAATAGAATGGGTCAATGTAGAGCAGGTGTATGTAAGTTGGGGTTATTTCATCCAAAGTTTTGTCCCATTTTTCGATACCCCGATGTTCATCAACATCCAGCGAAAGTGAGGCGGTTTTATATAACAAGTACCCAGAGTCTACATTTTACAGCAGAACTAAGAAAAAAAGGTATACCACTGTAAGCCCAAGTTTTTCAATATAAAAGTGGGGTTTAAGGTGTGATGCCTATTGATGTATCTAAAGTTGCCGTATTGGACATTATAAGCTTCACTTTGCACTTTCTATTTAACCTGTCTTCTGTATCATGTGTATTGTGGCCAAAATCTTTTTATCATGCTAAAACACCTACGTGCTAAAAAAAATTGTGTCTTTCATATCTCTAAAACTAGCATTTTTCAGTTCAAAAATAGATTATGCGTGCTCGATGTTTTGAGCAAAGAATATGGAAAACTAGAAAGGTTTTCAAAGTAAAACAATATCCAATCACCATAAATATATCTTAAACAGGCATTTGACTGTAATAACAAGGTTAAGGTCACCAAAATGTAAGGTACAAACAAGCCAGTTTTGGCAAACACAAAAGAGTTTTCTGGGGCCAGTGACCAAAACAAAAAACAGTAATTAAAAAGGTAAGATCATCAAAATTTAATCAAATTTAGTAGATGGTAATTCAATATTGTACTTAGCTTGACCAACATTGATCAATTCTTAAATGATATATAAGGACAGAAAAGCCATGTTTTAGCCCAAAGAGAAAACAAGTTTCGTGAGCGTCTAACCTTGCAATTAAGGTCAAGGTCACCAAAATCTGAACAAGTCTTTGGTAGGTTGCAATGATATATTGTACCAAGTTCTGCCAAATTTCATTGATTCTTTAATGTATGAGACAGGCTGCAGACAAGCCAAAATCGTCAGTTTCTGTGGGTCTGTGCAATTGAAAATAATATCAAGGTCACCAAAATCTAACCAAATATTTTGTAGGTTGCAATACTATATTGTACAAAGTTTTACCAAATGCTCATCCATTCCTTTATGATATATGGTGCAGACAAGCCAAAATTGACAATTTTGGGGACATGTGCCCTTGACAATTGGGCAAAGGTCACCAAAATCTAATCACACCTTTGGAAGATTGCAATGGTATATTGTACCAAGTTTGTCAAAATTTAATTGCATCGTTCATGAGACAGGGTGTAAACAGGCCAAAACTGAGTTATTTGGGGCACATGCTCTTGCACATAAGGTCTTATCATATCTTTAATAGGTTTCAATAATATATTGTTCCACATTTCACGCATTTGTTCATGATAAAGGGTGCAGATAAGCCAAAACACAATCTTTGGAGGCCTGTGTCCTTGAAAATTAGGTAAAGATCACCAAAATCTTATCAAATCTTTGATGGGTTGCAATGATATACCGCACCTAGTATGACCAACTTCCATCCATTCGTTCATAGGACAAGCCAAAATAGACGTTTGTTTTTAGAGGTTGGTGCCCTTGAAAGTAAGGTCAAGGTTATGAAAAATCCAATTACATTGGATTGGTTGCAATGATACATTGTACCAAGCTTGACCAAATTTCACCCGTTCGTCCATGAGACATGGCGCAGACAAGCTAAACATCAATCTTTGTGGGGGGGGGGGGGGGGGGGGCTGTGCCCTTCAAAAAGGGTCAAGGGCATCCAAATCTAGTTAAATCTGCTGTATATTGTAATAACTTACTGTACCAATTTTGACCAAATTTAACCAATTCATTCATCAGATAGAGTGCAGACAAAAAAATAACAAGAGTACCGCAAGCGGGGCATTATACGCCCGTGGCAATTAGTAAGATGGCGCTCATATATACTGACTGTTGTAAAAGTTTGGGTTTGTGGAATGTGGTGCACAATAATCTCGAACTAATGTGTGCTGTCTCACATTATGGTCTAACTATATATGAAGTTTCAGCTTGATCGGATTTAACTGTGGGAGGAGTTATCGGAAACGAGAAGTTTACAAAAAAAAAATTCAAAGGGGCACAGCTCTATTATTAATGGGTGGACCTTAACCTCGAAACATTATGCGCTGCCCCACATCATGGTATAACTATGTATGAAGTTTCATCTTGATTGGATGTTAATTGTAGGTGGAGTTATCCGGAAATGAAAAGTTTTCCAAAAAATCAAAGGGGCATAACTCTATTAATATTTGGTGGATCATAACCTCGAAACAATATGCGCTGCTCCACATCATGATCTAACTATTGATGAAGTTTCAGCTTGATCATATGTAAACTGTAGGAGGAGTTATCCGGAAACGAAAAGGTTACAAAAGATTTCAAAGGGGCATAACTCTATTATTATTTGGTGCACCATAACCTCGAAACAATATGCGCCGTCCCATATCATGGTCTAACTATATATGAAGTTTCAGCTTGATCGGATGAAAACTGTAGGAGGAGTTATACTGATCTGAATGGTTCTGACATATATCGCCTTTTATGAAGTGGAGGGATTGAGTTTGGCCCGGGGCACATCCCAGGGACCCTCATTTTGATGTCACTGAATACGTCTTTTCATAAGAAACAAGAATATATATGGTTTTGGGGTGGGGATCTGAATGGTTTCTGAGATATATCGCCTTTTATGAAGTGGATGGGTGGGGCATGGCCCTGGCGCACCCTGGGAGACCCTAGGTTCGTATCACCGAATGCCTCGTATCATAAGGAACAAGAATATATGGTTATTGGGTGGGGATCTAAACGGTTTCTGAGATATTGGGCCTTTTATAAAGTGGAGGGGGTGGGGCATGGCCTGGGCACATCCCAGGGGACCTAAATGTTGGTGTCACTCTTATCTGAAAGGTTTCTGGGCTACATCGCCTTTTATGGAGTAGAGGTGTTGGGCATGACCCCCGCGCATGCCGGGTGACCCCTAGGTTGAAATCGTTGAATGCCTCTTATCATAAGGAACAAGAATATATATGGTTATGGGGTGGGGGTCTAAACGGTTTCTGAGATATTGGGCATTTTATGAAGTGGTGGGGGTGGGGCATGGCCTGGGCACATCCTAGGTGACCCAAATGTATATGGCACTGAATGCGTCTTATCTGAAAGGTTTCTGAGCTATATCGCCTTTTGTGAAGTGGAGGGGTGAGGCATGGTCCCTGCGCACCCCGAGTGACCCCTAGGTTGAAATCACTGAATGCGTTTTATCATAAAGTACAAGAATATGTCTGGTTTAGGGGTGGGAATCTGAACGGTTTCTGAGATAGTGGACCTTTTATTGGGTGGAGGGATGGGACAAGGCCCAGACATATCCCAGAGGACCCCCAGGCTGGTGTCACTGAATGCGTCTTATCATAAGAATCAAGAGTATATATGGTTTTGGGGTGGGGATCTGGATGGTTTCTGAGGTATATCGCCTTTATGAAGTGGAGGGTTTGGGCATGGCCCCTGCGCACCCTGGGAGACCCTTAGGTTGGTATCACTAAATGCGTCTTATCATAAGGATCGAGAGTATTTATGGTTTAGGGGTGGTGATCTCAACGGTTCTGATACATTGGGTCTTTTACAAAGTGGAGGGGGTGGGGGCATGGCCCGGGCACATCTCAGGGGATCCCCATTTTGGTGTCACTGAATGCATCTTATCATTAAAAAAAACAAGAATATATATGGTTTAGGGGTGGGGATCTGAACTGATTCTGCGATATATGGCCTTTTATGCACTGGAGGAGGTGGGACATGGCCCCGGCACACCCTGGGGGACCCCAGGTTGGCATAAAAGCATGTGGCTAAAAAAGGTCACTCAAGGAATATTTCTTTAAAAGTTTTTTTAAATATTTGCAAAGGTTTGGCAGCAATGCCATTTCTCTATTTCCTCCATTATAAGTCTATGGAAACTATAGCAACCAAACTAATGAGCCGATTTTCATTAAAAGAGGGCCATGGTGCCTCTGAAACGCTCACATGAATCCAAGATGTTTCAAAGTTTATGAAAATGTAGAATTAACTGACTTAAGGAGATGTGGACCAAAGACTTTTATCTTTGGAGGCTATTTTTTATTGTAGTGGAATTTGAAGGTTTTTATCTATTTTTAGCTCTGGTGTCAATTTTGTTTAACAGAGCGGAACGGTTTAGGCAATTGTGAAAGAGGGTCACTAAAGCAACATTTCTGGGAAATTATTTTCAAATCGGGTCATTTGCCTTGGAGGAAATGTCATTTAAAGGTTTTTTTTTTCTATTTTTAGCTCTGGCGGCCATTTTCGTTAACGGAGTGGAACGATTTATGCAATTGAGAAAAAGGGTCACTCAAGGAACATTCCTGTGAAATAATTTTCAAATAGGGCAATTTGCCTAGGAGGAGTGTCATTTAAAGGTTTTTATTTATATTTTTAGCTCTGGTTTCCATTTTGTTTAATTAAGCGGAACCATTTAGGCAATTTTGAAAGAGGGTCACCCAAGGAACATTCCTATGAAATTATTTTCAAATCAGGCCATTTGCCTAGAAGGAGATGTCATTTACATGTTTTTTTTTCTATTTTTAGCTCTTGCGACCATTTTGTTTAACGGAGCAGAACGATTTGGCAATTTTGAAAGCGGGTCACTCAAGGAACATTCTTGTGAAATTCTTTTTAAAACGGGCCATTTGCCTAGGAGGAGATGTCATTTAAAGGTTTTTCTATTTTTAGCTCTGGCGGCCATTTTATTTAACGGAGTGTAACAATGTAGGCAATTTTGAAAGAGGGTCACTCAAGGAACATTCCTGCGAAATTATTTTCAAATTGGGCCATTTGCCTAGGAGGTGATGTCATTGACAGGTTTTCTACTTTAAGCTCTGGCGGCCATTTTGTTTAACGGAGCAGAACGATTTAGGCAATTTTGAAAGAGGGTCACTCTGGGGACATTCCTGTGAATTTCTTTTCAAATCGGGCCATTTGCCCAGGAGGAGATGTCATTTAAAGGTTTTAAATTTTAGGCTCTGGCGGCCATTACATTTAATGGAGCGGAACGGTTTAAACAATTTTGAAAGAGGGTCACTCAAGGAACATTCCTGTGAAATTATTTTCAAATAGGGCAATTTGCCTAGGAGGAGATGTCATTTTAAGGTTTTTATATTTTTAGCTCTGGCGGCCAATTTATTTGACGGAGCGGAAAGATTTAGGCAATTTTGAAAGAGGGTCACTCAAGGAACATTTCTGTGATATTCCTTTTCAAATCGGGCCATTTGCCTAGGAGATCTCATTCAAAGGTTTTTCTATGTTTAGCTCTGGTGGCCATTTTATTTAACGGAGCGTAACGATGTAGGCAATTTTGAAAGTGGGTCACTCAAGTAACATTCCTATGAAGTTATTTTCAAATGGGGCCATTTGCCTAGGAGGAGATGTCATTGACAGGTTTTCTATTTTTAGCTCTGGCGGCCATTTTGTTTAACGGAGCAGAACGATTTAGGCAATTTGGAAAGAGGGTCACTCAAGGAACATTCCTGTGAAATTCTTTTCAAATCGGACCATTTGCCTAGGAGGAGATGTCATTTAAAGTTTTTTTTCTATTTTTTAGCTCTGGCGGCCATTTTGTTTAATGGAGCGGAACGATTTAGGCAATTTTGAAAGAGGGTCACTCAAGGAACATTCCTGTGATATTATTTTCAAATCGGACCATTTGCCTAGGAGGAGATGTCATTTAAAGGTTTTTCTATTTTTAGCTCTGGCGGCCATTATATTTATATGAGCGGAACGATTAAAAAAATTTTGAAAGAGGGTCACTCAAGGAACATTCCTGTGAAATTATTTTCAAATAGGGCAATTTGCCTAGGAGAAGATGTCATTTTAAAGTTTTTATATTTTTAGCTCTGGTGGCCTTTTTATTTAACGGAGCGGAACGATTTAGATAATTTTGAAAGAGGGTCATGCAAGGAACATTCCTGTGAAATTATTTTTAAAAGCGGGCTATTTGCCTAGGAGAAGATGTCATTGAAAGGCTTTTATATCTTTAGCTTTGGTGGCCATTTTGTTTAACGGAGCAGTGCGATTTAGGATATTTTGAAAGAGGGTCACTCAAGGATCATTCCTGTGAAATTGTTTTCAAATCGGGCCGTTTGCCTAGGAGGAGATGTCATTTAAATGTTTTCTATTTTTAGCCCTGCGGCCATTTTGTTTAACGGAGCAGAACGATTTAGGCAATTTTGAAAGATGGCCACTCAAGGAACATTCCTGTGAAATTCTTTTCAAATTGGGCCATTTGCCTAGGAGGAGATGTCATTAAAAGGTTTATATATTTTTAGCTCTGTCGGCCATTTTATTTGACGGAGCGGAACAATTTAGGCAATTTTGAAAGAGGGTCACACAAGGAACATTCCTGTGAAATTCTTTTCAAATCGGGCCATTTGCCTAGGAGGAGATGTCATTCAAAGGTTTTTCTATGTTTAGCTCTGGTGGCCATTTTATTTAATGGAGCGTAACGATGTAGGCAATTTTGAAAGAGGGTCACTCAAGTAAGCTTCCTATGAAGTTATTTTCAAATGGGGCCATTTGCCTAGGAGGAGATGTCATTGACAGGTTTTCTATTTTTAGCTCTGGTGGTCATTTTGTTTAACGGAGCAAAACGATTAAGGCAATTTTGAAAGAAGGTCACTCTAGGAACATTCCTGTGAAATTCTTTACAAATCGGACCATTTGCCTAGGAGGAGATGTCATTTAAAAGTTTTTCTATTTTTTAGCTATGGCGGCCATTTTGTTTAATGGAGCGGAACGATTTAGGTAATTTTGAAAGAGGGTCTCTCAAGGAACATTCCTGTGATATTATTTTCAAATCGGACCATTTGCCTAGGAGGAGATGTCATTTAAAGATTTTTTCTATTTTTAGCTCTGGCGGCCATTCTATTTATTGGAGCGGAACGATTTAAAAAAAAAATTGAAAGAGGGTCACTCAAGGAACATTCCTGTGAAATTAGTTTCAATTAGGGCAATTTGCCTTGGAGGAGATTTCATTTAAAGGTTTTTATATTTTAAGCTCTGGCGGCCATTTTATTCAACGGAGCGGAACGATTCAGGTAATTTTGAAAGAGGGTCACGCAAGGAACATTCCATTGAAATTATTTTCAAATCGGGCCATTTGCCTAGGAGAGGATGTCATTGAAAGGTTTTTATATTTTTAGCTCTGGTGGCCATTTTGTTTAACAGAGCAGTGCGATTTAGGCAATTTTGAAAGAGGGTCACTCAAGGAACATTCCTGTGAAATTATTTTCAAATCGGGCCATTTGCCTAGGAGGATATGTCATGTAAAGGTTTTCTATTTTTTGCTCTGGCGGCCTTTTTGTTTAACGGAGCAGAACGATTTAGGCAATTTTGCAAGATGGTCACTCTAGGAACATTCCTGTGAAATTCTTTTCAAATCGGGCCATTTGCCTAGGAGGAGATGTCATTAAAAGGTTTTCTATTTTTAGATCTGGCGGCAATTTTGTTTAATGGAGCGGAATGATTTAGGCAATTTTGAAAGAGGGTCATCCAAGGAACATTCCTGTGAAATTATATCAAAATCCATTCACTGGTTTAGGAGGAGATGTCGTTTGAAGAAAAAGTTTATGCACGCACGGACACACGCACGCACGCATGCACACACGCACAACTGGCGACGGACAAAAAGTGATCCCAAAAGCTCACCTCGTCACTACGTGACAGGTGAGCTAAAAACATAAACTTTCAATCCCCCAGCCCAAGGATGCTACAGATGTCATTTAAAGGAGTTTATATTTTTAGCTCTGGCGGACATTTTATTTAACGGAGCGGAACGATTTAGGTAATTTTGAAAGAGGGTCACGCAAGGAACATCCCTGTGAAATTATTTCTAAATCGGGCCATTTGCCTAGGAGATGTCATTGAAAGGTTTTTATATTTTTAGCTCTGGCGGCCATTTTGTTTAACGGAGCAGTGCGATTTAGGTAAATTTGAAAGAGGGTCACTCAATGAACATTCCTGTGAAATTATTTTCAAATCGGGCCATTTGCCTAGGAGGAGATGTCATTTAAAGTTGTTTTTTTTATTTTTAGCCCTGGTGGCCATTTTGTTTAACGGAGCAGAACGATTTAGGCAATTTTTAAAGATGGTCACTCTAGGAACATTCCTGTGAAATTCTTTTCAAATCGGGCCATTTGCCTAGGAGGAGATGTCATTAAAATGTTTTTATATTTTTAGCTCTGGCGGCCATTTTATTTGACGGAGCGGAACGATTTAGGCAATTTTGAAAGAGGGTCCCTCAAGGAGCATTCCTGTGAAATTCTTTTCAAATCGGGCCATTTGCCTAGGAGGAGATGGCATTCAAAGGTTTTTCAATGTTTAGCTCTAGTGGCCATTTTATTTAACGGAGCGTAACGATGTAGGCAATTTTAAAAGCGGGTCACTCAAGTAACATTCCTATGAAGTCATTTTCAAATGGGGCCATTTGCCTAGGAGGAGATGTCATTGACAGGTTTTCTATTTTTGGCTCTGGCGGCCATTTTGTTTAACGGAGCAGAACGATTTAGGCAATTTTGAAAGAGGTTCACTCCAGGAACATTCCTGTGAAATTCTTTTCAAATCGGACCATTTGCCTAGGAGGAGATGTCATTTAAAGTGTTTTTTTTTTCTATTTTTTAGCTCTGGTGGCCATTTTGTTTAATGGAGCGGAACGATTTAGGCAATTTTGAAAGAGGGTCACTCAAGGAACATTCCTGTGATATTATTTTCAAATCGGACCATTTGCCTAGGAGGAAATGTCATTTAAAGGTGTTTTTTTTTACAATTTTTAGCTCTGGCTGCCATTATATTTATTGGAGCGGAACGATTTAAAAAAATTGAAAGAGGGTCACTCAAGGAACATTCCTGTGAAATTATTTTCAAATAAGGTAATTTGCCTAGGAGGAGATGTCATTTAAAGGTTTTTATATTTTTAGCTCTGGCGGCCATTTTATTTAACGGAGCGGAACGATTTAGGTAATTTTGAAAGAGGGTCACTCAAGGAACATTTCTGTGATATTATTTTCAAATCGGACCATTTGCCTAGGAGGATATGTCATTTAAATGTTTTTTTTTTCTATTCTTAGCTCTGGCGGCCATTATATTTATTGGAGCGGAACGATTTAAAAAAATTTGAAAGAGGGTCACGCAAGAAACATTCCTGTGAAATTATTTTCAAATCGGGCCATTTGCCTAGGAGGAGATGTCATTTAAAGGTTTTCTATTTTTAGCTCTGGCGGCCTTTTTGTTTAACGGAGTAGAACGAAAAGATGGTCACTCTAGGAACATTCCTGTGAAATTCATTTCAAATCGGGCCATTTGCCTAGGAGGAGATGTCATTAATAGGTTTTTCTATTTTTAGCTCTGGTGGCCATTTTGTTTAACGGAGCGGAATGATTTAGGCAATTTTGAAAGAGGGTCATCCAAGGAACATTCCTGTGAAATTATATCAAAATCCATTCACTGGTTTAGGAGGAGATGTCGTTTGAAGAAAAGGTTTATGCACGCACGCACGCACGCACGCACGCATGCACACATGCACGACGGACGACGGACAAAAAGTGATCCCAAAAGCTCACCTCGTCACTACGTGACAGGTGAGCTAAAACACAAACTTTCAATCCCTCAGCCCAAGGATGCTACAGGTGAAATTTGGGCTGAATCGGCCCAGTGGCTTCAAGCGAGATGTCGTTTGAAAGTGTTGATAACAGACGACGATGCAGACGACGGCGGACAACTGCCTATAAGCTCACCCGGAGCCTTCGGCTCTGGTGAGCTAAAATGGTTGCATTTGGAAACAAAGAACACATTTGTAAAGGCATGACATCGTAATGACAATTACTAAAATAGCATCTGTATGAAATCCAAGTAAGATTTATTTATATCTGCGCTATTCTTGTGTGACATGGCTGTGCTCCTGTGCTGAAACATTTGCAAACAGTGAACATCAGATTAGAGACAGCAGAATGTGGTATCTGATCTGGTCCTACACTGCTCAGCGCAGGAATTTAAGGGTCAATACACAGTCCATGTTCAAGACCATTTTCTAAGCCTGCACTCAAATACAATCGACCTTCAATGGCTCGCACTCCTTTGAGACCACTAAAATCTGTTCGAGACAGATAGTTATAGCCACCGAGGGTGACTTCCAGGAGACATAGCGGGGATAATTTTGGATTTCATTTCGCTGTTCTATGATATAAATGTATGCTGTGTGTACTCATTAGAATCGCCTCACTGAGGCGATTCTAATGAGTAAACACAGCATGCATTTGCAAGCTAAAAGACGAAAATATCCTAAATTTTTCATCACTATTTCTTAGCTTAGAGAAATTCCCTAGGGACTCAAGAACAGGTTCGACTCAGCCGTAATAAACGAACCATTGATGTTTGAGCCATCGAAGTTCTACTGTACAATGGAGCAACCAGTGCTGTCAGTACTTTGATTAACTGTGCTGTTATTGATGTCCACGAAATTGAAACAAGAAATTGTTAGAGTGTTAGACATACTTAGCAAATATTATGGAACCTGATCGGTCTGTCCTGGATGAACCAGCGTTGCCAGTGAAAAAGTCTGGGACCAGTTCTGTAAAATAAAGGCAATTATAATACTCCGGTTACACACACACTCCCTCTACAATCACAAACCCTTTTTCTGCTGTTCACGACTGCCCCTACTTTTCCAAACGGTGTAGATCCAGATCAGAGAAGCCATCTGATCAGGATCTACATGTACATTGTTTGGCATTCAGTTTGTTAATTATATCAAGTACTCTGATTGGTTCAAAGTCAGAAATAAGTTTGGCTAAATTAATTATTCAGTGGGATAAGGTATAAATTGTACAGGTATATACAGCTGTTTCTCATGAATAATAAGGTTGGGGTAAACAGAATTAGAGAAAAAAATTAGCAGCTGATTGAGTTAAACGAGCCGTTGTTGCATAGTAGGATGCTCATAGCATCAAAACAAGAAAAAAGATTATCTCTGCATAGAATTCCAAAATATCCTAACAGATTAAAGATATTTATAGCTTGCATGATTTCATATAAAATCTCGACCGGTATATATGGGTTTGAGATGAAATGCATGTTCTTTCAGTTAGGCTTTCTGTTCAAATGGTTTTGCTGCAATCCCAGCCAGCAAAATATATGTGACACATCTGGGTCCCATATGGGATTAAATGTGGGTCCTATATGGGCATTCCATATAGGGCCCATACGGGATTTGCAACACGGTTCCACCTGGGACCGCACATGGGCCAGTCCATATGGGTAGCATATGGGTTCTCTGTGGGTAATCTCATATTTATAATCAAGAGAAAAGTTTTATACAAATAAGTACAAGTCTTCATTGTTCCAGTCCACTTGGTGGGCTGGTTAGATCCCAATAGAGAGAGACCCACATGTGCAACTTAATGCACATGTATACAGTTGAGATGCCTTAAGACTAAGGCATTCTTATCAATAACTAGAATTGTTAAATT
The DNA here is from genome assembly GCA_963580285.1 of Lucinisca nassula. Taxonomy (NCBI): domain Eukaryota; kingdom Metazoa; phylum Mollusca; class Bivalvia; order Lucinida; family Lucinidae; genus Lucinisca; species Lucinisca nassula. The sequence goes on along the minus strand of CAUZLF010000303.1, from coordinate 430,928 downwards.
CTTGCGTGAATATATATCGCCCTCAATTTTAAAAGTAACTGGGAAAAACAACGAGTTCTAATAAAAAAAACATGGCCTAAAACAATGTCCATGTCGTGCAAGTATCTACGGGAAGTTAATAGACATTTTGATTTTGTGATGTGTAAAACCATTAATTTTATTTTATTATTGTCGTCAGTATCTGCATTTATATCGGGAAATTTACTTTTTTATATATAAAGCTTAACTAATGGCACAGTTGTTTCCCTTATTACCCACATCGAGCCTATATGGGCCCTAGAAAGCAGATACTATGGGAATAATTTGGTCCAATATCTGTGCCACATATATCTATAGGAGCCATTTGAGGCCCTTTTATGTATCCTGAAATTGTAAGGTATCTTAGATTATTGCAATTTTATCTCAGGTATCGAATGTTGCGTATACGGGACCCGTATGAGTCTCATATGGGCAAAAAATCCTATATGGGGCCCATGTAGGACCCAAATGGGCTAAATGCCCAGAATCTGCCCATATGGGTCCAATGTACACATGCTTGCTGGGATATTGTTCCAAATGAGCACATGACGCTTAAACAACATTGCCACGCCGTCAATGCAACGGTAATAACATTGCATCGATGCTGATATGATGTACGTCTGCTGGGCATTCATCAATGTCGATGCAACGTTTCTTTACAATTGCAAGTCAAAGGAAATTTGTAATTTGTATATATACAGTCAGGCTTTTCAGGCTTTTAGAGGTTGATTTTTTGTCTTAAATTCAGGGTTTTAAGTTTTGATTTCCTCCTGTTTGAATTGACTTTTCCTGCTGAATTAATTTATTTAACCACGCCCATTCCTGACTATCAGCCAAGAAAATAACTTGACATGATGCAGTCAGTCAGTTCACAAACTGCATTAGTGTAGATCCTGATCAGATGGGTTCTTCAGAAGCCATCTGCATCACAAACGGTGTAGATTCAGAAGATTGATCTGGATCAACACTGTATGCAAAAATATGGTGTTCGTGTGGAAGAGGTTAAGGAATAAGTCTGCAAAACCAGGCATTTCAGGCATGGAAGAGCGAGTTCAGAATCAAGGTTTTACATCCTCGTCCACACTGTTTAAGTCATTTTCTTGTCATTTGGGATCAATTATTCCATTTTTGAATTTTGAAAATATTTGAGGATCACTGATGTCTAATTGGCCTAAACTAGCTAGCCTGGCCCAGACATACTTGTACTTTTCAGTTCTGTTGTGTACAATCCTTGCTTCCAAAGGATAACCTTTTCATAGAAAATATTATATGTGGGGATGGTCCGGCCTGGGCCGACTCAGACCTAAGTGGTTTACCAGTACTTGTGTGATGTCGGTTTCAGCTCTGCCTGGAAGCACCATGCAGTCAAATCTACATGTATTTCTCCAAGTCCCGATAAACGGGAGCCCCTTATAAGATTTGAATTAAAATATATGGAACATATGGAAAGTACTACCGTAAGCAAAATATAGTTATATGTCAGGACGGTCAATGTCTGGAAAACGTTTCCGTTTGCTCAGCCATTGTGTATTATTTAAATATTCAGTGGGTCAGGCAATGCTTCACCAGTTCCTACACTTAACCCTTTGTATACTGGTGGACTCTTCCATTGCTATATGTTGGACAACTTCACTTGTCATACAAGGGGTGCAAGGCCTATTTTTACGTTCTTATTCTACTCTGCTAGCAAACAGTGCAGGCCGTGATCAGACACCCTTTTCTGTGGCGTCTGGTCTGGGTCTGCACTGTTTGCCAGGGTACCCTTTAGGGATACCTAAGGAACTCGGTTACTTTGCATAGTCTGACAGCATTGCCTGTTTTGTCAATATATCAAGAGAACCAAAACATAATATAACATTCCAGTAAGATCTAGTTACAATAGAATTTAAACAAAAACCTACAACATTAACAATGTTTGAACTTCATTTTATAAAAAAAAATAATTTGACATTAATTTTGACAGAAAATGCTGCTGGTTTAGGATTATCAGTGCTTTGTTTACATTAACTACCCCCAGCCAATCGTAAGGCAGCTGTGCTAGTAATAGAAGTACAGAATGTTGTCTAATTTCCGATTCACTCCAGAAGCGAACTATCATAGCAACTAATGAGGTTGATTTGTTACAATGCATTTAATTTTTCTGTTGTTCATGAAAGTATGAACGCAGCGGTCGCGTGCAAAGTAAATGAAACCCGAAGGAAATCATGTAAACTTTGCAAGCGACCCGCTGTCGTGCATACTTTAATGAAAAGCAGAAAAAAAAACTTTTTGACCCTCGTAACTGGGCGCAAAAGTACTTATAGGGTAAGCTTTTTAAAACTGAAAAACATTAACAAGCTGTGTTTTCTACAAAGAGAGGAAAAGCGTTGACGTCACCAACACCCACAGACGTCACTGAAAATCACGCGACTCGATGCGTTCATGGAAGTATGAACTACATTGTTTTCTATAGGTTTACATTATACTTTACACTGGAAATGTTAATATTTTGAGACAACTGTAAGATAGTTTTCCTTATCTCGCCATAAACCTATGTTGTGGTTATTCATTAGAACCACCTCGATGACCTCACCAAGGCGGTTCCAATGAAAACTAAATACAAAGGATTTTATGGAGAATTAGCAAAAACTGTCCTTCTATTATCACAAAATACCAACCTTATCTGTTGATATGAATGGTGAATGAGTATTCGGTGTTGGAGTCATTAAGTTTTTACTTTATTTCAATTTGGGCGTTTCTTTTTATGCTCCCGCGTTCAGCATGACGCTGGGGCAATATTTATTTTGTTTTGTTTTCCATACACAAGCTTGTGTGTACTTCCTTCAGTGTGTATGTGTGTGTTTGTGGGGGGGGGGGGGATAAGCATTTATACCCGGTAACAGCTGAACCTTTAAGAACTTTTTTTTTCAAATCATATGGTTCGTGACTGTGTGTGTGTGTTTTAGTTTTACGTCCCACCAACAGCTAAGGTCACGCCGAGACGGAAACTCGGTTTAAAGACTTATCAGAGAGTCTGCTGGAGAAGCTCGGGATCAAGCCTGCGATCCCTGGTTTATCAGGCGATACAGAGGTTTCGTGTTTTGGTAGATATTTGGTATGATGATAGATATACATGTTGATCCAAAGTTTTATTCGTCAGTTTTCTTGTCACTGACTTAGAAGTTTGTAATGTTTAATCTTTCATATTTTCCCAACCATGGCAAATTTGGCAGATGTTTGGTATAGTGATAAATTTATTGATCTGGATACCCACACCCATCATGGCCATGCCGGCAAGGTCAAGGTCACAGACTTCGAGAATTTTTTGTTTAATGTAATAGATTTTAAACCTTAATGATTTTGTACCGGAAAACCCAGAACAGCCACCCTGGCAAACAGTGCAGGCCCAGATAAGACGGTGCAGATTGTGGCATCTAATCAGGGCCTACACTATATGCAAAAAGTTCAGATATTTCCTGAATAAATTTTAAGGGTAACACAACCTGTCACACCTAAATTTCGAGATGGACTCCTGACATAAGGAGGAAGATTCCATTTGGTACAAAAAGGGTTAAAGAACTTTTCAAACTGTATGATGGATTTGCTTCATTTTTGGTTCTTGGATATGTGGGTGGGGGCATCCGTGTCATACTGACACATTTCTAGTTTATCTCTGAAATCACTTTTTCCCGTCCAACGAACCAAAGCTTAAAATGTGCATGGTTTTGTCTTTTCCGGCACATTTTCCTTTAAAATAAAACTTGTGTTAGTGAATTCAGCTGTTCACTGTTTTAAACCATTACAGTCAGATGCGCACCGGGGTTGCGGATTCGCTCCTCGCCGGGAGGCAAGAGTCGTCCTTGAACTTAAACTATTAAATAGACTCTACGGTCACTGCCCCCCCCCCCACACACACACACATACACACACCTCTCCCATTTATTTAAGAAGGACAGTTGACAATTACTGGCTAACATTCATAATTTATATCACAAGCCCGAGGAGAGCCTGCGCGAACGCGCAGTCTGCTACTCTCGAATATGAAGAAGAGAAATCTAAGCGGGTCACGTGATGCCTTTAAGTTGGCTTGATAAAATTGTATGCAAATTTGATAATGATAAGAGCCTGTTCTTGTGCATCGGCTCTTAACCCTTTTTGTACCAAATGGAATCTTCCTCCTTATATATAGCACATGACTATTTCAAAATTTAGGGTTGCCAGGTTGTGTTTTTTTTTCAAAATCTGTTTGGAATATGGCTTAACTTTTGCACACTGTGAAGGCCCTGATCAGACGCCGCGTTCTGCGGCGTCTGATCTCGGCCAGGTACCCCTTTAGGGGGTTCTGGTACTGAATGGGTTAAAAATCGCTATTGAAGTCATTGACATATTTTCATTACATGCTCATAAATACTCAAAAAACAATTAGAAATGGCGGATTTGTAACTTTAAAAACTTTTTAAAAGAAAAGTTTATATCAGTTGTAATAAATAATGAAGCTTACCGGGGCTGCAAAACTGCCAACTCCATCCTTACACTGCGGCTATATGCATGTGTATACAGAGTTTCAGACTACACCATTATTCTTATCAGCCCAGCACATCTTTGAGCAAGTCAAACTGTCATTATTTATTTCTCTGGGTCTCTCAGCTAAGAGATTTTCCAGATGTTCTACTTTGTTTAGAATTGTTAAAATTTGGATGCATTATACAATTTTCTGTATATTTCCTTTCTAACAATTATAGAATATAAATACAAAATACAGTCATAATTCATACGTAGCATGCAATTTACTGCTATCAAACTCAGCAGACGAAAAATGTGTTTTATTAATGAGTCTTTATAATTCAGAAATGGCTAAGCTCATTCTTTTCCATGAAGATAAGGGGGGTTTGCATAAGGAATGACATATTTCATTTCACATCAAAACATACACCAATATAAATAAACATTTATGCAAAATAATTTGTCCTTCATTCCGAGAGAACACATCAAGAAAAAACGCTCTTGGACTTTTGACCCCCTTAACCCCAGTTTAATGAAGTACAACTGGGGTTTAGAGGGGTAAACATTTTTTTCTTATTTCTGCTCAAAACATAGGTTATGGGTGGTCGTTAGGTTTCTAACGAGTTTCCACAATCTGTGTTTTGAGCGGTTCTAACGAGTTCACACAATCCATGTTTTGAGCAGAAATAGGCAAAAAAGCACTCCCTAAACCCCACTTTATATAGATAAAACTGGGGTTTATGGGGGTACATGTATACATTATTTTCCTTATTTCTCCTCCAAGAAATAGGTTATGGGTACTACTTAGAACCACCACAATGAACCCAGAACCTATATATGTTTGCAGTATACAAATAAGAAAATAATCACAGATTTTCATCAGAAAAGTAGCTATTTTGGGGATCTGAAAAAAAAAAATTACAATGTTGTACAGGTGTGTTATCGTATTAATGCAAGTTGTGAGATTTTTTGCTTATCATTACGCATAAATGCCTATACTGCCACCTTTATCGCCGAAAAAAATGAAAATTTTATGATGAAAAATTGTGATATTTTTCTTATTTCTGCTCAAAATATAGATTGAGGGCACTCGTTAGAACCGCCTCATCGAGGCGGTTCTAATGAGTACCCACAATCTTTATTTTAGAGCAGAAATAAGAAAAATAAGGTATACCCCCGGAAACCCCAGTTTCACTATATAAAAGTGGGGTTCAAGGGGGTCAAAATTATATAGGCGTGTTTTCGTGATGGTTGTTTTCTATTATCATAACATTAAAGTTAAAAATAAGAAATTGTCATTGTTATTGTTGTTATTATTATTATTATTATTAGTTTACTGTTATTTCCACCCTACTGATTTTGTCATGTGGCGTTCTCAGGAACCACTTGAAGGATTGTTCTGAAAATTTGTTGTGAATACAAAATTGTTCAAAAGGGTCTCAAATGGTCCTCCAAGGCCATGCCCTAACCCCTCCAGTTCATAAAAGGCCTAATTTCTCACAAACCCGTTCAGATCCCTTCCTGTACCCCTTTACCAAGTAAATGTCTGTTCCTTATGATACGACACATTCAGTGACACCAATTCAATGACACCAACCGGGGCTAGGTGGGAGGGGTCCCATCATACACTTCATAAAGGCCAAATATACCAGAAAACAATCACGTCCTCACCCCTAAACTATACATACATGTATTCTTGTTATACCCCCCCCCCCCCTCGCAAACGAAGTTTAAGGGGGTATACTGTTTTCACGTCCGTCTGTCCGTCCGTCTGTCTGTCCGTAACACTTTGGTTTTCACGGCATATCTTGCTTAATAGTTAATAGAATCTTGCCATGTTTTGCATAAATGTTGATATTGATGAGATGCTGCGGCTACATGAAAATAAAGGTCCTGCGAACAATACTGTTAAAGTTATTCCCCTTTGTAATTCTTGAAAACTTGTCCGTGTCACTTTTGATTTTCCTGTATATCTTGCTTCATATTTTTATAACTATTGTATTTATTGTTCTACATTAATGAAACTTATATCACACTTGGTGCCTGAGGTAAGGAATCTGATGTAGTAAAATATTTATCAAGGGCCCAGAGTTATGTCCCTGGATAGCTTTTTATTTCACATAGCCATTTTTTGTATAGGGAGTGGGTACGTTGTAGGCGCAACTCCTCTCACAGTTTGAGGGTGATCGTTTTGAAACTTTGCAGGTGTTTTCATATAGGTCGGAAGATGTGCATGTAGTTTTGTCGTACTCCTGAAATTATTTGTTTCACTTTTTTCGTCTTCTTTAACTTAGCCATTTTTTAGGTCTAATAATGTTTAATTGTATACGGAGTGAGTACCTTGTTAGCGCAACTCCTCTCACAGTGTTAGGGTGATTGTTTTGAAACTTTGCAGCTGTTTTCATATAGATCTGAAGATAGGCATATGGTGTTTTCATACTCCTAAAATTATTTGTTTTACTTTTTTCGTCTTTTTTTTAACTTAGCAATTCTTTAGGTCTATAATGTTAAAGTGTACAGGGAGTGGGTACCTTGTTAGCGCAACTCCTCTCACAGTTTTAGGATGATCGTTTTGAAACTTTGCAGGTGTTTTATATAGGTCTGGAGATGTGCATGTGGTTTTTGTCATACTCCAAAAATTATCTCTTTCACTTTTTTCGTCTTTTCTTTACATCGCCATTTTTTCAGGTCTAATAATGTTAAAGTGTATAGGGAGTGGGTACCTAGTTAGCGCAACTCCTCTCACAGTTTGAGGGTGATCGTTTTGAAACTTTGCAGGTGTTTTATATAGGTCTTAAGATGTGTTTGTGGTTATTTCATACTCCTAAAATTATGCCTTTCACTTTTTTCGTCTTTTTTAACTTAGCCATTTTTGAGGTCTAATAATGTTAAAGTGTGTAGGGAGTGGGTACCTTGCAGGCGCAACTCCTCTCACAGTTTTAGGGTGATCGTTTTGAAACTTTGCAGATGTTTTCATATAGGTCTGAAGATGTGCATGTGAGATCTTACTCCTATAATTATTACTTTTACGTTTTTCGTCTTTTTTAACTTAGCTATTTTTTGAGATCTGGTAATGTTAATGTTTATAGGGAGTGGGTACCTTTTCAGCGCAACTCCTCTCGCATTGTTAGGGTGGTCGTTTTAAAACTTTACATGTGTTTTTATTTAGGTCTTAAGATGTGCATGTGGTTTTTTCGTACTCCTAAAATTATTTCTTTCACTTATTTTGTCTTTTTTAACTTAGCCAGTTTTTTTAGTTATAATAATGTTAAAGTGTATAGGGAGTTGGTACCTTGTAAGCGCAACTTCTGTCACAGTTTTAGGATGATCCGTTTGAAACTTTGCATGTGTTTTTATATAGGCCTGAAGATGTGCATGTATTTTTTCTTATTCCTAAAATTATTACTTTCACGGTTTTCATCTTTTTTAACTCAGCCATTTTTTTAGGTCTGATAATGTTAAAGTTTATAGGGAGTGGGTACCTTGTTAGCCCAACTCCTCTCACATTTTTAGGGTGATCATTTTGAAACTTTGCAGGTGTTTCATATAGGTCTGAAGATCTGCATTTGGTTTTTTCATACTCCTAAATCTATTTCGTTCACTTTTCGTCCTCTTTTTTAACTTAGCCATTTTTTTTAGGTCTAATAATGTTAACATGTATAGGGAGTGGGTACCTTGTCAGCGCAAATCCTCTCACAATTTTACGTTGATCCTTTTGAAACTTTGCAGGTGTTTTCATATAGGTCTGAATATGTGCATGTGGTTTTTTCATACTCCTAAAATTATTTCTTTCACCTATTTTTCGTCTTTTTTAACTTAGCCATTTTTTGCGGTCTAATAACATGCCGGCTATGAGTTCCACTTCTTTTTTACATGTCTGCTGTTTTTATATTATTGACCATTGTCATGCGGGGTTGTCTATAAGCAGTGCTTATTCACTTTTTTCATTTCTTTTTTACGACAAATTCAGTGAGACCAGTCTATGGTCCTCTGGGGGTACGCTGGGGCTAGACTCATGTGTCGGTTTGGGCAAAGCGTGTTTACTTTGAACAGACGCCACAAAACGTTCTGATCAGGGCCTACACTGCTGGTTTGAAGTACAGGAATTAAGTGTTAAATTGAACAGCCCAAACATTTTGAATGTGGGCTTGACGCATATTTGAATTTTGACAAACAGTGTTTACCAAGTTCAGATGCCACACAATACGGCTCTGATCAGGGTCTATACTGTTTGCTTGAAGTACAGGAATTTGACAGTCCAATGATCATATACTTAGCCTTCACTTCGAGATAATCCGACCACTAGTACTGTCAATGCTTTGATTGTATTTGTGCAGTAAAGAAACACAAGAGGTTCATGAGCCACTACGCTCACCAGAGGTTATGTGTTTAATACCATATACAGGTTTGGTGCCCATCTTGGTCATGTGACAACAATCCCACGAATAAATTTTCAATGCCTCATCCCTCAGAGGCCTTTCATGTAGTTTGGTTTCATCAGCACAGCAGCTTTAGTGATACAAAATACCGAAGACAAAGGTTAATAATGACCTAGACTATTTGAATTGATAAACTTCCATTCAGCTGTTTGCAAATAATATTTCTGATGTGACAAGCTACCATGCAATCAGTAAAATCCACTGTCTTGCATTTTTCCATACAAATGTCTATAAGATATCTAATATATTATATAAGATATATTATATGTTCGCCAAACTGACTCACATGTCTTCAATTTTCTCAAATTTTGTAAGATATCTGAATTGCTTATACATATTAGATATCTGATAATACATATCGGATATCTAATGAAGTAAATGAGATATATAGGAAATATTATCTTATAAACTATACCATATTAGCCTTAGATATCTGATTTAGGATGTACGATATCTTATTTAATAAAGAAAATATGTTTTTATCAATGAAAAAAGATATCTGTGTTTAGCATATTAGATTTCGAAATTAATATATAAGACAGTTTATAAAAGATATCTTATATGATATTTAAGATATATGTTATATGGAATTAAATAAGATATATATTATATCATATATCTGATATATCTTATATAGGATATAAGAACATCATATATATAATATAAGATATCATTTATATGATAAAATATATATGATATACGTATTCAGATATGTTATAGCTCTTATAAGTTATCTTATATCCTGTATAAGTTTGTTTGTTTGATTTGTAGTTTAACGTCCCCGTCAACAATGTAAAGGTCATTTTGGAGACGTTGCTTCCAGTTTGGTGGGACTTTTACCCGACATTGAGATGAAATGACATCTCAAGCCCTGCCGCCCAATGAAACCAATAGGGTTTATAAACATGGACGGTCCAACTCGCACCGCTTTGCCTGGGCAGGCTGAGATCCTCTAAGCGGTTTACCAGTAGTCGTGTGCGATCGGTTTCAGCTTTCCATGGAAGCATCATGCAGCCATCTTTTTTTTTTCAAGTCCAAATGGGCGGGGGCTAATATCCTATATTAGATATCTGATGTGGTATATATGATATCTATTCTGCAAACCCCCGTCCACCGGGGCTTGAAGATATAGATGGGCTGCATGATGCTTCCACGCAGAGCTGAAAGCGACCCGCTCACGAGTACTGGTAAACCGCCGCAAGGATCTAAGCCTGCCCAGGCAAAGCGGTGCGAATCGGACCGTCCATGCTTATAAACCCTATTGAGTTCATTGGGCGACATTGCATTCCATCTTAATGTCGGGTAAAACGTCCCCACAAAATTGGAAGCAACGTCTTCAAATGACCTTTACAGTGCTGACGGGATGTTAAACTTTAAATCAAACAAACAAACAAAAATATCTATTTTGCATAATGAATAGCAACATTGCTTGCCATAGTAAAAGCATATAAGTATGGAGACCATTGTAGAATTATGATGATGATGATGATGGTGATCCTTTCATATTAACATACCTATACTCTAGAAAATCATTACTCTTAGCCCTCTATTTTTTTTATTTTTTGTTTGTTTTTGTTTTTGTTTTGTATTGGAGATTAACGGCCCAGTCAGAACTATTTAGGTCATTTTCGAACCGGTCAGTTTACCTACACACACGTTTTCTGGACAGGCTTATACGTAAGAGGTTAACCAGTACAGTGCACATGTTTTCGCAAGAAAGTGACAACTGCCCTTCTTGAATCAGCGGAATGGGAGAAAATGACCGCAGAAAAGATTTCATGATCAATCTCCACGAAAGAATGTTGCCGACCCCGGCATGTATCGAACTCGCGTCCTCCTGATCACCGGTCAGAATCGCATCCGACTGTGCTACCGATACCGGCTAGCCCAATTGTGCAGATTGTATGTTTTCAAATGTATTCTGTCTTATTTTTTAGAGAAAAAATAAGGCTTGACATAATACTTATCCACATGTAATGTCAATCTTCATTCTCTCTGAAAATAATGTAAAAACCGAAATTGTTTTCTGCTATATTAATGTCCATATCACTTTAAGGCTTAGGTTTTAGTCTCTATCTGGTCCCTGATAAGACAGTTCAGAATCTGCCTAGTACAGTAATTTATTGCCACACGCAGAGAAGTTGATGATTACAGCTACAAAGGCTGCATATACAAATATATGGCTTACCTGACGCTGGTGTTAGAAGAAACCCATTCATGCCTCCTCCCCTCCCCCTCCCCCCTCACACACACACACACACACACACACACATACACACACACACACACACACACACACACACACACACACACACACACACACACACACACACACACACACACACACACACACACACACACACAGAGCATAATATCTGGTTCATCCAAGTATAGCATCTGGATTATTGTTAGAACTGTCTCAATGAGGCAGATCTAATGAGTATCTACAATCCATGTCTTTGGCAGTAATAAAGGAGTTAATGACCCCCCCCCCCCCCCACACACACACACACTACACACACCTGCTAACTCCACTTTTTACTATAAAGTGTGGTTTAGAAAGGTATTGAAAGACTTTCTTTTATGGTTATGCAAGAGCTTTTGCCTGATAATCAGAACCAATCAAAGTCTGTCTTTCGGACAAGTTTAACAGTTTTACCTAGACACCTGACTGAATTAGAATGCTCGTCCCCGGCCATCGGGGCTTGAAGAAATAGATTGGGCTGCATGATGCTTCCACAGAGAGCTGAAACCGACCGCACCTGAGTAACTGCTTAGAGGTTCTAAGCCTACCCAGGAAAAGTGATGCGAGTCCATGCATATAAACTCTATTGGTTTCATTGGGCCACAGGGCTTGAGATGTCATTTCATCCCAATGTCGGGTAAAAGTCCCACACAACTGGAGCAACGTCTGCAAAATGACCTATACAGTGTTGACGGGGACAATAAACCTAAAATCAAACAAACAATTAATTGGGATGCAAGGCATATATGGGTTAGCCAGGGAAGGTTTAAGGGGTTACAATGAAGGATCAATTTACCCAGAGAAATATAAAAAATCGATGTATCGAATAGATGTGTTTTTTTTTGTGGCTGGAACTAGTACATTTGTTTGACAGTTTGCATAAAGTTAAGGCTTTTGTATTAGTTTTTTTTAAGATTGGTGGATATAAACCCATTTCATCTGAATGAAATCTGGCAGGATTTAGAAATTCGATTAGACAATTGCAGAGAGGTTGTCTTAATTTAAATGGTGATGTGTGGGATAGGGTGGCTCAAAATATGTTGTGAAAAACAACTGTTTGTTGGGCGCAATTCAGAAGTTTAAAAGCTTATATCATAATGTATAATACCGAATCCTTGCAAAATATATGAACTACAATTGAAAAATATACCAGTTTGGCCGATTCTATCCATTTTGCGTCGATTGTTTTATAATCGACCCAAAGTTACTAAATGACATAATCAGAAATAACGATGTTGTCCACGTGACTATCACTGAATTTGGGGGGGGGGGGGCAAGGTTATGCTTATTAACTGAAAATTGTTGTGCTATTTTTATCGATGTTACAAGTATAAGTAAGTCAGAATGTAGCGTGTTGTCTTTGGGATGCATGTGTAGCTTAGTTTAAAATTGGAGTGGAATGAAATACACTGTACCACCCCATTCCAGTGTGAGTTGCATCTCGACCATTGCATAGATTAATTCCTATCTACTTCAATGGAAAAAGACCATGCAATCATAAGGTCTCTCACCGCTGCGGTTTCGAGCCTGGCTAGGGTCACATGTGAGACGCCAAGTTCTGCAACAGAAGGTCACGTGTTCTTTTCTCCGGACACTCAGATTTCGCCGACCTCTGATTAACGATAGACTAGATCTTGAAAGGGCTGTAAAACCAACTTCCCCATTCCCCCCCCCCCCCCCCCCCCGCAAACAAATGTCTGCCCAAAAACAGTGAGGATTTGTCTGTGATGACTGTTACCAGCCCTTCCATATCAAACACGTCCCATCAGACCCTGCTATATGTAAAAATGCTGTTTTGCGGGCCTGTAGGTAGACTTATATGCGTCCTAGATGTTAATAGGTGTGCTCATGTATTCCATATTTTATATTATGCCACCATGCAAGGCCAGATTTTATTTTATACTGACTCAAACTTCAAGAGAGAGATTTGAGGAAGGGGTATATATTTTCATCTAAGAATTGCTTTGTAAAAAAGTCACATCTCAGCAGACTTTATAAGTTTAGCCTGTAGGCTACAGACCACTATTTTGTTTTCTTTTTAACCTTTATCCTGCTGAATATGTTAATTTAGCAATAGCCATTGCAGTCCAGCAGCCGATCGAATTACTTCGCATACTAAATTTGTTCACAAGTTGCATGACAATCACTGTAGGTGCCATCTGATCTGGATCTACACTGTTTGCAAAGCAGGGGTTTCTCTGCGAATTGACAGTAATTATCGCATTAGTGGATGGTATATAATATATAGAAGCACAGGTGGATTGCCCATTAAACCCATACAATTGTATTTAAAGCAAACATTCTTGACTTTGATCAGACGCCGCTTAATTATAATGTTTCTGTGCAACATTTCCCTCATGAAAATTGTAAAAGTACACTCTTACAAAATAAAGACTTTTTCTGAATTTTCTCTATTTTGTAATTAGACTTTAATCTCTAAACTAAACAATCTTTCTGCTTTGGACTGTCAGAATGGGTACTTTATTACCAGAGCTGGCACAAATCTGGAAACACTCAAAAGAAGTTGCTAAAGCTAAGAACAATACAGATGGCTTTTAACTATATACAGTAAAATAAAAGAAACAGGTTTGAGTGGCTGAGTGAGTGCGTGAGTGAGTGTGTGTGTGAGCACGCCAGCAATCAAGTGAGTGGGTAAGTAGGTGAGAGTGAGAGTTTGAGTTTTACGTCCCACCAACAGCTGAGGTCATACGGAGGTGGGACCTCGGTTTAAAAACTCATCCGAAAGTCCGGAGAAGCCTGGGATCGATCATGCGATCCCTGGTTTACAAGGTGAGTAGCGTAACCACTACGCCACAGAGGCTTCTGTGGGTGAGTAGGTAAGTAAGCAAGTAATCTTGCAGGCACACAACACCGACTCAACTTTGATTCAACGTTGAAACAACGTTTTAAACGTTGTTTCAACGTTGATTCAATAGTAGGTAGGTAGGTAAATAAGGTAGGCTAAAGAAAGAATGTTTATAAGTAACTAAGAGGTTTTAGTAATGAGGAAATGTCACTAACAAATAAAATAAATAAATATTTTTCCCATTTTGTACAGAATGGGATGTCCCATCCCACATACAGAAGGGGTGCATTTAAGAGTTAAGGGGTACCAGGCTGATTAGAATGTAATCATTGATAAAATTGGTTGAACTTTAAGCAAACAGTGAATGCCCTGCTCAGGCATCTTGTTCTGCAGTATCTGATACGGGTCTGCACTGTTTGCAACGAGTGATAAGTTGTTACCTTATTCCTTTTTCCTTTTTCCTTTGTCCTTATTCCTGATTTATATTTTCAACCTGAATTTTTATAAAGGGTCATATCAGGAAAGGTCTATTTTTGGCCCCATCAAAATATGTCGACTTCAAGTACGCTTCGGCTCCGACTTTACGTAAATATGCTCACAAAAAGACTTGTTAAGATTTCAACTAGCATAGAATCGACTATTCAGTTATCATACACAATATCAAACCAAAATTCGCCCGCCTATCGTGGCTTGGAGAAATATATTGAGCTGAATGGTGCTTCCACGTAGAGCCGAAATTGACGACACATGAGTAAGCCGCTGTGGGTTCAAGCCTGGCTGGGGTCACGTGTGAGACGCTAAGTTCTGCGTGATTTTTCTCCGGGCACTCCGGTTTTTGCCAACCTCTGATTATCGCTTGGCTCAACTGAATAAGTGAAATAATCTTGGAAGGGCCGTAAAACCACAACCATTACGATAACACAGCCGTGACACATAGTGCATTTTTCACATCTCCAAAATAGCTACTTTTCTGATGAAAATCCATGATATTTTTTCTTATTTATACTCCAAGCTTAGGTTGCGGGTGCTCGTTAGAACCGCCTCATTGATGCGGTTCTAACGAGTACCCACAAACTATGTCTTGGGACAGAAATAAGGAAAATCATGTATACACCCGTAAACCCCAGTTTTCTCTATATCACAGACTTGTTCACCTGTTGAAAACAAAAAAAAAATGTTTTGAGCAGGCTGGTCAATGGAAACTAAATGATGTTCAACTCTACTACAATCTGGAAAACTAATTAATGACAGATTCAATCTGTCATTTCTAGCTATCCTGCGTGTTGTAAAGTAGTTCCGGCTTTCTTACGACTTTCTTCCGGCTTTGACCGCCAAAGAAATATGAGTCCGCACAAAATGTAGTCCAGTTTGGCGCAGTTATCAAAATTGTACATCCTATAATCGCAATACAAACTTTTGAAGCAGACGACTTTTGAATTTTATCTTACCTTTCCGAGAATAGATTCAGCATTTCATATGAATCAGCTGCATCATGCGAGACTATACCCAGATCAATGCGGCGTCTGCTCAGACGTCTGCTCAGGTTTTACACTGTTTTCTAACAGTGCTGTCAATACATAATCCTTAAAGACCAGCCGGTCAGCTGCAGACCAAAATATTAATGGGTTTTCCGAAATTCGAGGTCAAGACTAGGTCAGTTACAACTAGGTGTATATCAGACTGTGCGAGAAAGACTGTCCCTTTCAACCCTGGAATATGGTACAGATACCTATGCAAACAGTGTAGATCCTGCGATATAATTCTAGGTGCCATATTTAGCAGAATGGACCAGCCCAACTTCAGTGATGGAAGAGTACACTCCAGAAACTCAAGGCAGTGAATAAATCAAAGCACTAACAACACTCATGCCGATTGTCTCTAAATGCAGGCTGGTCATAAACGAGGACTTGAACTGATCCGTTTAAACTTAAGATGTTAGTAACTGATGCAAAAATGTAGACCAAGATCAGCACCATGTTCTGTGGCGTTTGATCTTAGTCTACACTGTTTGTCAAATCAAACATTTGATTCAAGTACAGATTTTACAGATAACACTTACATGTACCCAAGACTGACAAACGACCCGGCTATGTTTGGGTTGATTGTTTGGCATTCGACCCGAAGTTACTAATAAGAAAAGCGATTCAGAGCTAACGTCTACGTGACTATCACTGACTTCTCAGAATAACGTTTTTCTTGCAGAAAATAGCCGCAGTGAGATAAGGGTATTCCATAAGACTGAAGAGGGTCATCCTGGAATCATAGGTTGAGCTTGACAAACGGTGTAGACCAACTTCGGACGCTGCAGAACGCACTTCTTATCAAACTCTTCACTATTTGTTTGGAATTTCAGAGTTAAATTAAACAGTTTAAATCTCAGCCAAGGACTTTTACCCCAACCTACATCCCTACAACACTTTCGGTGCGTTGATTCTGAAACCAAACGAGTGCATGATTACAACACGCTTAGGCACCATGCCCTTAAGCTTAAAAGGTTATATCAATCAACCGTGACGTATGGTTACCAGTCCGGCCACGATCCTGTGTTTTGTTTGCTTTGAGGTTTAACGTACCCGTCAACACTGAATAGGTCATTTTGGAGACGTTGCTTCCAATTTTGTGGGACTTTTACCCGTCACTGAGATGAAATGACATCTCAAGCCCTGCCACCCAATGAAACCAATAGGGTTTATATGCATGGACGGCCCGACACGCACCGCTTTACCTGGGCAGGCTTAGATCCTCTAAGTAGATTACCAGTACTCGTGTGCGGGTCGGTTTCAGCTCTGCGTGGAAGCATCACGCAGCCCATCTATTTCT
Source organism: Lucinisca nassula (assembly GCA_963580285.1). Classification (NCBI taxonomy): domain Eukaryota; kingdom Metazoa; phylum Mollusca; class Bivalvia; order Lucinida; family Lucinidae; genus Lucinisca; species Lucinisca nassula. The sequence continues at coordinate 414,118 of CAUZLF010000303.1, read as the reverse complement.
TTAAGCCCCGATTGGCGGGGGTCAACGATCCTGTGTACCACCTTCACACCAGCACTGATAGAAACCATATGTTCATGATCAAACTTTTAATGTGTGATGTAAGGTCGTGCCTAGAAAAAAAGAAATTGTATTTTGTTCTCAAAAAGCATCAAGTGAGAACGTATTGCAACATTTTTCATTAAACCCTGGACAGTTAAAGTGAGTGAGTGAGTATTTCAGTTTTACGTCCCACAAATAGCTAAGGTCATACGGAGACGATACCTCGGTTTAAAGACTCATCCGAAAGTCTGGAGAAGTCCGGGATCGATCCTGCGATCCCTGGTTTACAAGGCGAGTAGCATAACCACTACACCACGGAGGCTTCTAATGGACAGTTAGAAGCTGGTCGGAAAGCGGATGGCGTTGACTCTGATTTTGGGTGCCACATGAGTGTGATCTATTTGTCTGTTGGCGCGACATCTTACTATCCACAGAAAACGCTAGTGGACGTCGAAGTAGCGGAAGACCGACGTCAGTACGTCAAGATCGATTCATCCGACAGACGCATATGCGAAGCAGATTTCCACCGGCATCTGCTTCACTGTACCTGTAGATAAACAAAGGGTTTCAACTACCGACTAATAAGCACTGACACTGTTCGTGGCCCTTATGCGATGCACTTTTGAGAGCTAGACGTCCCTGTCGTGACCAAAATTAAGACGTCGACACAGTACGGAACACTTACGCTGGTGCATGAAATACGTACATGTTTATTGGCGTCTAAGCGACTCGCGCGATATGCGTTTCAGTGACACATCGCACTTCAGCGTGAATCACGCCGATTGTCGTTTCGGGAAGTTTCGACATATAGGTGTAAGGTATGCCGAGGCGACGCGTGCGTAATAGAGCATGACATATCGGATGGATTAAGCGAAATGGTATGTCGAGCTATTGCATGTAGCTAGCGGCGACATTAAGAACATTCAAGATCATGGCTGAGACGTTAACTGAACAACGAGACGTTAATCAAGCAAGTGCGTCGGCCTCACGTGGCACCATTTATTTGTTTACGCTCAGAATCCGGGATATCTAATCCAGCAGGATTACACGCGGGTTTATAGTGCTGTCATTACTCAAAAATGTCTTCAAGTCAATGGAATTCATGTACTGGACTGATCAGCCTTTCTCCTCCGATCTCTTTCCCATAGAGTATCTTTTGGGGGAGGTATCCACAACCGACCAGACAAAAATGTTACTTATTGACAGTAGCATTGTTAAAACTTGAATTTTATTGTTTGGTTTTGAAAACGTAAATCGTTTCTTTCCAAAATTTTGAAACATCGAATGGCATTTCATAATACCACCGGTGTATAGACATCTGCAAACCTATCATACAATGGAATTTGCAGAACTACTTTTCTAAGTTTTAAGATCTTTTTAGAAAGGTTGTCTGTAAGTTTTCACAGTGTTTTGATTTTCTCATAGAATCTGTCATTTCAGTGCTTTTGGCGCTTTGATTATACTCTGCTTTTTCTAGAATTTTATCTCCTTCCTAGAGCCAGTGTGCCTTTATCTAGAATTTAATCAGATAGTCTGACATATTATCTGATTTATAGTCTTTTGCTAGGATCTGTTGGTTTTAATTGTTGGAGCTTGAAAGATCAAAGCTACTCAAATTGAAGAAACTTTTGTCACATTTTGGTAGGAGTGAGTAATTGTTTTAAAGTTTAGCTGCTCTGCTTAAAGTAATTGTTTTAAAGTTTAGCTGCTCTGCTTTTTACATACCTGAGTCAAGCCATCTGCTGGCTGAGATTTATTGAAATTATTGAAGTGAAATTAGACACAGCTGATAATCTGGAGAGGTTCGAAAGCATATATGTACGAAAATACTGAGTTGAGTGTCTGAGCTGAGTCTTTGAGCTGAGGCTATGAGTTGAGTCAATGAGCTGAGTCTTTGAGTTAAGTCTACTGCATACCATGTATTGTTGTTGTTGTTGTTTTTTAAGTCCAGACAATATTAAGACTGGTCAAGTTTTCATCAAGCAGAATGTGGTTAATAAGGGCCTTTTACATGTTTATAGTCTTCACATGATGTTACAATGGAACATTTTTTTTAGTTTGAATTATGCTTGAAAAACAGCAAGCCTGAATTTCAGGTCAATAACCTTTTACATTCAGTCATAAGCTAAGCAAAGAAATCTTTTTATCCGCATATTATGAACGCCTCTGTCCGTCTGTCCGTCCGTCCGTCCGTCCGTCCGTCATGCTATCTCCTCAGTGACACTTTCAGTGACACCAACCTGGAGGTCCCCCGGGATGCACGGGGGCCATGACCCACCCCTTCAGTTTAATATCTCAGGCACTGTTCATACCCCCACCCCTGAACCATATATATTCTTGTCCCTTATGATAAGACATTTGTTCTTGTTTCTTATGATAAGACACATCTAGAGACGGAAACTCGGGTGACCCCTGGGTTGTGCTGGGGTCATGCCCCACCCCTCCACTTCATTATATCTCAGAAACCATTCAGATCCCCACCATACACCATGTATCCTCTTGTAACTTATGATAAGACGCTTTCGGCGACACCAACCTGGTGGTCCCCAGGGGTGCGCCGGGGCCATGCCCATGCTCCATTTCATTAAAGGCTTTATTTCTCAGAAACCATTCAGATCCCCATCCCTAAACAATATATATTCTTGTCCTTATGATAAGATGCATTCCACCATTGGGTCCCCCGAGTGTGCGTGGGTCATGTCCTACACCCACCACTTCATAAAAGGCCTAATATCGGATAACCTGTTCAGATTCCCACCCTTAAATTTTATATATATTCTTATTCCTTATGATATATTCAGTGACACCAACCTTTGGGTACCCCAGATGCGCTGGGGCCATGACCCCACCCCTCCACTTTATAGTAGGCCTAATATCAGATAAATCGTTCCGATCCCTACTCATTAACCATATATATTCATTATCCGCATTTCGGCCTCCCCCATCGGGCCTTGAAGACATAGATGGGCAGCATGATGCTTCCACGCATAGCTGAAACCGACCCGCACACGAGTACTGGTAAAGCGCTCAGAGGACCTAAGCCTGCCCAGGCGAAGCGGTGCGAGTATGCTAATAAATCCTATTGGTTTCATTGGGCGGTAAGGCTTGAGGTGTCATTTCATGTCAAGGGCGGGTAAAAGTCTCACAAAATTGGAAGAAACGTCTCCAAAATGACCTTTACAGTGTTGACGCCTCAAATCAAACAAACAAAAATCATTATCCCAATGCTTTTAAAAAATGTGTTTGAGGAAATTGTAAATCCCTCCATCCATCTGTCTGTCTTCATTCATCCATCGATCATGCTATCCTCTCCTTAACCACTGGCCTGAATGCCAGCAAATTTGGTACATGGCTTTCTTACATAATGAGGGCGTGCTAGAACTATGCTATATTTGGCTTTATTTTTCAATCAATCAAATCTTTTATTCTCTCAATCCATCATACATAATGGCAATATGAGGTCATACAAACAATAGTTATAATAATTTAGAGAGGCTAAATGACAAATAGAGATATGAGGCTGCACATATCAAACAATTACACAAGAACACCATTCTTAAGTGAACCAGTTGTGGCAACTGAGCCCGGGATGCAAGAAACAAGTCTAACAGTCATGTTTCTTACATCCAGTTTCAAGCTCCTCACTTTCCCAATTTAGATTACCATGCAAACATGTCCATATAAAATAGAACTATCCTGTATGGACTTTAAGAGTTAACCTTCGGGTAACTTGTGATGCACATGTGCGCTGATGCTGGGCCGATAATGGCAGTTTCATCGTGGCAACCACAGCGAGCACACAGAGCCCTGCTGTCCCAGCAAGAATCTGACATTGTACAGCCCTGCACACACCACCGTATACTATACTTAGGCACGTCGACATGGCTTTAACGTGTATATAGGTTCTATATAATTTCATTCTATCAATACCTAATTTATTTCCAGTGATAGAATTTCCTTTACAAATTGGCTTAACTTAATTAATTTTTTTCTATTTTTAGTATTAAATAATTCATGAAGTTTTAGCGTGTTTGGTCTTTTACAAAATATGCTTTTAAATATTTCTTTCTCATTTCAATTAATTTCTTACATTCTAATATAAAATGAAACTCATCGCCAATGCTTGCCTTACATAAAAAACATATCCGTTCATCTCTATTAATTTGCTGCCATCGCCCGGTTTCAATAGGTAGAGGATGGTTTCTTGTTCTTATCTGAGTAAGTGACTTCCTACATTTGAATGGGAGAGTGACCAGATACGTTTCGAATTCGAAATTTGTTTTTATCAATTTATACATGACAGCACTATTACTATTATTCATCTGTGTGTACCATTCGTTAATAAATAGATCTTTTAGTTTTTGCTTGACAGCACAAACGAGCCATTTTTCACTGGGAAATGACTGATTTTCCCAAATTCCACTCATTCCGCATTTTATTAAAAGTAGAAGTAAAACAAAGATCAGGAATTGATACAATTAACTTACTCCATCCATAAAAGACACCAAAGGGAAAGAAATACAAACATTAAGCGACCAGACCATAATGGAAACCTAAACAAAGGAAGGCCATATGGACAGTTACTTTCCCACAAAATGGCCATATGGCCATCCAAAATTAAAAGACACAAGTGATACACACAGTAAGTAACAAACAACAACATAAATAAATCGCCACAGAAGAGCCGCCTTGGAACGGTCAGTGGATGATTTCCACTGGGGGGCTTAAATCGATTTTACGTGGCCACAATCCTCGCCCTTACTTCCGTCGCGATTTAGACAAAAAATTTGTTCAGTCCGCATGAAGGCCTCCTAACTCATCAGTGCAACATCTCCGTGAACACAGAAATCAAAGAACCACAGAGGTGAGACAACGGTGAGGACTCGACAGCAAGAAACCACTGAAATGCTGGAGAAAAAGAAAACCAACAGTTAGACTCCGATGAGCCCGACCAGAGACAGAGCATCAGGCACCAACCAACATTATCTCTTTAATTTTCAATAAGCCTTTACGTTGGAGCCGTCATAGAATCTGAGGCCTGACCAACCGGCGTGCAATTAAAGAGGGAAGCAAAGTTGCCAACCGTGATTGGGTTAACTACCATGCATGCAGTCTGTCGTATAATATCCATGTTGTACCCAATCTTTTTATATCGAAGAATGATTTTACGAAATTGGGTGCTGAAGTCATTGCGGTTATATATTTTTCTGAATTTATATACTAAGTCACCATAAAATTCGGGTTCCGATAGACCTTGTTGCAGAAGAGATTTAAGTCCAATATTGAATTTTGAAATTAAATCAGAATGGCGTCTATAAAATTTTGAAAAGGCTTTGCGTAGTTTATGGTACCGATAACCCTGATTAAGAAGTTTAGCCGTTAATAATTTATTACGAGTGTTGAAGTCAGTTAAATGACTACACACTCTAGCAAATCGAATTAATTGCGAAATATAAACGCCATAGGATGGCGCACGAGGAACATCACCATCCAAAAAAGGAAAATTTACAATCTCAAAATCAAAGTCATCGCGTTTATCATAAATTTTGCACGAAACAAATCCATCTACAATACATAGATGTAAATCCAAAAACGGGGCCTCGGTATCAGAAGAATTTGCTTTATTTAACTGAAGTTCTAGTGGGTAAATCTGACTGATCAAACCATCAAAATAGGTATTATCAATATTTAATAAATCATCTAAATATCTAGAAGTAGAGCTAAAAGCTTCAATAATTTCAGATTGGTTATCAATGGAAAGCGACAAAATGAAGTCTCTTTCATAACAATACAAGAACAGATCAGTCACAAGAGGTGCGCAATTAGTACCCATCGGAATACCCACAATTTGTCTAAATAACTTAGTACCGAATCTAATATAAATATTGTCAAGTAGAAAGGTGAGGGCATCACACACTTTCTGACATGACCAAAGTGTATAATTCTTATGCTCTTTAGAATTGAAAAATGCATTTCTGACATTACATGCAAGATAGAGAGAATCTTCTCTGTAAAAAGCCCATTCAATTAAATCATTAAGCTTTTCTTTTATAAGATGATGAGGAAGTGTAGTGTAAAGAGTAGAAAAATCGTAGGTAGACAGACTAGAAGCACGAAACTGTCTAGATTTCAATTTATTTAAAACCTCATTCGAATTTTTTATAGACCAAAACAGATTTCTTCCTGATCTTTCAAAGACTTTATCACAGTATTTAATTACATGCGTTTTAATAACAGTAAGACAGGAAGTTAATAATTTAGAAAGTTCAGTGGTAGTGCAAGAACTAGAATTTGCAATAAACCGTGCTTTGTAAGGTTTTTTATGAAGTTTTGGTAACCAGTATAGCGTAGGAAGCTTGTCTTGGCCTTCGTTAACACACACAGCAAACTTGGTGGCTGAAAGACAAACATGTTTATCTACTATAGCTCTCTCTTCAGCCAAAGGCTGAAGTTCATAGGCCTTAGTACCACCAAGCTCCTGCTTAAGCGTGTTAACATAGTGGAGCCGTCACACAACAACGACGTTGTTAGCGGCCTTGTCTGCAGGGGCCAAAACAAACTTCTTATGAAATTCTTGAATACCTAGTTTAAGATGACGTAAAGACGTCTTGGGCTTAAGGGGTAATAAGTTAGTATTTTGAGAATAGAAAGAAATGCGTTTATTCACTAGTCTTAAAATGCTAAGTTTCCAGTCCTTTAGGGCTTTACACTCAACATGCTCTCGCTTACACCATCGGTTACCGAATTCATTCAAGGAAGCAGCGATTTCATCTCTACATTTACTGAAATCAATATTAGAAGGAAACCGATATTTCGGTCCTTTAGAAATTATATTCCTTATCCTAGAATCAGGAATAATTTTCAAATTGCCAGTAATTACATGACCAGCAGCAGGATAGCAATACTTTGAGTTTTTACAATCACATGAATCAGGAGTATTAGTATCAATATCAAGATCTGAAACAAGTTTATTGAAATTAAAAATGATAGATCTAACAGGTTTGTTATATTTATAGCAAATTATAGGTGTTTCAGTATTTTGAAAATAAGCAGGAATGGAAGAAAGCACCGATCTCTCACGGAAGATACTGGGCAAATCTATAAAATCCATACCCTTATTAATGAAGGATATTTTGAAGAAATGACGTTTATGATTAATTTCAGAATCAATGTAAGGACGGAGAGTATGCTGAGTATAGCCTCTAGGTAAGAGAGCCGCATCATATAACTGATGAGAACTATCGTAGAATTTATTCGCCTCGGTGTCCAGAAGACGTAAAACAGAAACGAGTAATGAACTTAAAAATGAAAGCATAGAGTGATTAAAATTTCTTTAATCGTTTTAATCCAAATAAACCGAGTTCTGCTAATATTTGAATATTTATATAGACTATACATCATGCTATATAGCATGGAAGAAAGCTTCAAGACATCTGCAGTTACTAATTTTGCCCAGAACGAAATTAACCTGCATTGAATATCTATGTATATTGGAAAAACTCCGGTTTCACCATAAACCATAAAATTTGGTGTGCTCGATTTCATGTTCAAAATTAGTTTCAGAAATTTTAAGACTACTCGTTCTAGAATATTATGCCTACCAAAACCAGTTATCTCACTTCCGTATAACAAGACGGGCTTAACCATTTTTTCAAATAATTCAATCTGCAGATCTATTGGTAGTAATAATGATCGTGCTTTTTTGATCAGATTATACATTGCCTTTTCTGCTTGATTTGCAAGATGCTGCTTTGCTGCATAAAATGAGCCGGGTCTACTAAACACGATACCCAAGTATTTACATTCTTGTACTACCTCTAACACCTCGTTATTTAATAAAACATCGTATATTCCTTGTCTGCCTTTTGAGAATACAATAATTTTTGATTTATTTATATTAATTTTTAATTTCCATTGTGTACAATAGTCGTTATATAAATCTAAGGCTGACTGTAATCCGTGTGAGGACTCGCTAAGAATAGCCGTATCGTCAGCATAAAGGAGTATGAAAAGTTTTAGATATATGTTTACTGTATCATCGAACTCTGATGACAAACATTCTATGCCACCATTAGATTGGTTTGCGAAAAAGAAAGCTTCTAAATCGTTTACATAAATTGAAAATAGAAATGGCGAAAGGTTCTCTATGGAACAGTATTTAGGTAAAAACTCAATTATGCAACATTGAGATTGCAATATGCAATTTTGATATTCTGTTATGCTATGTTCAGTTACAATTGTGCAAAATATTCCGCTTCTGCTTCTTCTAGTTCTCATTATTCTCGTTAAGTGGCGCTGTGATCGTTTTTCCGTAAACGTCCGCCTGTATTCGGAAGATACCAAAAAGAATCTGCAAGCGTATTGGTGACACGGAGGAGTGAAAGAAACGAGAGAACTATATTTTTGGCATAAAACGGACGATTTGGGGACATTACACCCTTGCCGATAAAATCATTTACACATAATTTTTATTTTATACGTCAGACCAGGAATCAGCTTTGCTGTGTTTGTTTTGTGTCGAAGTTTTATCTAAATATATCGCAAATGTGTTCAGGCCATTGCACCTCTAAAATATAAATTTGTTGTAAATACTTTTAATAATTTTGTATGGCACAGAAAGGCTCCTGTCCAATGTCGTGTAGACCTTGGTGAGACTGCTCCTTTATGATCACCTGAAGCAAACATAGTTACAACTCTCTTTTGTGAAAATGCTTTCAGATGAGAAACGACTTACGTTCCCTCTAACATTTATTTCTGATTTAGGGCATATCCAACGGAATTCTAAAACTAGGCATTTTGGTTCTGTTGTTTGATTTGATGTTTAACGTCACCTTCAACACAGTATAGATCATTTTGGAGACGTTGCTTCCACTTTTGTGGGACTTTTACCCGACACTGAGATGAAATGACATCTCCAAGCCCTGTCGCCCAATGAAACCAATAGGGTTTGTAAGCACCGCTTTGGCTCGGTAGACTTAGATCCTCTAAGCGGTTTACCAGTACTGGTGTGCGGGTCGGTTTCAGTTCATGCAGCCCATCTATTTCTTCAAGCCCCGATGGCCGGGGGTCTGATTCCCAGTTTGTTTTGTCACATGTTTATATAGATGTTCGTAACTGTTTGTGTTAAATGCATTCATTAATTTATAAGAAAATAGAAAACTATCTGACTTTTTATACTAGATTTTTGGCTTCAAGTGACAAAACGCAAAGGTTTCCACTTTTTAGCTCACCGTCACGTAGTGACGAGGTGAGCTTTTGGGATCACTTTTCGTCCGTCGTCCGTCGTCAGTCCGTGCGTGCGTCCGTGCGTCCGTAAACAATTTCTTCAAACGACATCTCCTCCTAAACCACTGATCGGATTTTGACCAAACTTCACAGGAATGGTGGTCCCCTTTCAAAGTTGTTCAAATGGTTCCGGTCCGTTGCACATCTAGGTCATAGGAGCCAAAAATAGATTTTTTTTTCACCAAAAACTTAAAAAATCTTCTTCTCTGAAACCAAAAGGCCCAGGTCTTTGATATTTGGTATGAAGCTTCATCTAGTGGACCCCTACCAAGATTGTTCAAATTATAGTGCTGGGACCAAAAATGCCCACGCTCCGGGGCCCTTTGGTTTTACATGGGCTTATATAGGGAAAATCTTTAAAAATCTTCTTCTCTGAAACCGTAAGGCCCTGCTCTTTGATATTTGGTATGAAGCTTCATCTAGTGGACCCCTACCAAGATTGTCCAAATTATAGTGCTGGGGCCAAAAATGCCCCAGCTCTGGGGCCCTTTGGTTTTACATGGGCTTATATAGGGAAAATCTTCTTCTCTGAAACCGCAAAGCCCAGTTCTTTGATATTTGGTATGAAGCTTCATCTAGGGGACCCTTACCAAGATTGTTCAAATTATAGTGCTGGGGCCAAAAATGCCCCCGCCCCGGGGCCCTTTGGTTTTACATGGGCTTAAATAGGAAAAATCTTTAAAAATCTTCTTCTCTGAAACCGCAAGGCCTAGGTCTTTGATATTTGGTATGAAGCTTCACCTAGTGGACCCCTACCAAAATTGTTCATATTATAGCCCTGGGGCCAAAAATGCCCCTGCTCGGGGGCCCTTTGGTTTTACATGGGCTTATATATGGAAAATCTTGAAAAAGCTTCTTCTCTGAAACCGCAAGGCCCAGGTCTTTGATATTTGGTATGAGGCTTCATCTTGTGGACCCCTACGAAGATTGTTCAAATTATAGTGCTGGGGCCAAAAATGCCCCCGCCCCGGGACCCTTTGATTTTTCATAGGCTTATATAGGGAAAATCTTTAAAAAATTTCTTCTCTGAAACCGTAAGGGCCATGTTTTTGATATTTGGTATGAAGCTTCATCTAGTGGACCCCTACCAAGATTGTTCAAATTATATTGCTGGGGCCAAAAATGCCCCCGCCCCGGGGCCTTTTGGTTTTACATGGGCATATATAGGGAAAATCTTTAAAAATCTTCTTCTCTGAAACCGCAAGGCCCAGGTCTTTGATATTTGGTATGAAGCTATACCTAGTGGACCCCTACCAAGATTGTTCAAATTATAGTTCTGGGGCCAAAAATGCACACGCCCGAGACCCTTTGGTTTTACATAGGCTTATATAGGGAAATCTTAAAAAATCTTCTTCTCTGAAACAACATGTCCCAGGTCTTTGATATTTGGTATGAAGCTTCACCTAGTGGACCCCTATCAAGATTGTTCAAATTATAGCCCACGGGCCAAAAATGCTCCCGCTCCAGGGCCATTTGGTTCTACATAGACTTATATGGGGAAAATCTTGAAAAATTTTGTCTCTGAATTCACAAGGCCTAGGTCTTTGATATTTGGTATGAAGCTTCATCTAGTGGACCTCTACCAAAATTGTTCAATTATAGCCCTGAGACCAAAAATGCCCCAGCCTTGGGGCCCTTTGGTTTTACATAGACTTATATAGGGAAAATCTTTAAAAATCTTCTTCTCTGAAACCACAAGGCCTAGGTCTTTGACATTTGGTATGAAGCTTAATCTTGTGGACCTCTACCAAGATTGTTCAAATTATAGCCCTGAGACCAAAAACGCCCCTGTCTCGGGGGCCCTTTGGTTTTACATAGACTTATATAGGGAAAATCTTTAAAAATCTTCTTCTGTGAAACCACAAGGCCTAGGTCTTTGATATTTGGTGTGAAATTTCATCTAGTGGACCTCTATACAGATTATTCAATTTATAGTCCTGGGGCCAAAAATGCCCCCGCCCCGAGACCCTTTGGTTTTGCATAGACTTATATAGGGAAAATCTTTAAAAATCTTCTTCTCTGAAACCACAAGGCCCATGTCTTTGAGATTTGGTATGGAGCTTCATCTAGTGGACCTCTACCAAGATTGTTCAAATTATAGCCCCTGCCCTGGGGCCCTTTGGTTTTACATAGACTTATATATAGAGATAATCTTTGGAAATCTTCTCTGAAACAGCAAGACCTAGGTCTTTGATATTTGGTGTGAAGCTTCATCTAGTGGACCTCTATCAAGATTGTTTAAATTATAGCTCTGAGGCCAAAAATGTCCCCGCCCCGGGCCATTTGGTTTTACATAGGCTATGTAGGGAATATCTTTAAAAAATGGTCTCTGAAACCCCAAGGCCCAGGTCTTTGATATTTGGTGTGTAGCTTCATCTAGTGGACCTTTGCCAAGATTGTTCAAATTATAGGCTTTGTTGATATTTGGTATGAAGCTTCACCTTTTTAGACCTCCCTCAACATTATGCACATTGTAGCCCTGGGGTCAATAATGGCCCTCCCAGAGGCCCACTTGTAACTCTATCATATGGGTCAGGTGAGCGATCCAGGGCCATCATGGCCCTCTTGTTTGAGAAGAACACAACGCGCAGCAAATTCTTTCATACCGGAGTGCAGGTGGAAAACCCGCACCTGCTACAATGTAACATATCAAGCGCTGGAAGCCTCTGTGGTGTAGTGGTTATGCTACTCGCCTCATTAACCAGGGATCGCAGGATCGACCCCGGCTTCTCCAGAATTTCGGATGAGTCTTTAAACCCAGGTCCCATCTCCGTATGACCTTAGCTGTTGTCGAGACGTAAAACTAAAAACGCACTCACATACCAAGCGCATACCACCATAAAATAACATCTTTATAATTCTTAGCCCCCCCCCCCCCCCCCCCCCCCCACACACACACACACACACTTGATCCCCACTTTTATAGGGTAAAACTGGGATTGACAGGAGTAAACATTATTTTTCTCATTTCTACTCCAAAATATAGATTGTGGGTACTCGTTAAAATGGGATCGAAGAGGCGCTTCTAACGTGTACCCAACATGTATATTTTAAGCAACAGTCAGAAAAATATCATCACGACTTTTCATCTTTCAATTTTTGTTTAACACGGTATTTTTCGGCGGTAAAATGTACAAATCTAATGCATCAAAAACATTTTTTTTTCTTTTTTTTCTGGATTCTGTAAACTTTAATAATACGTAAATAAATAAATAAATAAATAGATAATGTCGTTAAGTTCCGCCAGGTAAACCTGGGTACGCTGTACGCGGTCTAACTGTAATAAAACAAGAAGAAAAAAAAACTTTGGTGTAGACCTAATACATGGAAATACATGTAAGTACAAAATGGTTTGGATTCAGCCACTCCATTTGCCAAATCGTTACATGTAGAACTTGAAGAAATATGTAGTAGGCTGGTTAAGACAGTCGCGACACTAGCTCAGCAAGGTTTTGCTGGCTGAAGACAGACAGACGGACGGACGGACGAACTGACAGACGACCAGCTCAGACGACCAGCTAATATTTTCGCGTTGTGATTCTGTTGGATGAAAGCTATCCTGCCCCAGTCTAACTTATGAAGACAGACAGACGGACATATGAATAGGACAGCTGTCATTGTGACCACAGGTGCGTTGCTATGGTTGTGGGTCGGGGCTGAGAATGAGTAAGTACTGTTCATGTTAATGGATGAAGTATTTACATCAGAGTTACAATGGGAATTGGGGAACTAGTTATTGTTTTCCAAATTCCCCGTGTGGTCAGCTGGTGAGGTCCCAGGGAACGAATCCCCGTTGCCGGTGAACAGAGAGACTAACTGGTTTTGAAGGTAAACGGGCGTCATAAGAACATAGGGGTTACCCCACCGCTCGGCGATACGCTGTGCGGACATATACATACTTCTATAATATCCAAACATTTGGGTTTTGAGTGATGTTGCAATTAGTAAATAATATCTTTATAAGTAACACCTCAGAAGGATCAGATTTATGAAAATTGTATGAATTAATCAATTTTAACAATAATTGCTCATTTCAAATCCACGGATTCGGCACAGACTAATCCCTCATGGTAATTTAGTAAATGTTCAACGATAGAGTATTTTCCCCTTCGTCAAACAAGTATTAACTTTTAAATAAAAATCCTGTTTCTCATAAATAAGGAACCGCGCTGTAAAATTTATTTTAAAGATGCAAACGTACACATTATTGTAAATATCCGAATTATTGAATAGCTGGATAAAATTTATCGCTGCTGGCTTGAATTTGGCCCCTGGAAAAGCGAATGCGATCTTCTCAAACGGACGCTTGTCATCGGAAAAAATACGGCAAATCCACGGACATTACCGAACGTTACCGTCACCTCAATGACTGGTACCCCGTCTAACCACAGCAGAATCGAAACTGAATAATGCAAAATAAGACGTCCAAATGCCATATTTAAATACAAAGGTCTCAAATTAGAATGTGCATGTTGCATATTCGAATAAAGTAGAAAGATATGGAAAGGTTCATAATGCAAAGTGCGGTTTCAACAATTCATATTGTAATTGCACATTGCATAATTGAGTTTTTACCTTAATACTGTTCCATAGTTCTCGCCTTGTCTGACACCTATATTACAAACAAAAAATTCGGTCTGTGTATCATTCACCAGTAGGCAAGATTTAATACCATTATACATGTTTTTGATTAGTCTATAACATTTTCCAGTTATGTTACAGTTAAAAAGCTTATGCCACATTCCATCTCTCCATGCCGTGTCGAATGCTTGTTTCAAATCAATGAAGGCGCAGTATAAACGTTTCTTTATTAAATTAAGAATTTCTATCAAACAATGTAAAGCGACAGAAGAGTTGGGATCTGCGAAGGTGTGCCATCGACTGCACGCTCTAGTTCTTATTGTTGGTCAATTGCTCATTAAAACTGTCTCGATCACGCAGTTAAATAACTAATTAAGGTTCTAATATTAACCATGTTTTTTTCTACCTCACAGATCATATAAAACCGGCCCACACACGAGTACTGGTAAACCGCTAAGAGGATCTAAGCCTGCCCAGGCAAAGCGGTGCGATTCGGCCCGTCCATGCATATAAACCCTATTGTTTTCATTGGACGGCAGGGCTTGAGATGTCATTCCATCTCAATGCCGGGTACAAAATTGGAAGCAACGTCTCCAAAATGATCTTTACAGTGTTGACGGGGACGTTTAAACCTCCAATCAAACAAAGACGAAAACCAGATACTATTTCAAGTTATGTGCATAGCGCTATGGTGTTTCTTTGCAAATAAATATTAATTTATACCTTTCTGACATTGTCAAACAGTGTAGATCGGGATCAAACATGGCAGGACTGCAAATACAGCTTTTGAAAGGCTTCTCAAGTATTTGATTGCGGGTAATCTCGCAGCCCGCACTTTAGTCTCTGTCCATTAATTATCCAGGAGCCCTGGATAACACAGGGATATGTCTCTCACTTGTCACTGCTGTAGCCCAGATTGTATTAACCTTTTTTGTGTCGAATGGAATCTTCCTCCTTATGTATAGCAGTTTAGCAGGAGTACATTTCAGCTATCGGGGGTGTCGGGTTTGGTTTCAACTGAATTGGTTTGGATTATGGCTGGGCGTTTTGCAGACAGTGAAGGCTGTGATCAGATGTCACTTTCTGCGGCGCCTGATCTGGGCCTGCACTGTTTGCCAAATACCGTTTTGGGGCTTCCGGTACAAAATGGGTTAGCCCTTAACCTGCTGGGCAGGACAACCTCGGCCTTTACAAACAGTGCGAATCAGATCGGATGGCTTCTGTGTGGAAGCCATCTGATCGGGATCTGCACAGTTTAATATTCTTTCTCTGAATCTGACTGAATACATTATTTCAAGCAATTTGATTGGTTGGTGGTCATAAATAAGTGTGGCAGGTTAATTTATTTGGCAGGATTAGGGTTGAACATCTTATCAGGGAGTTTATACTACCTAAAGGATCCTAAAAGTTTGGACACCGTGAGGGCTTGCTGTAATTCTTCTGAGGATGTGACGGGTTTCATGGTACAGCAGGGGGTGCAGACGGAATTGCAGACAGTGTAGACCCTGATCAGATTGCTCCTGATCAGGGCCTGCCCTGTGTGATTAGGACTGTCTGTCCCGATAGTTAAGATATTTGCGGTAAAACAGTGGTGCTGTGTTTTGCACATGATAACTTAGTTCCATAAATAGTGGGACACCTTGAATGCTTCTGAAGTTATGACAAATTTGTTTCATGACACAGCAAGGAGTGGCAGACAGTGGTGACCCTTTCAGGACTGCTCCTGATCTGGGTCTGCCCTGTTTGGGTAGGCCTGTCTATCCCATTACTTAGGATCATGATGATATCACCCAGATAGCATTTACACTGAGTATTCCAGTAAAAAAATGCCTCTTTATGTGCACCTACATGGACCTTTAGGTTTCATTGGGCGGCAGGGATTGGGATGTCATTTCATCTCCATGTCGGGTAAAAGTCCCACAAAACTGAAAGCAACGTCTCCGAAATGACATTAATAGAGTTGAAGAGGACGTTAAACCTCAAGTCAAAAAAAAAAAACAAAAAAAACTCACAGAGCTTTGATGTTTATATATGTTTAGTTTACAAATGAAAATATAAATTCCGATTAGTTTATAAATTAACTGGATATCTGGCTTCGGTAGCTCCGTCGGATGCGCGTCTGACTGGTGATGAGGAGGATGCGGGTTCGATACCTGCGCCTGGGTCGGCAACATTCTTTCGTGGAAATTGATCATGAAATCTTTTCTACGGTCATTCTTTCCGCAAGAAGGGCAGTTGTCAGTTTCTGGCGAAAGAATGTGCACTGAACTGGTTAACCGCTTACGTATAAGCCTGTCCAGGAAAGCGTGGATAAGGAAACTGATCGGCTCAAAATGACCTAAAATAGTGATAACTGGGCCGTTAAACTCCAATACAAACAAACAAACAAATTAAATGGATATAATATATCAAGTAATCTGATTGGCTGGTAAAGGTTGTTTAATATATTCAGTAATAGCTGGAAATGCTACAAGAACAACACATTTTTTTTTTTTTTCAAAATACTTTTCATATGTATAGTATAAACAAGCCACACATAAACAAAGAACGGTTCTCCTTGAGCTAAAAGGTAAACTTTACACACACAATTATATGCTTATCAGTAGGTACTGCAGGCTTATTTATCGCCATGTGTTTACAGTGAATTTGAATTGGTGAAATTTGCTGAAATGGAGGATTTAGTCGTGGATTTCAGACAATTGAATATTCAGAGGTAAGTTTATTTACTTTATAATATCAACAGTTGTTCTTGCGATGTAAAAATAATAAACGAATGACAGCAATTAAATACATCTAACTGATTTCAACCGCTACATGTATATGGTATATGTGGATATCATAGTACGTATGTTTAAGTCAAAATTCATATAATTGAGGAGAGTTGTTTTGTTTGAATTGAGGTTTAACGTCCCCGCCAATATTATTTAGGTCATTTTTGCCGACGTTTCCTATTTTGTAGGACTTTTACCCGATACTGAGATGAAATGACATCTCAAGCCCTGCCGCCCGATGAATCTAATAGGGTTTATATACATGTATCCGACAACACTTTTCCTGGGCAGACTTGGACCTTAGGTCTAATACTCATATGCGGTCGGTTTCAGCTATGCATGGAAGTATCAATTAAGCAGCCTCACCTATTTCTCTAAGCCCCGATTGGCGGGGGCTGCTATATTGGCGGTATAAAATTCATTAACGAGAAGAGTATTCTCTGTATTTTTGTTTGTTTGAGGTTAGGTTAAACTTCCCCGTGAACATTAATTAGGTCATTTGAAGGCATTGCTTTCAGTTCTGTGGGACTTTTACCAGGCACTGGGATGAGATGGCATCTCAAGCACTACTCCCAAACAATCCGCTAGGGTTTACAATCATGGACGGGCCGACGGCAAGCTCAAACCTTCTATGCGGCTTACCAGTACTTGTCTCATGTTCGGTCGGTTTAGTACCGTGCAGTCCAGTCTATTTTTCCAAGCCCCGAGGGACGGGGTGCCTATTGTATGTGTAAGTTTTATTGCAAAAAAAGAAGGTTAATAAATACATTTCGATAACACACCCGTGCGACATAGTGCATTTTTTCACATCTCCAAAATGGCTAATTTTCTGATGAATATCCGTGATACTATTCTTGTGTATATGTTGTGGGTGCTCGTTAGAACCGGCTCGTAGTTGTGAATGTTCGTTAGAACCGGCTCTGTGAGGCGGTTGTAACGAGTACAAAAACCTATGTCTTGGGTGAGAAATAATAAAAAAATAATGTTTACTCCTGTAAACCCCAAAGGGGGTATAAGGTGTTCACGTGATTGTATTGACATTTGGATAACATAGATAACATTGTGCATGTTTTCATAGCTAAACATGTCAATGCTTTGATGTAGATATTTGATATTTTACTCATTGCTGATGCAGATGCAACCATAGATGACTATAGGTTATATAAGGAATCTGCGGGCCATATCGTTTCCTATATCATTCCCCATTTTGCACACAGCAGGAGTAAATTTTGAACTTAGGAATTTATTCAGAAAATTGCTGAGCTTTCTGCAAATGGTGAGGGCCCTGATCAGATGTCACATACTGTGGCGTCTGATCAGGGCCTACACTGTTCGCCACTTTCGCTGCTGTGGGTTCATATATCGCTCAGGTTACGTGAGACGCCATTGTCTTCAATGGATGGTCAGGTAGTTTTTCTCAGGGTACTCCAGTTTTAATCCATCTCTGATAAACGATCCGGATGAGCTTACAGGATAGACAGTTGTCCATCGTCGTCGTCGTCTGTCGTCGTCGTCCCATTACAAGACTATAAAAACTCTAAGTTGCCATAGCAAACAAACTAATGATCCGATTTTCATGAGTATAAAAACAATACCCACCCCCCCCCCCCCCCCCCACACACACCCCCCTGGATTCTAAAGATGAAAAATTAGCTCAATCGGCCCAGTGGCTTCAGAGGCTCCAATGGAGTTGTTTGCATCTTCGAATCCTTTGGCTCAGATGAGCGATATAAGACCATTAAGATCCCCTTGTTCTTAGCTCACCTGAGCCGAAGGCTTCAGGGGTGCACCGTCCATCGACGTCGTCGTCATCCGTCAGTCCATAATTTCTTCAAGCAGCATCTCCTTCTGAACCATTCATTGGATTATGACCAAACTTCACAGATAAATCCCTAGTTGGTCCTCCTTCAAAGTTGTTTAAATGGTTCCGGTTAATTGCACA
The DNA here is from genome assembly GCA_963580285.1 of Lucinisca nassula. Taxonomy (NCBI): domain Eukaryota; kingdom Metazoa; phylum Mollusca; class Bivalvia; order Lucinida; family Lucinidae; genus Lucinisca; species Lucinisca nassula. The sequence goes on along the minus strand of CAUZLF010000303.1, from coordinate 395,500 downwards.
TCTAGGTCACAGGTGCTAAAAATAGAATTTCTAACTGAAAAGTTAAAAAACAATATTCTTCTCTGAAACCGCAAGGCCCAGGTCTTTGATATATGGTATGTAGCTTCATCTAGTGGAACTCTACCATGATTGTTCAAATTATAGACCTGGTGCCAAGACCACTCGTTTTAAATAGATTTACTGCGGAAAAAACTTTAAACATCTTTTCTGAAACAAGAAGGCCCAGGTATTTGATATTTGGTTATATAACTTTATCTAGTGGACCATTACCAAGAGTGTTCAAATTATAGCCCTGGGGACCCCGCTCAAGAACACATTTGTTTTACATAGACTCATAAGGGAAAGCCTTAAAAATATTCTTATTTAAAACCAGAAGGCCCAGGTCTTTTGATATTTGGTTTGTTGCTTCATCTATGTACCTCTACCACGATTGTTCAAATTATAGCAATGGAGACAAACATGGCTCCGCCCTGGGATCCACATCTTTTACAAGACTTCTAAGGGAAAACCCTTTAAAATCTTCTTGTCTGAAACCAGAAGGCCCAGGTCTCTGATATTTTGTAGAAGCTTCATCTAGTGGGCATCTACCAAGATTATTCAAATGTCCAAAAATGCCGCCCCTCCTCCGGGCCCACTTGTTTTACATATATAAGTGAAAGCTATTTAAGACTCTTCTCGTCTGAAACCAGAAGGCCCAGGTCTTTGATATTTGTTATGCAGCTTCACCTAGTGGAAGTCTATCACGATTGTTCAAATTATATCCCTGGGGACAAAATGGCCCCGCTTCCTGGCCCATTTGCTTACTGTGAGGGAAAGAACCTTTAAATATGTTCTTGTCTGATCTTGCCTGATCTTGTCTGAATCCAGAAGGACCAGGTCTTTGCTATTGGATATGCAGCTTAATCTAGTGGACCTCTACCAAGTTTGTTCAAATTGTAGCGCGGGGGACAAAAATGACTCCGCCCCGGGGCCAACTTGCTTTACAGGAACTGATAAAGGAAAAACCTTAACATCTTGTCTGAAACCAGAAGGCCCAGGTCTTTGTCTCTTTGAAATTTGGTTCAGCAGCAGCTTCGTCTTAGGGACCTCTATGAAGATTTTTTCAAATTATAGCCCGGGGCCAAAAATGGCCCCGACCAAGGACCCACTGGTTTTACATTGCATATATAGGGGAAACTTTTAAAAATCCTCTTATCTGGAATCGGAAGGAAGGCCCAGGCCTTTGATATTTGGTATTATCATATGACGTCTTTGATTAGGTATGGATAACGTCGTGTAATACAAATCGCATGTCCACACGTGTAATAACACATTGGCGGGATAAAGTGACGTCATGACGACGTCAATGCCAAACATGCATTATTTATGGGAAAATGTCAAATTTAAAGGCGATAAAATCCGAGCGTTAATCAGAGATGGGCACACGAAATCAGTGCTGCAGGAGAGAGAGAGAGAGAGAGAGAGAGAGAGAGAGAGAGAGAGAGAGAGAGAGAGAGAGAGAAAACATGTCATTCCGTTCAAGAACTAGACATCCCACTAAGTCTTGTTTCGTTAAAACTACACCAAAATATGTGCATGGATGACATCTTGATCAGATCTGAATATGGCTGATGTCAGATCAAAGCCAAGGTCACTAGGTCAAATTGCTTTAAAAACTTGTTCATCCCCTAGAGGCCGCAGTTTTCCTTCACTCCTCATGAAACTATAACACAATAGTTTGCCTGATATAAATGTATTAGAAAAGAAATCTGAATATGGGTCATATAGGATCCAAAACAAGGTCATGAGGTCAATTTGCTTTGACCCCTTGTTCCCCCTCTAGAGACCGAAATTGTGCTTCATGAAACTGTTCAAGAAAAAAATGTCTTGGTAATTCCATGGGCAAGTAGGAAAATGGGTCATATGGGGTCAAAACCCGCTCACTAGATCAAATTGCTTTAAAACCATGTTCAGCATCTTGAGGCGTTTTGTTGTACTTTCCTGAAACCATTAAACATGTTAAAGAATGATTGTCTAGGTAATATCAGGGAATGGCAAATGTCGGGTTCAGAAACTAGGTCAAGTTGCTTTCAAACCTTGTTCACCCCCTAACACACAGTTTTGCTTTAACATTCATGAAGCTATGCAAGAATGTTTGTCAGATGCTGGTCCTCTGGTTTGAATGCGGGTCATATCGGTTCAAAAACTAAATCACTGATCAAATTACTTTCAAATTTGTTCACTCGCTAGAGTCCACAATTTGTCTTCAATCGGAACAAAGACTGGGTCGCTAGGTCATATTTCTTTAAACCCTTGTTAACCCTTTGCTATGGCACAGTGTCATTCTGCGTGACATTAACCGAATGCTCGTCGTGATGATGTGTCAGTCCAGCTCGAATATTGACTAAGCGGAGTAAACGACTAGGTCAAATGCCTTTAATTTATAGTGACCACAGATTTGCTTCACTCTTCTTGATGAAGTTTATTAGAATGTATGAAATCTCTTTCAGGTTCGAGTATACAGTGTCGAGTCAAAAACTAGACAACTTAGTCAAGTGTGTTTATTGCCTTGTTCACTGTCTACAGAAACAACTTATTTGCTTCCGTCTTAATAAAACATGACCAGAACGTTTGTCTTCATGATAACCCGATAGCTTTTGACCTGATAAAACCAAATTTGAAATTTGTCATATCGGGTCAAAATTAGGTCTCATAATCTGTCTGGGCTCACCAGAATCTGTTCTCGCACCCGCCTATCGGGGCTTGAAGAAATAGATTACGCTGCACGGTGCTTCCACACAGAACTGAAACTGACCGCACACGAGTACTAGTAAACCGCTTAGAAGGACTAAGCCTGTGGAGGTAGAATGGTGTGAGTCAGCCCGCCCAATGCATATAAGCTGTTTGGTTTCATTGGGTGACAGGGCTTGAGATGTCATTTCATCTCAATGTCGAGTACCGGCCCCGATAGCTCAGTTGGTAGAGTGTCTGCTCCGGGGAACGGGAGGTCTCGGGTTCGATCCCGGGCCACGACATACCAAAGTCGTTAAAAATGGTACTAGCTGCTCCTCGCTTGGCACTCAGATTTACGGGGTAGAGCTAGGACTTGTCGATCCAGTGTCAGGATAATGTGACTGGGTGTGGTATCATGTAATGTGTCTGGGACATGATACTTCAGTGAGGCAGCACTATAAACGTGAGCATTGAGCTCCCTGTCGCAACCAGACACCGTCGTGATATGACTGAAAAATTGTTGAAAGCGACGTTAAACCCGAATTCACACACACTCAATGTCGAGTAAAAGTCCCACAAAATTGGAAGCAACATCTCTAAAATGACCTAAATAGTGTTGTCGGGGACGTTAAACCTCAATTCAAACAAAACAAAACCAGAGTCCCTTAATGACTCAGGTGAGCCATTAAGAACCATCTTGGTCTTCTTGTTCGTATATCTCTGCATTGAGGGGGCACTATGTTAAACATGGCTTACGGCTCAATCAATTAACATCAGACTTTTAGTATTTCAGTTTGAAGATTATATTTGTGTCTATAAAAATACATTAAAAAAAACAACAAAAAAACATGCACTTACAACAATGCACGATTGGAAAACGTAATCGCCGCCAAAAATGTTAAAATACATAATTAGTTTGTCTGGAGGTTTTGAACTGACCTTTTGTTTGTTTAATTAAAGGTTTAACGTCCCTGTCAACACTGTAAATGTCATTTTGGAAACGTTGCTTCCAATTTTGTGGAACTTTTACCCGACATTGAGATGAAATGACATCTCAAGCCCTGCTGCCCAATGATGACCTAGTAGCCAATGTAACGATTTTTAGCATTTAAAACAAACAAAAAATGAATATAATGAATATACATAGATTTAGCCCTCTAATACAAAAATATAGTTCTTCAGATTTACATGCTGCAGCTCGCTGTAACACGCTATGATTCTTGAAAAAATGACCCAATTTTGAATATACCCTGTCGCTAATGTTTGTCCCTTCATGGTGGCTAAACAACGCAATCTATGGGTGTAAATAAGCCATATAAGCCAAGAGGCATATTCAGGAACTTACTTCCAATTCTAAAACCGATGCCTTCTAGTACGATTACTGAGTTAGCATCATAAATATACCAGTGGGGTATGCGTCTTTGCCATGTCACAAGGCATGGTTACATACTGAAGTGCAAATATCTAACCTTTTATTGTTTAGATGGAATGGGATTGCAATTGCGGTTCAATGATACGATGCTTAGGAAACAAAAAGCAGAATTTAAAGACTTATTTCATTCAGTGTCTGGACACAATGACGTAAAATAGGGTGTCGCTAAAACAGCACTCACCTACCGTAACGGATCTATATCTGGTCAAAGTGTGCAGACAGGAATAATTCTCTGCTTATAACTATGTCTTATATCCCTCAAAAGGAATGCTCTGATAAATAAACCATTAAGTGTTTTATCTTTTTTCGAAATAAACATAATATGAAATCTGAAAGTGGATAATTAATTTGTCACTTTTCAGAGCCTCACCTCCGTAACGGTGCTTTCAAAAGGTCAATGGATTGAAAGGAACACTTTAAGCTAATTGGCATATATATTGCATAAGATTGTACTGATATGAAACATAATATTGACCATTGGTCCAACAACAATGATTTGGTTGATAAAAAACAAACTGTTCTCCACCTCCGTAACTTTTCTCCCCCGTAACGTAAAAACCTAAGCCGATATAGGTATCGGAACATCTTTGTGTGCATCACGTGCTAGTTGTGCTAGTAATATCAAATCACTAAAGCAAAACATTGGATTTTGCCCTAGCTACAGACTGTTAGGAGAAATCTATCGTTACGGATGAGATGTTACGGAGGTGAGTTAAAATGTTACGGAGGCGAGCAATTTTAGAAGTGAGCGTTACTTACTCAGACAATCAGTAGCCCGACGAAGTGTTGTTTGTCGGCTAAAGCTATTAGTTGAACGTCATAAATATACCCATTCGGTTAGCATAGACTGTTGGATGAAACAGAAACCTGGGCTTACAAATATAAACTCTCCTCCGTAACGAGCATGTTTTACTGTCAAAACCTCAAAAATTATTGAAATGCTGTGGGTAAAAGTGTGGGTCAAATGTTAAAATGTGGAAATAAACCGAAAGAAAACATGTCAGTCGAAATTCCATAAGGTTCCTTTTTCTACCTTTTTGGTTTCATAATTTGGTCATTTTTTTTTAAGAAAGCCGCACTCGTCAGCTGGCAGATATAGGAAAATGTTCTGTATATATTGGGCTTTAGGGATAACGAGAGGCGTGGGAAGCAAACACTCTACTAGTTAGTAGCATAGACGGGAGTCTGATAAGAGAAAATGTTACTTTGACACTTTGCAGAATAAGTCCATTGTGAATGATGGTGGTCGACAGGTGGATTGTAGGCTGTGGGGAAAAGAGTATGAAGACATATAACAACCAAACCTGCTTCCCGGCACTGGCTTGTGCCTATGAAAAGGTAATTGTAGATGTTCCTTATGGAACTGTTTGCACACTCTTGAAGCCACTTCCTTAGAACTAGAAGTTGTTCATTGTCGTCTTTTAGCCTACCTGTCACGTAGGGACAAGGTGAGCTTTTGGGATCACATTACGTCCGCCATCCGCCATGCGTCTGTGCGTCTGTAAACAATTTCTTCAAACGATATCTTCTAAACCACTGATCAGATTTTGACCAAATGTCACAGGAATGATCCTTTGATGGTCCCCTTTCACAGTTGTTCAAACGGTTCCGGTCCGTGGCACATCAAGGTCACAGGAACCAAAAATAGATTATTTTCCTGAAACCATAAAAACTTCTACCCTGAAATCGCAATGCCCAGGTCTGTGGTAATTGCTTTGAACCTTCATCTAGTGGACCTTTACCACGATTGTTCAAATTATAGCCCTGGGGCCAAACATCGCACCGCCCCTGGACCCACCTGTTTTAAATAGACTTACGGGGGTAACCTTTAAACATCTTGACTGGAACAAGAAGGCCCAGGTCTTTGACATTTGACATGCAGCTTCAAGTAGAGCCCGGGGCCAAAAATGGCCCACCAGTTTTACATAGACTTAGATTGGGAAGAGGTTTAAAAATCCCCTCGTCTGAAACAAAAAGGCCCAAGTCATTGATATTTAGTTTGAAGATTCATCTTGTGGCCCGCTGCTAAGATTGTTTAAATTAAAGCACTGGTGCCAATCTCTGCCTTGTGCACTAGAAACGTACCCTCAATGTTTGCCCAGATAGTGAAATGCATCAGCTGTGTATAACTAATATGGGAACCACCGACTCATAAGTTTAGCTTCTGATTCCAGCCCCTTCTCCCCGCCACGCCCGGTTGTCAACATGAGGCATTGTTAGCATAAGCACTTCATCTTCCCATGGCGTATTAGGATCTTACCCTCAATGTCCACAAGGTGCCGAGACATTAGCATACATGTCAGCTCTGTATTGCTAAAGGGAATCTCATAAGTCTAGCTTCTGATGCTAACTCTGTTAGTTCCGCCCCCACCCCACCCAACCCCAACCCTTGTCACCATGTGACATTGTAAGTAAGACTGAGTCAGTTCGTCGCCTTCTGGTGCATTAGGATCTGACTCTGACTGTACAAATGGTGTCCAGATAGAGACATTTAAGTCAGATCTGTGTTAACAAAGCGAACCACCGCCTCATCTTATGCCAATCCCCCAACCCTCCCACCCCGCCTTTGTCACAACGTCATTGTCAGTTACACTGGGCAACTGTCAGCTCTGCATTGTCAAAGGAAACTTTTGAAAGCCTTCATTCTCTGAAAGAAAACAATTAAGAAGGCATGTTAGTGTTACATAGGTGACCCTCAGACAAAAATGTCAAAATTGTTTCCCTCCACTGAACATGATTGCCACAAAAACTAAAAAAATAAATTAAAATGACTTCTACTCCTGTAGAGGTAGACTGATTTTGAAATAATTTCACAGAAATGCTTCTTGGGTCACTGTCAAATAAAAAGGCTCAAACCGCTCACTCCATCTTATGTTACCTACCATGTTTCTGTACAGTAAGGATCAGGTGAACGATCCAGGGCCATTTTGGCCCTCTTGCAATGTCTTGTTTACAACAATGTCAATTAGGCCGACCAGATGAAGTCACGGCTATTTACATTGTACTTTGCCTACTGCTGGTACCCAACTTTGATTCAACGTTAAAACAAAGTTCGTAATGTAGGTTTCACGTTGATTCAGCACTGAATCAAGTTATTGCTGGAAGCTGTTTCTCAGTTGACTGACTGTGATTTTTATCTTACCAGAGCCGAATGATCCGGGGGAGCTTATAGGATATGCAGTTGTCCGCTGTTGTCATATGTCGCATATCTTGTGTCCTCTGGCGTCAACACTCTCATGTATGGTGTACCAAAAGGGTCAAAATGACCGATACCGGTCTACCCGCATTTTAGATATACGGGTATACCCGTAAATTTGCGGGTACACCCCTAAATTTGCAGGTACACCCCTATTTCAAATGCGGGTGTACCCGTAAATTTGCAGGTACACCCGCATTTAGCGGTCTACCCGCATTTTACGGGTAGACCTGTATTTTACGGGTACACCCCTATATTTGCGGGTACACCCCTAAATTTACGGGTGTACCCGCATCTTAAAATGCGGGTATACCCGTAAAAATAGGAGTGTACCCGTAAAATGCAGGTCTACCCGTAAATGCAAGTAGACCGCTATTTCTTATTTTCCAATTATCCAATCAAAATGCCGCTTACATATCCACATTCTTTGAATAAGGCTCTTATCTTTCAACTACTACTACTATACCTACTACTTCTACTTCTACTTCTATTGCTTCTACTTCTACAACAACAACAACTACTAATACTACTACTACTACTAGTTATACTTGTACTACTTCTGCTATTACAATTTCTACTACTACAACTACTTGTACTAGTGACTGTGGTAGACATAGATGAAGTAGTGGTTACAGAGGTAGCATGAATAGTGGCGGTAGTAGTTGTGTTTGTATTGGAGTTTAACAGTCCAGTTAACACTGTTTAAGGTCATTTTTCAGCCGGTCAGTTTACCTATCCACGCTTTTCCTGGGCAGGCTTATATAGCTGTAGTTGTAGTAGTTATGGCAGATATAATAGTGGTATTAATAGTGTTATTTAAAGATATAGTGGTAGTGGTAGTAGGCCCGTATATATTTTACCTTAGTTGTTTGTGAAACTTACAACTAAAACGCACTCCGCACACACATACATGCATCTGCCTGCGCTTCCGCGCAGTATTTACGCATTTTTCTTATTCTTTGCTTGAATATCACAAGACATTACGAAAACGCGCCTTTTCAGATATACTGGAAAATTTTACCACCCAAAAACGAAATGTTTTTTTTTTTTTTTTTTTTTTTTTCAGACAAAAACGAATGAGTTTGCCGCCCCCCCCCCCCCCAACCCCACCCCTACCCCCAACACATACACTTTTTTCTTTGATAGGAATTAGGAAACAATCTTTCGAAATAAGAAAGCTTTTCGAGTTATCTGTTTGTTTGTTTGAGTTGAGGTTTTACGTCCCCGTCAACACTATTTAAGTCATTTTGGAGACGTTGCTTCCGATTTTGTGGGACTTTACACGACATTGAGATGAAATGACATCTCAAGCCCTACCGCCAATAGAAACCGCTGGGGTTTAAGGAGTGGTCCGACTCGCATCACTTTTCCTGGGCATGCTTAGACCAAAGCTGTTTACCAGTGCTCAAGTTCGGTCGGTTTCAACTCTGCGCGGAAGCACTGTGTAGCCCATTTTATTTCTCCAGGCCCCGATGGGCGGGGGCGATTCGAGTCATCATCATGCGTATTTGAAACCCATGAAGACCAAACCATACATAAAGAAAATCGGGGATAAACAAGGGTATACTTTATTTTTGTCAAGTCTGCTCCAAAACATAGATTGTGGGTACTCGTTAGAACCGCTTCAGATAAAGAGTACTAAAGTGTACCGGCAATCTATGTTTTCAGCAAAAATAAGGAAAATAATGTATACCCCAATAAAACCCAAGTTTCACAAAATGAAAATGGGGTTTCTGGGGGTCAAACATATATAGGCGTGTTTTCTTGATGCTTCAACATTGTATATCTGGAACTAAACCCCACATGATAATCTGTGTAAATAAATAAATAAATGACAGGAAAGTAAATGCAAAACATTTTATTATACGCTTAGTTAAATCTTAATATATCAAATCAGACTGATTATCCCGTGATTTTTTCAAGGGTGCAATAAACGCTCTTGATTCTCATTAAAATTTGAAATTATTGAGTGTTTACACAGCATGAATTGGACAGGTATATCAAAGACGCCGCAAGAAAGATAAGAGCCTTATCCAAAAAAGGTCGATATGTAAGCGGCATTTTGATTGGATAATTGGAAAATAAGAAATAGCGGTCTACTTGCATTTACGGGTAGACCTGCATTTTACGGGTACACTCCTATTTTTACGGGTATACCCGCATTTTAAGATGCGGGTACACCTGTAAATTTAGGGGTGTACCCGCAAATATAGGGGTGTACCCGTAAAATGCAGGTCTACCCGTAAAATGCGGGTAGACCGCTAATTGGGGGTGTACCTGCAAATTTACTGGTACACCCGCATTTGAAATAGGGGTGTACCTGCAAATTTAGGGGTGTACCCGCAAATTTACGGGTATACCCGTATATCTAAAATGCGGGTAGACCGGTATCGGTCATTTTGACCCTTTTGGTACACCATACTCATGAAACCACTGAGCCGATTGGGCCCAAATTTCATCTGTAGCAGCCTTCGGCTGGGAGAGTGTAATTTTTTATATGAAAATCAGCTGTATAAGTTTCCAAAGACTTAAAATAGGGAACATTAAAACATGTCATTTACTGACAAGCGTCTGCAGATATTTTGACAAAACTTTCATAGATTTGTCCCTTTGGCAATATTCTATCTGTCATATGATTTTTAGGCCTACTGCTCATATTTATTGGTTGCCATTGAAACCAAAATGCCAAAAAAAAAAAAAAAAATAAGAAAAAATAAACAAAATCACCTCCTCAGAAACCATATTCTTTATGAGGCTGAGACTTCGTGCAGATATCATCTTATTAGCCTTTACAGTTTTTTTTTATTATTAAATTCGGTTCTTTAGTTCGGTTGCTATGACATCTTAGAGTTTCCATAGACATATAATGGGAAAACTTGAGAAATGGTACTTTCTGCCGAGCGTTTGCAGATATTTTGATAAAACTTCCATAGAAATGTTCCTTAAGCAATCTTCTACCTTTTATGATAAACGGCTTATTAGTTTGAATGCTATGGCAACTCGTAGTGTCCATAGACTTACAATTAGGAAAATTGCAAAAATGGCATAAACTGCCAATTCATTGCAGATATTTTGACAAAACATTTAAAGCAATGTTTCTTGAAGCAATATGTATTTGTGCCAATTGCTGGTTGTGCAATGGGGGTTCAAAATTCAAAACCACTGACCCAAAACGTCCCCTGAGACATGCAAAAATCCGCCAAAATTTTGTTTCAAAGCCCCCCCCCCCCCCCAAAAAAAAAAAAAAAAAAAAAAAAATATCGTGACACGGCCATGACCCAGCTCAACCACATTATAAAAAGCCAAATCATCAATCAGAAACCTTTAAAATCCCTACCTCTAAAATATATACATGTATATTCTTGTCCATTATGATAAGATGCATACAGACACGCGTTTAACCATTAACCGTTTGACGCGTATGACCCACAAAGAGGGTTGAAGCGTCGTTAAACACGAAAACATCATCATGATCATACAGACACGCCACTCGGGGGCACCGAGGGTACCCCAGGACTACCGCCCCCCACCTCCACACACACACTCACTTCAATAAAGACCTCATTTCTCAAAACCCATTCAAATTCCCACCCTTAGAACTTTATAACCTCATGTTCTTTTGGTAAGAGATATTCAGTGGCACCAGTCTGGGCGTCCCCCACCCCTGGATGCACTAGGGTCATGCCTCATCCCTCCACATATCTGAGAAACTCTTCAGACCCTCACTCCTAAACCTTATAATATAATGTTACTAATGGTAAGATGCATTCAGTGACACCAACCTTCAGGTCCCCTGGGGTGACTTTGGCGATGCCCAAACCTCTACTTCTTAAAATGTCATGTATCTCAGAAACCGTTCAATTCCCAACCCCTAAACCATAATATATTCATGTTCATAATAACAAGACTAATTCTGTCACACCACCCTTGTGATCTTCCGGATTGTATTGGAGCAATGCGCCACCCTTCCAGTTCATAAAAGGCCATATATTTCAGAAACAATTTAGATCCCAATCCTTGATTTTTTTTTTGTTTTGGGGTGGGGGCGGGGTTGGGTTTTGTGGCCCTTAAAGATTATTCAACTTATATCGAGCCGATTGTTTATCAAAGGTGGACGAAAACCGGAGTACCTGGAGAAAAACTACCTTCCGTTGCAGAAGTTGGCGTCTCACATGTGAGCCGAGCCTGGTTCGAACCACAACGGTGAGAGACCTAATGGTTAAGAGTCAGCGCTCTTATGCACTAGGCCACGGATGCTCATCAGCCCTTAATCATATCCTTGTTCCTCATGATAAGACACATTAACTGCGGGTCCACAGGAGCTATTCATCACCCCTTCACTCCATTAAAAGGCCTCATACCTCCAAAACCATCAAGGTTCCCACCCCTGAACCATATATATTCTTTGTCCTAATGATAAGACCTATTCAGTGAAAAAAACTCTTGAGTCCCGTGTTGCACCGAGCCATGTCCAAACCCTCCATTGCTAAAATGGCCTAATGTCTCAGGAATCATACATATCCCCGCCCCTGAACCATTAATAAGGGCTCCCTTGGGTCCATCCCCAACCCTTCCACTTCATAAAACGCCTACTATTTCAGATATGGAGTCCACATAGGTGGTCATTTGAGTTTGGGGGTTCGTTTTTTTTTTTGTGGGGGGGGGGCTTAATAATCGGTCGGTAGCTGCTCATGTGCAGTGCCCACCTGAGCTGTGGTGAGTATTGTGGCACATGGGCCTCTTGTTTTAATTCATTCCACCTTTTACATAATTAGTCATACTTAGTACATACTAACATCTACTAGCACAGGCATGTCAATATGAATGCTTCACACAGATTTGGTTAACGTACCACAAGTCATCCTTATTCTACTTACATATATTTCATGTCTGATTGACAATGCAAAAATGATGCATCGCTTCATTTCTGACGCGCGGCTACAACAACAGCTAAGAATCAATAACTGGTATGATTCTCCATTTTAAAGTTTACGACAACGTAACACCAATCACATTGTCAGCACAATACTATACTAAAGAGAACTTAATTTTCTTTTACAGCTGTTCATGAAAGTATGAACGCTATGGGTCGCCTGCAAAGTAAATGTACCCCGAAGGGGTTCATGTAAAATTAGCTAGCCACCCACTCTCGTGCATACTATCATGAACAGCATAAAAATAAGTTTATTTCTTATTAGCTCACCTGAGCCGAATGCTCATGTGAGGTAATAGTATGCCAATGCTCCGTTGTCCGTCGTCCGTTCACATTTTCAAATAAGTATATCTTCAAAGCCAGTGGGCTAATCATGATTAAATTCCACGCGAAGCATTGTCAGGTAGGGGGAAAGAATGCCTATTGTTTGGGGGCAGATCAGATGGAAACTCTTGTTGCCATGGCAACATGTAGCTCCCATAGACTCATATTGGGAAAAAAAACTTAAAAAATCTGTTTCTCTGAAACCACAAGGCCCAGAGCTTAGATGTTTAGTATATAGCAACGTCAAGTGGTCCCTTACATTAGTACTGCCAATCATGTCCCAGGGATCTAATATGACAACGCCCTAGGACTCCTTAGCTTCCACAGACTTACAACAGGGAACAGGGCTTCAAAAATATTCTTCTCCGGAAGCATAAAGCTCATAGCTAAGATATTTAGTATGTAGCAACGTAATATGGTCCCCTACATAAATCCTGCCAATAATGCCACGGGGGTACAAATTAGCCACGCCCCGGGGCTCATAAGCTCCCATTGACTTACAAAGGGAACAACTTAATTAATATTCTTCTCTGAAACCACAAGGCACAGAGCTTAAATGTTTACTATGTAGAAATGTCAAGTGGTCCCCTACATTTATCCTGCCAATCATGCCCCTGGGGTCTAAATTGGCGAGGCCCCGGGGCTCCTTAGCTTCCAAAGACTTATAATGGAAAAAAATCTTCAAAAATCTTCTTCTCCGAAACCATATAGCCCATAACTAAGATATTTAGTAGCTTGCAAAGTAATACGGTCCGCTACATAAATCCTGCCAACCATGCCCCCTGGGGTCTAAATTGGCCAGGACCCGGGGCTCCTTGGTTTCCATAGACTTCTGATGGAAAAAAGCTACAGAAATCTTCTTCTCCGAAACCATAAGGCCCATATCTAAGATATTTAGTAAATAGTTTAGTTGCAAAGTAATACGGTCCCCTACATAAATCCTGCCAATCGTATCCCTGGGGTCAGGATTTTCAACGCCCCGGGACTCATGGAAAAAACTGGAAAACAACTTAAAAATCTTCTTCTCTGAAACAACAAGGCCCAAATCTTAGATATTTAGTTTTTAGCAATGTCAAGTGGTCCCCTACATAAAACCTGCCAGTCATGCCCCTGGGGTCCAAATTGGCCACACCCGGGGCACCTTAACTCCCATAGACTTATGATAAACAAAAAGCTTAAAAAACTTCTCTGAAACCATAAAGCCCATAGCTTAGATATTTAATATGTACCAGCGTGAAACGGTCACCTACATAAATCCTGCGAACCTTGCCTCTGGAGTCAAAATTGGCCACTCCCTGGAGCTCATAAGCTCCCCTAGATAAACAATGGGAAAAACTTAAAAAATCTTCTTCATAAGGCCAAAAGCTTGGATATTTAGTACGTAGCAGCGTCAAATGGTCCCCTACATAAATCCTGCCAATCATGCCCCTAGTGTCCAAATTATCCAGGCCCCGGGGCTCCTTTGCTCCCTGTACTTATAAATGGAAAAAAAGCCATAAAAACTTCTTTTCTGAAACCCTTACATTAAGCCCATAGCATAGATATTTCCTAATGTATTAACGTGAAATGGTCACCTTCATGAATCTTGCCAGCCATGCCTCTGTGGTCAAAATTGGCCACGCCCCTGGGCTCATTAGCTCCCATAGACTAATAATGGATAAAAACTTTAAAAATCTTTTTCTCTGAATTCACAAGGCCCAAACCTTAGATATGTAGTGTGTAGTAACGTAAAATGGTCCCCAACATAAATTCTGCCAATCAGGCCCCTGGGGTCCAAATTAACACACATCGGGGCTCCTAAGCTACCATAGACTTATAATGAAAAAAAAAATGTTCTTCTCTGAAACCATAAAGCCCATAGCTTAGATATTTTGTATGAAGCAATGTAAATGACCATCTACATAAATCCTGTCAACCATGCGGCAGGGGTCAAAATTAGCTCCTATAGACTTATAATGGAAAACAAAATCTTCTCTGAAACCATTCGTCTCTGAGCCTTGTTGTTTCATATGTTACAATGCTAAGTGTTGTCCTATATAAATCCTGCCAAGTTTGTAACTACAAGGCACATTAGCTCCCATATGATTTATTATAATAAAACAAATAAATGTTGATCTTTTTTTCTGAAACCGTAAGGCCCAGACCTTAGATATTCAGTATGTAAAAACATTGAGTGGCCACCTACATTAATCCTACCAACCAGGCCCCTAGGGTCGAAATTGACTAAACCATGGGACCTTTTAACTCCTATTGAGGCCTCTGTTGTGTAATGGTTATGCTACGCACCTGATAAACCAGGGATCCCAGGATAGACCGCAGGCTTCTCGAAACTTCCAGATGAGTCTTTAAACTGGGATCTGTTTCCGTATCACCTTAGCTGTTGGTGGAACGTGAAACTAAAACACACTCAATCAAAAACTCCTGTAGACTAATAATACAAAAAAAACTTAAGAAATCTCCTGAGAGATTAGACATTTAGTATTGTTGCAACATCAATCGGTCACCAGCAATGGCTATGGCGTCTAAATTGGTCCTATCCGTTGGCTCATTATCTCCTACTGATTTATATATGGAAGAACTTCGAATAAAATTTTCTGCTCTGAAACCATGAGGCAAACAGCTTACTAAATGTTCCTCATGTGAGCGGTTAGGCTCATTGAGCCTCTTGTATTTACGTTCTTTGCTCCTCATCACTGGGCGCAAAAATGTTTATACGGCAAACCTTTAAAGCTGAAAAATAACACGCTGTTTTTCTACGAAGAGATAAAAAGCGTTGACGCCGCTAACGCCCAATCAGATCGTAGAGAACCATGGTTTGAACTGACGTCATATGACGTCACTGAAAATCATGTGACACAAGGCGTTCATGGAAGTACGAAGTGCATTCTTTTCTATAGGTTTACATTAACCTTTACACTGGAAATGTAAATATTAACATCTATTTTCATGGAAATCAAATTATCCTAATCATGTTAAGTAGTCCTTTTATATACTTATGCATGTATATATGTAATTCAATCTACTCAAGCTAGAGTCTATAGTGTAGGTTAATATTTTATATACTGAAAAAAGACACACTCGAGTGACAATTAGTTCTTTCTTTTTCTAGCCATATGCAGAATCAACTATGGCATCTTCAAGCTAAGAATGTTAACCAGATGTTAATACTAAATGCGACGTTGGCGTCACAGATGAACTATTTGGCGTACGTGCCGTACTATGGGTTGGAATGGCGTTGATAGCACTTAATACGTGGGCTACAGTGTACACTGACGCGGTTTGGTGTGGCGTCGTTGGGGTGGTAATGTTTTGAGTTGACATGTGTGACACTATGGACCGTGGCGTGTTGTGGCGGGAGTATGCATCTGCGCCACTAGATGAAACGGAATATGACAGTTTGACAAAACATTAAGTTCATTTTACATGCTGTGACACATTGTTCATTTCATGAATTATTTCTACGACTGATATTATGCATGTCAACAGCCCAATGGTATGGTATCCGCGTGTACATAGAGGAGTAGATGGAAATATATTGTTTTGCGTTCGTATGTTATAGACAAGGAACATATGCTTTTTAAAAATCATCATTTTGGAATTCCATTGTATGAAACTAGAGACTGAGGACATATTCATGAGTTATACTTATGACGCCCCCAATTCCCCCGCCCTCCACCACCACAACGGGTGAGGGAAACAATTG
The DNA here is from genome assembly GCA_963580285.1 of Lucinisca nassula. NCBI lineage: Eukaryota > Metazoa > Mollusca > Bivalvia > Lucinida > Lucinidae > Lucinisca > Lucinisca nassula. The sequence continues at coordinate 379,200 of CAUZLF010000303.1, read as the reverse complement.
TTTTGGCGCGGATCCCGTTTGCGATGGAATCGGCGCTGGTGCGGTCTGTTTCATCACGAAAACACGCCTTTAGAAATTTGACTCCTTAAGCCCCACTTTTATAATGTAAACATTGGGTTTACAGGGGTTTATATTTTTCTTAATTCTGATCAAAAACAGAGATTATGGGTAACCACAATCTATGTTATGAGCAGAAATATGAAAAATATCAGGATTTTTATCTGAAAAATTTCTTTTTTGGTAGTAATTTTTTACCAATACACTTGATTAGGCATGTTGTCGTAATCTCCTTAACCTATTGGTTGATTCTGACTTTACTTGCATGGTTCTATCACTTGGCTGGGGGAAACAGTCATTAGGCGTTGATGGCCTTGGCCTTGTTTTCAAGGGAACAGGTCCCCGAAAACTGTCAATTTCGGCCAAAATGGCTCGCCTGCAACCTCTCCTATGAACATATTGATGAATTTTGTCACACTGGGTACAATATATCACTGCAGCATACCTTAGATTTGATTAGGTTTTAATGAGCTTTACCTTATTTTCAAGAAAAGCTGTCAGATTTGGCTCATCCACACCCTGTCTCGTGAATGTGTGAATGAGTGTTTGAGTTTTACGTCCCACCAACAGCTAAGGTTATACGGAGACGGGACCTCGATTTAAGACTCATCCGAAAGGCTGCGATCCCTGGTTTACCAGGCGACTAGCGTAACCACTACACCACAGAGGCTTCTATGTCTCGTGAAGGAATCGATGAAATGTGTTCACACTTTCTACAAATGAATATATCGTTGCAACCTACCAAATATTTGATTAGACTTTGGTGACCTTGGCCATAATTTAAAGGGCAGTGGCATGGCTTGTCTGCACCTTATTTAATGATCGAATCATTGAAACTTGGTCAAACTAGAAAGCATCCATGCGGATCAATTTGTTATTGTTAATATGTTTGATACTGCCCTTGAATTGAGGGAGAGGGTTGAAATTTCATATACACACCCACCCCTCTCCGTAGGTTTTGCTGCTGACCGTCCCAAGGTGGTCGTTCGGTTCGCAGTGTCTTATTTGTTAATTGGATTTGTGCTGTTGGTTCATGCTTCGTATGATGTTTTTGTGTGTGCATCCATCATGTCCATGTCGCTTACATTCTTTATGTAGCTTGAGATGGCTGCGTTCTTTCATCGAGGCCTTTCCTGGGTGACCTTTTCATACTTGTTTGGTACAATATATCATTGCAGCATACCAAAGAGTAGATTAGATTTTGATAACTTTGACACAATTTTCAACGGCACAGCCTCCTTCCACCCCCACCCCACCCAAAAAAGAAAAGAAAACCATGAATTATGGCTTCCCCTGCGCCCTATCATGTATCTCAGAAACCGTTCAAGCTTGCATTGCTCAAGCTTGGTATAATTTTATTGCCACCTACCAAAGATTTGATAAGATTTTGGTGACCCTGATCTTATTTTCAAGTGAACAGGCACCCCCATACCCATGAAAAGGTCTGTCAATTTAGGTTTCTTGGCTTCTCTGCGTTCTATCCTGAACAAATTGCTGACATTTGGTCAAAATTGGTATAATTGATCATTGCTTTCTACAAAAAAGGATTATATTTTTTAGTGACCTTGACTTTTTTCCTAGGTCACAGGCTCTCGAAAATTGTCAATATTGAGCAAATAATGGCTCGTATGCACCCTGTCTCTTAAGAATTGATGAATGTTGGACAATTTGGTACAATATAGATTGCAAACTAACAAAAATTTGATTACATTTTGGTGATCCTGACCCTTTGTACGGTCACATGCTCCCGAAAACTGTCAGTTTATGCACCTTAGATTCTGGTGACCCACACCTAGATTTTGAGGTCAAATAGGTCTTTAGATTATGTTTGTGGTGTTGGGGGCATTGTTTTCCTCTGAAAACATCTCTAGATCCATTTTGTCGTTTGCTCATTGTGCTTGCTTTTGATCAGATAATTGCTAAGTGGATATTTGTTAAAAAATCTTATTCTGATATTTCATTCGAACATCCACAATCTACATTGCTCTGAAACTTAGACTCTACCCAGCGGGCACATGCCGTTAATACAAAGCCGCCTCAACGTCGATGCGACCACATGTGCCCGCTGGGTAGGGGTTTGATTAAACCAAATCATGGAGTCCATTCAAACGATCATCAAGTTCTTCACTCAGTTAATATAATTCAGTGTTTTGTAGTGTAAACGGTGACAGTTCTAACGAATATACATCATAAATGTTTGTTCGTCACTCATTGTAAACTCTTCTATGTTTTTCTTTCTTTGAGGCGATTCAAACGAAAATCTATAATTTTGTTCACTCCGTTTAATTTTCTATGCATTCGTAATACACATTCTTGCATTCATGCATCAGTAAGCAGTCAGGATCAATGACTTATACCTGTTTACAATGGTTTGTTTGTTTGCATTGTGGTTTTTCGTCCCTATCAACATTATTTAGATCATTTTGAGACATTTTTGTCGAATCTGATGACATTGAAATGAAATGACTTCTCAGGCCCAGCAGTCCACAGAAACCGCTTGGGTTAAAGTAGCGGCTCGACTTGCATCGTTTCTCCTAGGCAAGCATAGACCTTGGTGGTTTACCAATACTTTAAGCTCTTCGTGGTGGAAAAACAATGCAGCCAAATCTATTTCGTCAAGCCCCGATGGGTGGGGGCTCGTTTACAAGGGTAAAGATTGGACCTGAATGGCCGTGCTTCGGACAGAGATAATGTTTAATTTCTAATGCTTTGTACATGTGCATCAACATCCTCAGAAGTTTGCCATTTCGACGAACTTTTCCCAGTGTACGTAGAAAACAGAATACTTTTTGCAGTCTGGGGATTGGTCCCAAAAACGCTTATATTATCATGTTTGGGATCGATCCCAAAACTGATATATTTAACGTGCAAAAAAAAAAAAAAAAAAAAATTTTTTTGGGATTGATCCCAAAAAAAACAACAAAAATTCACCTCATTTATAAATATGTTAATTATTTTCTGGCATTGATCCCAAAATGATAATCTATTTAACATGTAAAAAAAATTAGAAAAATTTGGGATTGATCCCAAAAATTGTTTATATCATTTGCAACTGTGTTGATGTGTTGAGATTTATTTTCGGGATCAATCCCAAAAAAACACGAGTGCGTGGGATAATGCTTTATCAGTCTTGGGATTGGTCCCAAAAACGCTTATATTTTCACGTTTGGGATCGATCCCAAAACTGATATATGTAACATGCAAAAAAAGAACATTTTGGGATTGATCCCAAAAAAAATCACCTCATTTATAAATCTGTTAAGTAAATATTTTCTGGGATTGATCCCAAAAGGATAATCTATTTAACATGTGAAAAAAAAAGAAAACTTTGGGACAGATCCCAAACATTGTTTATATCATTTACAACTGTGATGATGTGTTGAGATTTATTTTCGGGATCAATCCCAAAAAACACGAGTGCGTGGGATAATGCCCAAAGATAATGAAAATGAGTCTTGTATATTTGAACTTTATACATGCTTTTTATGTGTTTGAGAAATTCTGTGCCCAAGATTTTTGAAAGAATGACCAAGAAAATCGTAAAAAATCCCGTAAATTATTAAAATATGACCAAAAAAAAGAGGAAATAAATATATTTTCCTCTTTCAAAATATACTTGGTTAGGGGTAAATCTTACTTTTCTTATTTCTGCTCTAAGATATAGATTGTGGGTACTCGTTAGAACCGCCTCGATGAGGCGGTTCTAACGTGTACCCACAATCTATATTTTGAGAAAAAGTAAGAAAAATATCACAATTTTTCATTTTAAATTTTTCATTTTTACGGCTGCAAAATTTATTTACAGTGCATTTGTATAGGTGTGGTTTAATAATGAAGGCATCTGATCAGCGGCGTCAGGATTGCTTAAAAATCGAATTTAAGGGTTCAACGTGCGAATCCGTTAGGCTACGTTTGATACAACGCATAATGTAGTAATGTAGTAATTTCTTCATTTTGATTTTTTTTACTACATTATGCGTTGGCATAGTCGACGCGAAATGAAGTAAAAAAATTATTTCATTTCGCGTTGATATGCACCATATCGACGCATAATGAAGTAATGATGGTAGAACATAGCTGTCTTCGAAAAGACTTAGGAAGCCAGACAGACAGACAGACAGACAGACACACTGCGCCCCCGCCCATAGGGTCTTGAAGAAATATATGGGCTGCACGATGCTTCCACGCAGAGTTGATACCGACCGCACATTAGTACTGGTAATCTGCTTGGAAGGTCTAAGCTTGCCCAGGAAAACTGCTGCGAGTCGGCCCGTCCATGTATATAAACCCTATTGGTTTTATTGGGCGGCATCTCAATGTCGGGTAAAAGTCCCATGAAATTGGAAGCAACGTCTCCAAAATGACCTAAATAGTGTTGACGGGGACGTTAAACCTCAAATCAAACAAATCAAACAAAAGACAGACAGGCAGACAGACAGACAGACAGACAGACAGACAGACAGAATGGACAAAAACTATATACCCCCTTGCATACTTCGTATGCCGGGGTTATAAATAGATGGGCTGCACGATGCTTCCACGCAGAGCTGATACCGCCCGTACATGAGTCCTCGTAATCTGCTTAGAAGGTCTAAGCCTGTCCAGGAAAACTGCTGCGAGTCGGCCCATCCATGCCTATAAACCCTATTGCTTTTAATTGGACGGCAGCGATTGAGATGTCATTTCATCTCAATATCGGGTAAAAGTCCCATAAAATTTGAAGCAATGTCTCCAAAATGACCTAAATAGTCTTGACGGGAACGTTAAACCTCAAATCAAACAAACAAACTGTTGACGCATAATGAAGTAAAATTAAGTATGCCACCCATCGCCGCAAAATGAAATAATTCTTTCATTTTGCTCAAACCTCTTAGTATCGACGCATAATGAAGTAAAAACGACATTTTATTTCATTTCGCGTCGACTATGCCAACGCATAATGTAGTAAAAATTTCAAAATGAAGAAATTACTACATTACTACATTATGCGTTGTAACATACGTTCCCTACATTCTTTTTTGAGCCACGTTTAGCGCAAACCTTGCTTGGACCATCTGCGCTCAAAAAAGACTCACTGGTAGGGTGACAATGGGCCAAAAAGTCCACTATTTCTGGTAGTAACCCATACCCCCCCGTATAACAAAACATGTCATATACCAAAATGTTCGTCAGCATCCGTAGTATCTGAAACTGCCGGCATAAATTGGCATAAATGATGGCGAGCTGAGAAATCCAATATGGCGTCCAAGATGGCCGCCATAGCTGTAAATTCCAGTTTTTTGTAAACTATGAATATAAATACCACAAATCATCTTACAAACTTATTTTAATTTATTTTTCTGGTGTAGAAAGAAGATTTGTGCTAGAATATAGATCAATTTTTTAGGTTTGACTTGAAAACCGGTGAAAAAAATGATATTTTATTGTTTTTGTGTCTAGTTTCATAGGTGGTACATGAAAGCAATTCTGATGTTTCAAAATTTAAACAGTTTTTTCATATCTATTGTTTTATTTTAACTAAGACACTATTCTAAAATACATTTAACACTATTCTGAAGTACATTTATGGTTGATTTTGACTTTTTTACCATCAATTTAGCCCCAGGATTACCCCACCCACTCAGTTTACCAGTATAATTCATTCACATAATATTGCCACAAATCATCTTACAAACTTATTTTAATTTATTTTTCTGGTATAGAAAGACTACTTGTGCTAGAATATTGATCAGCATTTTAGGTTTGACTTGAAAACCGGTGAAATAAAAGACATTTCATCGTTTTTGTGTCTAGTTTCATAGGTGTTACATAAAGGCAATGCTGATGTTTCAAAATGTTAAACAGTTTTTATTTATCGATTGTTTTATTTTAACTAAGACACTATTCTAAAATACATTTAACACTATTCCCAAGTACATTCATGGTTTGTTATGACTTTTTTACCATAAATTTAGCCCCAGGATTACCCCACCCACTCAGTTTACCAGTACAATTCATTCACATAATACTCACACTCAAGGGATTAGCAGGCGAGGATTTCATTTTACACAACAAGTAGAAGAGGGCATTGAAACTAATGCTTAGTTATGTTTTCATACTACATGTATATTATATGATCAGCCATTAGGAAACACCACCTCTTTATAACACTTTTTTCGGGATATGAGCATTAACCGTCTTAATTAAGCAGTGATACATCCAAACAAACAGCAAAATAGTGTTTATCAAATTGATCTAAAATGACTTTTATTGTCATTTTTGCTGTGTAACTGGCTAGGTTTTGGGGGTTATAAAGTGTTATATCCAAAACCATGTTATAAAAAATTAATGTGTTATAAAGAGGATATGCTACACAATTAGGTTATATTTTGTTTGATTTGAGGTACAACGTCCCCGTCAACACTGTATCAGTCATTTTGCATTCTGGAGACATTGCTTCCATTATTTTTGTGGGACTTTCCCCGACATTGAGATGAAATGACATCTCAAGCCCCGCCACACATTTAAACCAAAAGGTTTTATATGCAAGGATGGTCCAACTCGCACCACTTTTCCTGGGCATGGTTAGAATCTCTAAGCGGTTTACTCTGTATACTGTAGGTCTACTGGGCTAGGCAAGTTAATCTTAGATTTTATAGCTCCCCATCAAATCGGTAGCTGATATGCACACCTGTGCACTAATAAGAAATTGCTGCTGCTTTAACTAGCCCTGAGACATTTGACTCAGTCCAAAGATCTGAAATCTCATGAAGCTGGAAGTCTGGTTTAGGCAGAACATTAAATACCTTTTTTCTTGCCTGTACTATGTAAAGAAGAGCAGGTATCACAACCCATAAGACAATACAGACAGCATAATTGCCCTTTCATCTGGCTCTAGCTTCCAGAAAACAGTGTGAACTGGAATATACCTGGTGCAGTCAGCATGAATACCTTTTCTGCCTGTCACCAGCATAAAGCAGGTTGAAGTGATGCACAAGTAGAAAGAAAACATCGGTATCAGAACTGACAACAAGAGAACCTGCAACGGCTAGTTGCAAATCATTCTACTATCAGCTTCTTCACGATTGGAATAAAGTTCATGCTGAACAGGGACAACATCAGCAGAAACTTCAGAGCCTTGTTCTCAAGTCAACCTGCACCAACAACAGTAGCATTCTTCTTAAGAAGCTCATGGCAATTTTCGTTAAGTTATCTAGTGTAAAGTTCTTGCTTTTACTGCTTGAGAGTATCTATCAATCACCAGTTACTATATTTTTCCTCGTAGACACAGGCGCGTGTGAAGAAAAATTCTTTCCACACTTTTGTTGGGTCTGTGATTTGAGACTGTTTGCCTCCTTCCTCTCAAAACCGACGTGAATGGTGGCTACCCAAATAATGGTAAGAAAACTGTAAGATCAAAACATAGCAGCCATCTGTTGGTATGTCAGTTTGAGACATGATGAATGCTGCAACATTTAAAGTACAGACATCCCGTCAAATACTATACAACCAGCAAGTCTTTCTAGTTTTTCAAGGAAATCCGACTAGACATCATACATTCTTCATCTGTAAACAATCTCGCGTGATCATGAGCATTTTTGAAAGACAAGACCTTGAATGAATGAACTGATGTATAGAAAGCATGTATCTCTTCACCGGTGGCAGTCAGTTCCTCAAACTGGTTTCCCCAGACACCTGTGCCATTGACCTGATATCACTCATAGTCTGGTACCGGCCCCGATAGCTCAGTTGGTAGAGTGTCTGCTCCGGGGAACGAGAGGTCACGGGTTCGATCCCGGGCCGCGACATACCAAAGTCGTTAAAAATGGTACTAGCTGCTCCTCGCTTGGCACTCAGATTTACGGGGTAGAGCTAGGACTGGTCAACCCAGTGTCAGGATAATGTGACTGGGTGGGGTATCATGTAATGTGTCTGGGACATGATACTTCAGTGAGGCAGCACTATAAAAGTGAGCATTGAGTTCCCTGTCGCAACCAGACACCGTCGTGATATGACTGAAAAATTGTTGAAAGCGACGTTAAACCCGAATTTACACACACGCACGCACGCACGCGCGCGCGCACGCATGCACGCGCGCACACACACACACACACACACACACAGTCTGGAGTTTTGACCCAGACAAAGGCTCATAAGATTGTTCTTTCAAGCTATGGGTATGAGCCTTTCCTGCATGAATGACTCAAATGGCTTTTGACCCATTTTATGGCAATTTATCAAACTTATCTATCTCTTGAGGAACTTCATCTCCAGTATCTATATTGTCCAAATATCTTCGGCCCCCCGTCCATCAGGGCTTGAAGAAATAGATGGGCTGCATGATGCTTCCACGCAGAGCTGAAACCGACCGCACATGAGTATTGGTAAACCCCTTAGAGGATCTAAGCCTGTCCAGGCAAAGCGGTGCAAGTCGGACCGTCCATACTTATAAGCTGTATTGGGTTCAGTGGGGGACAGGGCTTGAGATGTCATTTCATCTCAATGTCGGGTAAAAGTCCCACAAAATTGGAAGCAACGTCTCCAAAATGACCTATACAGTGTTGATGGGGACGTTAAACTTCAAATAAAACAACAAACAAACAAAATTGTCCAAATGTCAGGAAAAACGGTCCAATAAATTTTAAACTGTCATTGTGAAATAAATAATAGACTTATTATAAGCCTGTGTATTGGTATGGTGTTTGTTAGAGCTTGCAACTATGCATGGCATACTTAGCAGTAATGAGTCTTGATAAAAACCATCTTATAAGGGCTTGTTCATTACTTCATTGTGGGTGATTCCTATAATATAACTGGATAGCCAGTTTGCCATTTTGTGGGACAGTAACTGTCCTTTTGGCTTTCCTCTGTTGTTGTTTCCATTAAGTTCTACTTACTTCATGTTTGTGCTTCTTTCCCTTCAGAGTCATTGATGGGAGGTGTAAATTAATTGTATCGATTCTTGATCATTGCTTTACTTCTATTTTGAGAACAAATCTCTGAAAGTATCCAGTTCAGCATTAACTCAATTACAACTACATGTATGAAGAAGCCGATAGTAGAATGATTTTGCACCTGCAGTTTGCAGGTTCTCTGGGAGTTAACACAGCTGTTCTGGTCAGTCCATATACCCATGTTTTCGTTCTACTTCTGCTTCACTTTAGCCAGCTTATTGTCGATAACATATTCTTCAGGACAGGCAGGAAGGGTATTCATGCTGACTGCACCAGGTATTTCAGTTCACACTGTTTTCAGGAAGCTACAGCCAGATGAAAGGGCAATTATGCTGTCTGTATTACCTTACAGGATGTGATACCTGCTCTTCTTTACATAGTATAGGTAAGAAGAATGCCTGAATCAGACTTCAAGCTTCAAGAGATTTCAGATCTTGGTATTGAGTCAAATGTCTCTGGGCCAGTTAAGGCAGCAACAATTTTTCTGTAGGTTTGCTGTTCAGACAAACACATTAGACAACAATGGTGCTCCAAAATCCAGAGTTAGACCTAGTCATATACCACCAACAAATAGTTTTTTTGCTCCATTTGTACAGGTGTACATATCAGCTACTGATTTGATGGGGAGCTATAAAATATAGATTAATTTGCCTAGCCCTATAGACCTAGGGCATATGTTTGGTCCTGAAACTGGGTTATTCAACGCAGACACAAGCAGCCTCCCTCTATTAACTGATATGATTGTAAATAGCCTGATCAGTGTAGTGATGACTGCATTTGCTCATAGAAAGTACAACCATGTACTCAAGCTTGCAAGTAGTAAAGCATGTTCGAATAGGTCTTACATTTGTAAGTGCCTAAATGGTGATCAGTAGGAAGCGGGTTTGATACCTGCCGGGGTCGGCAACATTCTTTCGTGGAGATTGATCATGAAATCTTTTCTACGGTCATTATCTCGCTTCCGCTGATTCAAGAAGGGCAGTTGTCAGTTTATGGCGAAAGAATGTGCACTGTACTGGTTAATCACGTACGTATAAGCCTGCTCAGGAAAAGTGTGGATAAGTAAACTGACAAGCTCAAAAATTACCTAAAAAGTGTTGACTGGGCGGTTAAACCCCAATACAAACAAGCAAACTAAGTCGCCCCCGCCCATTGGGGCATGCAGAAATAGATTGGGCTGCATGGTGCTTCCACGAAGAGCTGAATCTGACCACACACGAGTACTGGTAAACTGCTTTTAAGAAGGACTATGCCTGCCCAGGCAAAGCGGTGTGTGTCAGATCCAATGCATATAAGCCTTCTGGTTTCATTGGGCGGTAGGGCTTGAGATGTCATTTCATCTCAATGTCGGGTAAAAGTCCCACAAAACTTGAAGCAACGTCTCCAAAATGACCATAATAGTGTCGACATGGACGTTAAACCCCAATTCAAACAAACAAACAAACAAACAAAAACTAACATTTGTTAGAACTTGTTTACAATACTAGCTCATGTTCATACAGAGGACTATGACAGTTTTAAAACATGTACTTGTAGTCTCATATGGCCTATTAGTACAGCACAATTTTTTTATAACACATTTTTTCCAAACACTGTTCAAAGCCAAAACCCCTAACTAATTGCATTGAAAAAATGACAAAAAAAAAACATGTAAAGGAAGTTATTTTACACTATTCTACCTTTTTGTTTTGATATATAACTATTTAACTAAGAGGTTTATGCTTGGATTCAGAAAACAGTATTATAAAGAGGTGGTGTTTCAAATGGCTAAATACATAACATTACGAAAACACACATAATTCAAATCCATTGGAAGAGTTAACTACCACCCCCTCACCCCCTCCCCCCCCCACCCCAACAAAAAAAAATCCAGATAAAAATGAATGATATTTCTGTTCAAAACATAGATTGCGGGGACTCCTTAGAACCCTCTCAACGTGGTGATGCTGTCAAACACCCACAAGCTATGTCCTTAAGCGTAAATTAGAAAAATAATGCTCACCTCTGAAAACCCTAGTTTTTCTATATAAAAGTGAGTTTCAAGGGGGTCAAAAGCATATGGGCATCTTTTCGTGGCGATATAAAAACAGAACTAAGCATTATTGTGAATGCCCACTACTACTTAATTGTCTAAAATGAGGCACACGCCTACAAATCCCTTGTGTGTGAGCTTTTATGTGAATGCATTTTACTGGTAAACTGAGTGGGTGGGGTAATCCTGTGGCTAAATAGATGGTAAAAAAGGTCATAACCAACCATAAATGTATTATAGAATAGTGTTAAATGTATTTTAGAATAGTGTCTTAGTTAAAATAAAACAATAGAACTGTTTATTTTTGAAACATCAGAATTGCTTTCATGTACCACCTATGAGACTAGACACAAAAACAATAAAATATCATTTTTTCACCGGTTTTCAAGTCAAACCTAAAAAATTGATCTATATTCTAGCACAAATCTTCTTTCTACACCAGAAAAATAAATTAAAATAAGTTTGTAAGATGATTTGTGGTATTTGTATTCATATTTTACGAAAAACTGGAATTTACGGCTAGGGCGGCCATCTTGGACGCCATCTTGGATTTCTCAGCTCGCCATCATTTATGCCAATTTATGCCGGCAGTTTCAGATACTACGGATCCTGACGAACATTTTGGTATATGACTTGTCTTGTTATACGGGGGGGTATGGGTTCCCATTTTTTTGGTCCAGATTGTCACCCTACCACACGTCACATAACGACATCAT
>CAUZLF010000303.1:157834-367439 GCA_963580285.1 Lucinisca nassula | reverse complement strand
CTCTAGAACTTATGGTTTCAGAGACGAACATTTTTTAAGATGTCCAATTATAAGTCTATTGGAACTAATGAGCCCGAAGGCGTGGCCAATTTGGATCCCAGAGGCATGTTTGGTAGAATTTATGAAGGCGACCATTTAACGCTGTAACATATTAAGAGAAGCTGACTGTAAGCATCGAGCATAACATGGAAAGTCAAAATTTTTGATTTTCTTTATTTTTTATACATAAGTAGCATTTCTCAAATGATGAAGATTGGTGAAAATTTTATTGGAATATGTCAAGTAGTTTTCGAGATATTGATACAAATGCTGTTGCCATGGCAACAACGTATTCACATAGATAAAACGGTATTTTTATATGATTTTCAACAACTAGCTTTTGTTTCCACGTTCATAATATATACCAATTTACACATGATATCCATAAGGGTATATGTAATGAAGCGATTCATAATATATTGGGCTCGTGAACGTGTTCACATATGTTACCATGGCAACGGAATTGAGGGGCTAGTCAAGCACATTGAATTTTTCTCGATTTTCTGTATTTTTGTCTGCATTTTATTCACAGGGGCAACGACATTGGAAGAAACGGACAGTGGCACTTAAATAACATGTCCTAGTATTAACAAAAACTGTAATGTCTAGGTGTAATCCTCTTTCAATGGAAGAAAGATAACTCGGCAACTTTGTCTGTGTTGCACAGACGAATTTTTTTGAAAAATAGTAACGGTGTTACTACTTATGTGAAATTTCAGAGCTGATCTTTGATAAACTAACCATTGCATTGGTCATAAATTATTAAACTAACATCTTATAAAAATTGTACATAGCCATTAAAATCAATAAAAGACCTAAAATGTATGTTTTTATGCATTTTTCTGCATAAAAAGATCAAATGAAATTCTGTTGCCAGTGTCATTATCATACTTTTGCTTCATCTATATCAAATCTAATCTATTTCTGTTTACTAAATATGTAATAATTAGGTTTGATTATATTGCCATCTGCTTCAAGTTAATGAATAATTTGAAATTACGAATAATTATAACAATTATGGAGACTCATTACCCCACCCACTTTATTGTGTACAAAATGGTGTTGCATTTCTGGACAGGATTTAAAAAGATCGCTGGGTGTAACGGGCCTCCGTGGCCTAGTGGAAAAGAGTGCTGACTCTTAATCATTAGGTCTCTCAACGCTGTAGGTTTGAGCATGGCTCAGGTCACACAGTGAGAAGTTCTGCAACGGAAGGTCAGGAGGTTTTTCATCGGGTACTCCAGTTTTCGCTCACCTCTGATTAACGATCGGCTTGATGTGAGTGAAATAATCTTGAAAGGATCGTAAAACCAAACATTAAAAGATCGCTGGGTGTGTAAAAACATTTTCATGTCTTTGCTACTAGAATTAACGTCAGTGCCAATGTCGAACCTTCTAACTCTTCCAAATATATAAAATATTTAGGGAGCGAAACAAAGTCATAACGGTGATGGGTCGTTGTATATTGTTCTTGAGCCCAGCACAGATAGCAATAGTTTCTGTTCAAAACCTTCATGACTACTAAGTGACCTGCGACCAGTTACAGACTGAGTTGTTAAAAGATTTTTGGCTTATTCGATGGGAGCTATTGTATCTGATAAGCCGAGAGTGGTGTTCTTTATTTTCACCTTATACTTGACGTTTTACTAATCAGTTTCTTTTACAATTAAATTGTGACCCAGTAAGGAATGCAAATTTCAGGTTTTTGCGGAGGTACCGGTCAAAGAAACTGCCGAGGTTTAAGATACAGTCTGATTCGCAGCACTTTGTCTGGGCAGGCTTAGATCTTCCTAGGCGGTTCAGCAATACTTCAAAGTTCGGTCGGTTTCAGTTCATGCAGTCCAATATATTACCCCAAGGTCTGATCGGCCCCCGTCCATCGGGGATTGAAGAAATAGATTGGGTGTCAGGATGCTTCCACGCGGCCGCACATGAGTAGTGTTAAATCGCCTAGAAGTTCTGAGCCTGCCCAGGAAAAGTGGCTCGAGTCGGACCGTCCATGCATTTCTAACCATTTAGTTTCATTGGGCGACAGATTGGAAGCAATGTCTCAAAAACACTCATACAGTGTTAACAGGGACGTTAACAACAAATGAAATAGATAACCAAGGCCCTATAGAAGAGCTGATGACTTAGGAAATATCTTTTTATATACCCGTTTGAAAAAAAAAAAAAAAAAAAAAAAAAAAAAAAAAACGGTCGTATTTTGTTATGGGGCTGGTGTCCGTCCGTCTGTTCGTAAACTTTTTTTTTCGTTTCCGTATAACTCCTACTATACAGTTTTCATCCGATCAAGCCTAAAATGTGTATGTAGTAAGGCTAAGATGTGAAGATGTGCCTTAAGTTTCGAGAATTACTGTCCACCAAATATTAACAGAGTTATGACCTTTGAAAAATTCGGTTTGCATTTTCGTTTGGTTAAGTTTTGTGCTATACATGTGTAAACCATATGTAAGTTACATTTAGTTTATACTTCCCATGACGTTAAACAATTTACCACAGAATACTCATCACTACCTACCCCTCCTGATACCAAGGTCACAGACTTCGAAATTTTATATACACGTTTTGTATTTAAAAATAGAAGTGGAGGCAATGATCAGGAATCGTTACAATCAACCTACAGCTCCCGTCAGAGACATCAAAGGGAAAGACACACAGACATGAAACAACAGACTCTAATGGAAACACCAACAGCGGAAAGCCAAAAGGACAGTTACTTTCCCATAAAATGACCAATAGGCTATCCAAAATAAAAATATGAAATAAAGGCACTGCCTTTTGCGCAAACACATTCATTTACACCCCTATCTGTCTTCATATACAGAGTCGGTCATATTTGGCTAAACAAAAAAGGGTGGTGGTCGTTGGGTGAGTCCTTAAAACTATTTCAGTTAGCAGAGGTATTCTAAAATGCATACCTCTGTGTCCCAATCTATACTATGCGGTCTTTGAATTCCTCTGCCGGTCTTTGAACTCCTCTGTGGTCTTGGCATCTACCGCGGACGAGGGAAGACTATTGCACTGAGGAATAGTTCGGGGGGATGCTTTAGGGCATCGCTATAGGCCTGGTACCTATGGTATTTTGTGTTATTTACTTTTGATGCCCTTGTTTGAGTTAAAACTGTTACAGGGGTCGAGTATTTATCTTTATCGAGAGATACTATACCAGAGTGAATCTTATAAAAGAAGGTAAAGGATGACTTAGGTAATTAATATTGGTGTAGAACATCAAAAATACCAGTAGTGGTAGCTCAGTGGTTAGTGCACCTGCCTCTGATGCTAGAGACCCCCGGTTCGATTCCAGGCAGTGACAATAAAGTTTGGTATCCGAACATGTGGGATGAATGCCACAAAGTGCACCGTCCTTTGGTTCGGGACAATAACTGGAGACTCCCTGAGCAGAGAACCATCACCTCTGCAGGTTAAAAAGCCTTTCCATAATGTCATAATTACCAAGTAGGTATTTTTCCTGCAAATCTCAGGTGTTTGTACACCTGCAAGTAATACTTATGTGTGACCTAATGCAGTATACTCTGACCATAGTCCAAGACTTTGCAGCAGGAATATATGGAGGCCAACAAAAAGACACCGTCGCTCTTGGCTTTAACAACGTGTTTGACAATGTTCCACATGAACGGTTTGAGCACTGTCAAGCTCAAACAAGACACAATACAGCTTTTGTTTGTTTGTTTGGTTTGATGTTCAACGTCCCCGTCAACACTATATAGGTCATTTTGGAGACGTTGCTTCCAATTTCGTGGGACTTTTAACCGACATTCAGATGAAATGACATCTCAAGCCTTGTCGCCCAATTAAACAGATCCTCTAAGCATTTTACCAGTACTCGTGTCCGGTCGGATTTAGCTCTGCGTGGAAGCATCATGCAGCCCATTTATTTCTTTAAGCCCCGATGGGCGGGGCCTACACAATACAGTAAAAGTCCTAATTAAGACCACCTTTGGGACTCTTCAAAGGTGGTCTTTAATACCACGTTTTAACAGTCCCAAAGGTGTTCTTTAATACCACGTTTGAACAGTCCCAAAGGTGCTCGCTGACCAGAGGAGACTGTATGCACAAAATGGAAAGAAAGAAAAACTGTAGCTTACTAAATAGGCTTTTTAAAGCAGACTAAGACTTAATTTTAGGTGGTCTAAATAGCTGAAGTTTAATGAAAACACCACTTACTATAGATTCAGAGCTTCCTGACCGACAGGGGCTAACCAGACCTGGTCACAGGTCTTATTACCACGATTGCCCCAGCTGGATCCGGTGTCCCTCAACCTGAGGTGCCATGCTCATACCTTTGTTGTTCTACCCATGCATAAATGACCTGCCACAAAAAGTTAGCCCTGGAGTTCACCTCTTTGCCAATGACAGCCTTTTACATCGCGAGGTCTCAAGCATGACTGATACTGCACACTTCAGAGGGATCTTGACAGACTACAGCAATGCCTATAATGGAATATGGACTGGCAAAACTCTTCTCAATCCAACCAAATGTGCGACAGTCAGGGTTACAAAATGGAGCATATAAGTGAAGGCAATGATCAGGAAACCTGGTCGAAGATTTGCTGCAACTTACATGTTAAAGATACACAGCCATGAACTGTCAATCTTAAAGACTTTATAGTACCTTGGCATCATTTATTTCAGAAACATGTCACGGGAATCCATTTTGATTCACCTGTAAGAAGGCAAACACCAGCCTGGCGTTTCTTTGGATGGGAAATAACCAACTAGTCTGAAGATGCTGAAACATGATGGTAGAGACCATGGTCAGACTTATCCTGGATTACGCTCATCAGTATGGGACCCACATACAGTATCCAGCAGCTTGAGACGGTGCAACGGCGAGCAGCTTGGTTTGTCAGAGATGATTACCACACAACCAGCATTACCTCATAAGTGATACAGCACCTTGGCCGGCAAACTCACCAGCGTCGTCAATGCTTGGTATGATCTTCATGTATCTCTGGGCTAAGTGGACATCCATGCTTGTAGGTTCTCCCACCCAAAAGAGGCAAACAGTAGGGGATTCTCCCTGGAGTATATGGACCGACATCTTCTGTCAACTTTCCTTCATCGGCACGGGCATCAGACTTAAGGGCCAACTTCCACAGAATACTGTCACTTCTGGGATCCTTGAGGGCTTCAAAAGGGATCTTCCCTGAACTACATAAAAGCTATTTTTAAAAGATTTTGATATGTTCTGTTGTGAGGCAAACTTGACGGGAGTCCAACTGATATTGACTTACAGTTCTTGCAGCAGGTAGGGGTAGAGGGGGTGGGGGTTGGCGTTGTTACTTCTTCTGTTTGTTCACTTTTATTCATTTTCTCCTTTCTCTTTCGTCCCTCCACCTCTCTTCTCCTCTACTACCTCCTCTGTCTCTTTAGTCCCTTTCTCTGGGAGACGACTCAAAATGACCCACCAGGGTTGACGTGTCATTAAACCCAAAACAATTGTTTGAGCTTCACCGCCGCTATGCACATAACCTTAGAATGATGATGCCCCAGTGTTGGTTCTGTGTGCAATTCATGGGAAAATATAAGAGGGTGACTCAGTATGTTTGCAGAATGGACACTAAAGTATCCTGGAGCACTAGCGTTATGCTATGGATTTGGGGCTCATCATCATTTTGTAAATCTTGAGAAGGTAGAAATCCACAGGTAGTCGGATAGCTCATTGTGTATCTTACTATTCCCGGGGCTTATTCTACACACCTGAGTGTTTGTGGAAAGTTTTAAATGTTTGGCCGGACGAGAAGGGTTTTCCTCCCAACCGAGAAGCTCCGGTAAATGCTTCGGTAAATGATCCGGTAACTCGTGGGTCCAATCGCGGTGCTGGATTTTTACCGGCTAACCTTTTCGGCTCAGTGCGGTACGTTTCATTTCATAAATGCATGACGTAGTTTGGAAACTTTCCCGAGACCAAACTTCAGCGCTTGATAGAACGGTCACTCTGGGGGAGAAATCCGCAGGTTGCCAAATATTATTATTCCCAGGGCTTTATTTTATATCCGAAACGTTGCAATTGCTTGGCCAGACGAGAAGCGCTTTCCACCCTAACGAGAATCTCCGGTGAATGCTTCGGTAAATGCTCCTGTAACTCGGTCCAATCGCGGTGCTCGGTTTTAACCGGCTAACATGCGGTACCTTTCAGTTCATTTAAACGTGCGATGTAGTTTCGAAACTTTTTCAGCGTTTGATGCAAAGATCTTCGAAAAGAGTTTTTTAAAATCATTTCGTCGCTTTTTGTGTTTCTTCTGTAATGGGACTTGACTCTTTCTGGTTTCGAGAAGCAATTTTAGAATGTGAATACAATTCTCATGAACTCTGTAAAGATGGCGGATTATCGCGAGAAATTGAACGAGATTCCAGGCGAGATTTGGGTGCCTAAGTGTGTTGTTCCAGCCTCTCTACAGTAAAGCAAACACTTCGTGTGTTTGCTATAACATAAGCGACACAAACATCCAAAGACAAACCATAACAAAAACAAACCGCGACAGAAGAACCGCCTTGGAACGGTCAGCGGAAACGAATTCCACTGGGGGGGGGGGGGGGCTTAAATCGATTTTACGTGGCCACAATCCTCGCCCTTACTTCCGTCGCGATTTAGACAAATAATCTGCTCAGTCCGCATGAAGGCCTCCAAACTTCAGACAAACCATAACAAAAATATACCACGACAGAAGAACCGCCTTTGAACGTTTAAAGTTTATTATTTTTATTCAAAAAAATGCATTAAGTGGGATAATGATATCAGCTGGCTCAAATCAGAATGTAGACTGACAAGACCAAACCTATTGGACGCTTTTTGAAAGCAGCCAACTTGTTGATCTATATTTCCTATTCTGACACAGGGCGCCTATATAGGCAATGGAAAATAACTGTGTTTTATTCTACAACAAATCACGGCAACGAAGAGCGTGACGAGTGACGTCATTATAAACTGCCAATTCATGACGTCACTAGTCAATTTCCTTGACATTGGACGGTGTAACGTCATTTTCTCGCATCGAAAACGTTAGAAAAAGATATATAGTAAATACATGGTTAATGTCTTTAATAAAAAATATACATGTAATCGGTGAGTCTTAGACAATTTTATAGGGGCGAGCTTCAGCGAGCCCCTATAGAATTGTCGGGGCGAACCGATTATATTTTGTTATTAAAGATACTAATCATGTATTTAGTTTATACCGCAATTCAAAACAATGCAAATACTTTGCAATAATTTAGCATATTTAAGTGAAAAATACAACAGGCAGTGTGGCATGTTAAACGCCATTCAGTGCCATGGCGCGCACACGTAGTATTACGTGACGTCAACGAGTGCGAAGTTTCTGACGTTACCGCGCCACAAAGACGTAGGAAACAACATTGACGCTCGAATGAAAATTTCTCAGCGCTTTACATTTTGTTTGAAAATCTGCAAAAATAAAAGTTTATTTCAGCTTTAGAATTTCGGGATCAACCATGGTTTGTGCATGAATGAACATTTGCCGGATTCCGAGGAAGCTGTTTGAACATGAGGCCGGTAGGCCGAATGTTCAAATATCTTCCGAGGGATCCGGCAAATGTTAATGCAATGAAATAACCATGGATGATCGTTGTTCTTGCATAACTTACGAATCCGACAGCACATTTTGACGAAAACGCCCAAAAGCTCCATATAAATTCCATATAAACTCTTCAAATGCGACAGGCAAACCAAAATGGCGACCAGTTCAGAATGTTGTTTACAATGACGTTGTCATGCAGTGACGTCATCATAGAACCCTAAAACGTTATGTTCAGGGCGATAACGTTACGTCGCTCAACGTAAGTAAATAAAGCAATGCCCGTCTTGTGATATCAAAAGCTCAAAATCCATGTTCAAACAGCACGCGAATTTCATGCCGAACATGGTTTTTGCTGTTTGAGCACGGCTTTCGGTCCATTTGACAATAGCTTCACATGACGCCAAACAGCCATGCGCATAGGTATTTATGCAAGAATTTTTTTTCGATGTTGAGACTCAACTGCACTAGCAGTGCGCAGTTATTCTAACGGGCCATTCAAACCAGGAATGGCCGAGAAGGTAAGAATTTAGTTGAAATTTCAGAAAATCTGTTCAAATAAATATTACAAAGCTTTTAACTTGCAGTTTTGTTGTTTTCCCATGTATAAAAGTTTGCATGCTATTGTTTACACTTGTAAATTAGTGACCTGAAAAGTAGGTCCGCTCTGTAAACGGTCACTAGACGTATTATAGGTCATTAGAAGCTATTAAATGTCACTACCGATTATAGCGTGCAGTTATTCGACCCCCTTAAATAGGTTACTAGAATGCCTGATTGCGGTATAAAAATGCATGTGTTTCAGTCGATAATTTTCACGGAATTTCTTCAAACAATGGCGAAAAGTTGTGAGATTTTGAAGGAAACAACAGCATTATTGCCGATTTTCAGCCTGTTAGAATCGAAATAGATAAGCTCTAGTTTTTGATTTGTTGAATAATAAATCACAGTGTGTCGGTCAGTTGTAAAAAGACAAATCACGCGCGCTACGCGCTCATGATTTGTCTACTTTACAACTGACCTCCAAACTGTGATTTATTACTCAACAAATCACAGTTAGAGCTGATCTATTTCTTAATCAGATGAAGTCATACATAAACCAATGTAAACCTAGTTTCTCCCTGACGACATTTATTCAAACATTAATTGTTGACCTTAAAACCCGATAATTGTTTTAATACATATTTTTAGGTTTCATCACGAAAACAAGCCTTTATAATTTTGACCCCTTAAACCCCACGTCCACATAGTAAAATTAAGGTTTAAAGGTGTATGCACCATTTTGTTTATTTCTGTTTAAAAACAGATTGTTGGTACTTGTAAGAACCGCTTCTCCGCGGCGGTTCTCACGAGTCCGCACAATCTATCTTTTGACCAGATATATGAAAAATATCAGTTTTTTTTTTCTGAAACTTTTCACTTTTTATGTGTGTGTTAGTGGTACAATTTCCAATATATTATAATAGGCGTGTTTTCGTAATGTTTTTTTTTTCAGGTCGTGCGGGATATACATCATTTACAACATTCCGCATTATTGAGCTTATATACTGACCGAAAATAGAAACAATATACTTTTAAATCGCCTCTCCTGACCTTACACATGGATAATTGAGTTAAAAATTACTGATTAACTGATTAAGAATCTTTAGACATTACTCCTGTAACAATTTAAAAAAAATCTGGTGTTCAAATATTTATTATTTTTTTTTTTTTGGGGGGGGGGGGTGCATTATGATAACAAACTCGTGCGACATGATGCATTTTTTCACATCTCCAAAATGCCTACTTTTCTGACGAAAATCGATGATATTTTATTTATTTATAAAGCAAACATAGGTTGTGGGTGCTCGTTGGATCCGCCTCATTGAGGCGGTTCTAACGACTACCCACAACCTATGTCTAGGATCAGAAATAAGGAAAAATAATGTAGACCCCCGAAAACCCCTGTTTCTCTATATAAAGCGGGGTGTAAGGGGGTGTTCATTTCACGGACTTGTTCACGTGATGGGAATGAAAAAACGTACATTTTTCACAGAATCTATTTGCAATCGTACTTTGACTACAACGTTTCTTTTTTTCATATACGAATAAGTCAAAAGCAAGAAAAAAAACGAATTCACATCTAAAAATATTCAGAAAAAAGCATTCTGTTGAAATCTCCAAAACAGCATTTTTCAATGAAAATTTCAAAATAATGTTTCATGTCAACATCACGTGACCAAGTCGGTAAATTAAAGACCCCTAAACCCCACTTAATATAGAGAAAACTGGGGTTTACGGGGGTAAACATTATTTTCCCTTATTTCTGGCCTAAGACATAGGTTGTGGGTACTCGTTAGAACCGCCTCAATGAGCGGTTCTAACGATCACCCAAAACCTATGTTTTGAGAATAAATAAGAAAAAATATCACAAATTTTCATCAGAAAAATTACCTTTTTTTTGAGGTTTGAAAAAATGCACTATGCCACACGGATGTGTTATCGTAATGACATCTAAAAATTATCCAGAAACATGCATTCTGTTAAAATCTTCAAAACAGCATTTTTCAGTGAAATTTCAAAATAATGTTTCATGTCAAAAACGACCCAAAAGTACCTTCAGTCGTTTGAGCATCTACAGTTTTGTCTCATATATTAAAGAAAACAATAACCGCAATCTTAACCGCCATACTTTTCTCTCACTTCCGGTATTTTGGACCAATATTTCTAGGCCGATAACATTTCAACCATTGCGAAGAGTTTGATTTTGTAAACAATATTCCCAACGTTCGATGATGAGTAACAATTGGTGAAAATGAAAATCGCATTCGCAGCACAAAATGTTTGACTCAGTGGAATCTTGAACACCAAACAATTTGACCCTTGCCTCGAATCTTTGGCCTAATCAGTTAAATCGTAGCTATCATTAAACATTTTATGCAATGAATCAGTAGCAGATATGCCCCTGATGATAATTTATATAATTAGAATTCAAATTTGATATAAATGTTTTGCCAGACACAATTAAATCACGTGAACAAGCCCGTGAAATAAAAAAAAAACAACCCTAAACACCACTTTATATAGAGAAAACTGGGGTTTACGGGGGTAAACATCATTTTCCTTATTTATGCTCCAAGACATAGGTAGTGGGTACTCGTTAGAACCGCCTCATTGAGGCGGTTCTAACGAATGAGGCGGTTCTAACGAGCACCACAATCTATGTTGAAAGCAGAAATAAGAAAGATGTTACAATTTTTACCTAATATATGTCATTATTTTACACGGCCATGTTTTCCTAACGATTATACATTTTATGCAATAAACCAGTAGCAGCGAGGCCACTGATGATAATATATATAAGAATTAAATTTTATTTAAATGTTTTGCCAGACACGATTTAAAAAGGGATTTATAGTTTCTATTTCCGGTTGGTATCATACCTTTGTAGAAAAAAGTTGATTCTTGGTAAGTCAGAGTAGGTATCAGATTTTCTACATCTGTATCATAAAGGTCACATGTTTCTGCCCTCTTGCTAAATCCTGCAGTTACACAGCCCTTACAGTATATGCAGCTAACCACGCATCCTAGAGCTGTCCCTCTCTTTAGTCTTTTCATAAGCGCGTGCGCAGAATAGCTGTCTATCGTCGTCTGGTCCTTTATAAATTTTTGTACCCTCGTATTTCCAGCGTCAACTGCAATAATTGTTATGTTTGTAATCACTGTATATGTTTTACGAGGGCCTCGGGAAGATTGGCTATGCCAACTAAGTAACTCTCTATAAATAAAGTTTACTCACATACTTTACTAAAACTAACACAGTAGCCTACATAATCCTGCAAATTGCGCTGATAAGAAAAGGTGGTAATGACGTCATCGATGACTGTACAGAGGTCTTCACAGGTACAGATTCTCATTACAAAAATAGGCCTATTCAAATATATTGAAAAATTTTCCACCCAAAAAAAATGAAAAAATCCGAAACATTTTCGAATAAAAAAAATCTGATATTTTTCATATTTTTGCTCGAAACATAGATTGTTGGAACTAGTTAGAACCGCCTCCCGAGGCGGTTCTAACGAGTACCCACAATCTATGTCTGTGAGCAGAAATAAGGACAGTAATGTATACCCCTGTAAACCTGTAAACTCCAGTTTTACTGTAGAAAAGTGGGGATTAAAGGGGTTCAAAATTATATAGGCGTGTTTTCGTGATGAGTTTACGCAGATAGGAAATACATTGAACTTATGTTTTTTAATGAAAATGAAGAAGATAAAAATGTTTTGTCATTAGGAAGTTATGTATTCTACTATGTTCCATCTGTGACCAGCAAACTATATTTTCGAAAATTGAAATTAATATATAACATTTTTATTGCCTTTAACAATTAAATAGGTCTCCAAAAACACCCTGCTACGATACCACTAACTACTTCATACCCTTTTAATTTTGTTTTCTCACCAGTTCTATCAAGTTACATATCAACTTTATTTATTTATGTATTTATTTATTTATTTATAGTAAATCACATCGTAGTTGACAGATTTTTATTTAGCCTTACTTCGCCCAAAGAAAATAAGTTTCAAATAATGTATTTATCTTAAATATCGCATTGTGCTAGTAACATATATTCACTGTCTAAAAATAGAAGTGAAGGCAATGACCAGGAATAGATACAATTAACCCACACCTCCCATCACAGACATCATAGGGGAAAGAAACACAAACATGAAATGACTAGACCCTAATGGAAACATCAACGGTGGAAAGCCAAAAGGGCAGTTACTTTCTCACAAAATGGCCACCTGGCTATTAAAAACAAAAATATACACTTGATACATACATTCAATGACGAACTATTACAAAAATAAACCGCGACAGAAGAACCGCCTTGGAACGGTCAGTGAAAAGTATTTCAATGGGGTGGGGTGGGGGCTTAAATCGATTTAACGCGGCCGCAGTCCTCTACCTTACTTCTGTCGCGGTTTAAACAAATAATTTGTTTAGTCCGCATGAAGGCTCCCTAACTAATCAGTGCAACCATGAAGGCTTCCTAACTCATCAGTGCAACATCCCCGAGAACATAAAAAACCCAAACACCAAAGAGTTGAAACAACGGTGAGGATTCGACAGCATGAAACAACTGAAATGCTGGAGCAAAAGAACACCAACAGTTAGACGCCGATGGGCCCGATCAGAGACAGAGCTTCATAACCAACCAACATTACATAAAATACATTTTAAGACAGCCTTTACGCTGGAACTGTCATAGAATCTGAGGCCTGACCCACTGTCGTGCAATTAAAGAGGGAAGCGAAAGTTATCAGTCGTGATTGGGTTAACTACCATGCATGCAGTCTGTCGGATAACATTTATGTTGTACCCAATCTTTTTATATCGAAGAATGACTTTACGAAATTTGGTACTTAAGTCAGTACACGTATATATTTTTCTGAATTTATATATTATGTCATTATAAAATTCGGGTTCCGATAGGTCTTGTTGCAGAAGAGATTTAAGACCAACATTTAATTTAGAAACGTAATCGGAATTACGTCTCGAAAACTTAGAAAATGCTTAAGCCCCCAGTGGAATTCGTTTTCGCTGACAGTTCTAAGGCGGTTCTTCTGACGCGGTTTATTTTGTTATGGTTTGTCTTTTGCCGTTTGCGTCGCTTATATTATTTTATTTAGGATAGCCTATTGGCCATTTTGAGGGACAGCAACTGTCCTTTTGGCTTTCCGCTATTGATGTTTCCATTAGGGTCTGTTGTTTCATGTTTGTGTTTCATTCCCTTTGGTATCTCTGACGGGAGCTGTGGGTTAATTGTATCGATTCCTGATCATTGCCTCCACTTCTATTTAACGTAGTTTATGATACCGATAACCCTGATTAAGAAGTTTAGCAGTAAACAAATTATTACAAGGGTTGAAGTCAGTTACATGACTAGACACACTGACAAATAGAATTAATTGCGAAATATAAACATTTTCATTTGAAGTCATTTTCATTCAGACAAATCTTGAACTTTCGAAAGAATAATTTAATAAAATATGAGTATGTTGATTGTAGCAGTAGATTTGTAAAAAAAAAATCAGGCATAATTTAAATTACACTTGACACATATTTCTTTTCTTTTTTCTTTTTTGTCACCGGCCACAAATATGAAGTAGAAAAAAGTTACATACCTGCAAGCAAACTATAATATAATCTGCATCGGGTTGCATTATGATAACACCCCCGTGCGACATAGCGCATTTTTTCACATCTCCAAAATGGCTACTCTTCCGATGAAAATTCGCGGTATTTTTCTTAACTGTACTGCAAACATAGGTTGAGGGTGCTCGTTAGAACCGCCTCATTGAGGCGGTTCTAACGAGTACCCACAACCTATGTCTTGGAGCAGCAATAAGAAAAATAAAATATACCCCCGTAAACCCCAGTCTTCTCTATATAAAGTGGGGTTTAAGGCGGTGTTCATTTCGCGGACTTGTTCACGTGATGAAAAGTACCTAAAAACAGTTTCACGAAAACAAAATATCAACCAGAAACATATAGAAATGTAACGTTTATGCTTTTTCTATTATTCAAAGCTTGTATGGATACAAGAGTTTTGTTGTTGTTCTTGTTTTCCTATCTACCATTGACACTATCTTCAATATACATAGAACTAATGGATTATAAAACCTATTCTATAGTCTGATCAATTCAAACGCCATTGATTTTACCCGTGAGAGCTACCCGGATGAATTCGTACTGACTGAACTGGTTTTTAAGGTAACCGGGCGCTATAAGCACATGAATTCGTATGACGCTACGCAATCTTTTCTGATAAGCGCCATTCAAGTGGTCATGGTTTACAGAATCCGGCTATCAGATGGCAAAAGAATATATACTGAGAGGCAAAAGTAAGTATACAGGTTACTGAATGCCAATTTTGGTCCCAATCTCTCCCTCTCTACATACATATGAGGTATCATAAATAAGAACAACCACTGCCGCATAATTTGCAGCATTTTCCGTTTAATTTGATTAACGGGTAATGAAATTGTGTCACTTGAAATGGACAGGGGATCTGATCCAATATTTGTCTTGAGTAGCTTCCCTTTAAACATGTGTTTCGAATAAGGGTAATTCAATAAATGGTTTTTCATGCAAAAATTTAAAGAATGGCATCTGATTGGCAAGAATATGTCGCATATTGAAATTAAACAAAAGGTAAAGTGCAACATCTTTTCTCCAAGAAAATGGCATTTTCGCCTTTTACGTTCTTCCTTTTATTAAATGCATTATGTTTCTATAGGATTTGTATTGAATATTAACTTTCCACTGTGCAATTTTAGAGGTGAGGTTTTACTATGGAGTAAACATAAAGATGCCGAGCAAACCAATAAGTATGCGAAAGTTTCGAATGAATATCTCTTTCACGATCTGAGAAAAAGACTCATTTAATTAACTATGATTTTAATTAAAAGGGAGATAATCCGGAACAGGCAGAAATTCCAATTGAGTTTGAAGCTGTTTGTTTTGGTTTAATGGCAAAGTAATGATGTGGTCTTATCAATGAACATTCGTACATGACATTTGCGGTGTGCACAGATTTGAATGTCGCGTACAACATGAGATTTTATTGGATATATTGATTTTCAATTAAGGGCAATAACTCCATCATGGATGACTGTTACAGGAAAAGAATTGGAGTTTTACAAACTTGGACGTTTGGGAAAAGCGGACATAGGCATATTTTATTACAGACAGCAATACAAGATCCGGTATTCTAAATCAAAAAGTGTATACTTTTTATTGCCTCTGAGTATATATACATTTGAAGTATTTTTATTTTGTTGTTGTTGTTGTTGTTGTTGTTGTTAGTGAAAAGCTGTCCTTAGTTTCAAATATATTGACTTCGGTCTAGACTAGCTACTAGTCTGATGATAAAAATTTTGTTCATTTTTGTTACTTTTTATTAAACGTTTATCAACTTGTTAGAAATGGCAAAAGTCGATTTGGTAGAGTCTCCAAGCTTAGGATGATCGTTAAAATTGAGAGGAAAGACTAGACTAGTAAAACTATTATATACTAATCATTTTAATGCAAAAGATGATTTTGTTTCCATATTAATAAATTAAACGCCTCAGTGGTTAGGCCAAATTCTGTCAATAGGGTCACGTGCGACAGACGCAGCAAAATCACTGATTGGTTCGAACAAGATGAGTTACAAACAGTTTCCATACTCATTACGATAACACACCCGTGCGAAGTAGTGCATTTTTTCAGATCTCCAAAATGGCTGAAAATCCGTGATATTTTTCTGATTTATACTGAAAGCATAGGTTTTGGGTGCTCTTTAGAACCGCCTCATTGAGGCGGTTCTAATGAGTACCCACAACCTACGTCTTAGAGCAGAAATAAGAAAAATAATGTATACACCCGTAAACCCCAGTTTTCTATGTATAAAGTGGGGTTTAGGGGAAGTTCATTTCACGGACGTGTTCACGTGATGTGTCAGTAGAACTGAGAATGAAACAAGTAAACTACACGCACTTCTTCCCCGATACAGAAAACGACGTCCTAATCGGACAACCCTTATTTACTTATTTTTTATTATTATTATTTTTTTTTTCAACATAAAGAAAACTTTGAGCTGTCAGCTTTGGTGCGGTAATGGTTATTTGGATGAACAGACTGAGTGTGCTTCCGAGTTTAACGACGGTAAGGTTATACAGTGTGTTCAAGGCTTTCCCTGCCCTACATCATGGTGTAGTTTATATTTTCTTGACCTTTTGGATCATTGATTCCATTGTGGAATTTTGAATATATCTTAGGGTCACTGATGAGGCCTAATAGGCCGAAACTAGCTACTCTGGCCCAGAAAATATGTACACTTCATATTTCCCAGTTCTGTGGTGTATTCCTTGCTTTCAAAGGATAACCCTTTTATACGTAGAACATATTTAACGTCACTACAGCTGGTGTCTGGGAATGTTTGGCGACCGTACAAAGTCTCCCTGCCCTACATCATAGTGTAGTTTATATTTTCTTGTCCTTTGGGATCATTGAATTCATTGTGGAATTTTGAAAACTTCTGAGGGTCACTGATGAGGCCTAATTGGCCGAAAGAAGCCTCAGTGATGTAGTGGTTACGCTACTCGCCTTGTAAACAAGGGGTCGCAGGATCGATCCCGGGCTTCTCCAGACTTTCGGAGGAGTCGTTAAACCGAGACCCCGTCTACGTATGACCTTAGCTGTTGGTGGGACGTAAAACTTAAACACTCACTCACTAATTGGCCGAAACTAGCTAGTCTGGCCCAGAGAACATGTACACTCCATATTTTCCAGTTCTGTGGTGCATTCCTTGCTTCCAAAGGATAATCCTTTCTAGAACATATTTCTGTCGCTGTGCCA
This sequence comes from Lucinisca nassula, assembly GCA_963580285.1. Taxonomy (NCBI): domain Eukaryota; kingdom Metazoa; phylum Mollusca; class Bivalvia; order Lucinida; family Lucinidae; genus Lucinisca; species Lucinisca nassula. The sequence goes on along the minus strand of CAUZLF010000303.1, from coordinate 350,454 downwards.
TTGTCCATACTATCAGGGTTACAGGCCATGGCACCTTTACATGCGATGTCGGCCTATCATTTGGCAGGTTTCGTGAAGAGAATATGTGAAAAAGATCATAATTTATGTGGTAATAGGAAACTTAACTATTTAATTTGCACACAGATGCACGTGCAAATTTGGAAACATTACAACAAGTCCGAGCAACGAACATCCTTTAACACTCACTTCATATTGAGACAACTGGGGTTTACAGGGGGTATACATTATTTTTCTTATATCTGCTCTAGGACATAGGTTGTTGGTACTCATCAGAACCGCCTTATTGAGGCGGTTCTAACGAGCACCCACGACCTATGTTTGGAGTACAAATGAGAAAGATATCACAAATTTGCACCAGAAAAGTCACCATTTTGGAGATATGTAAGCAGCATGGGTCTAAGTCTGCGGTCTGGGAAAATTGGTGCGAGTCAGACCGTTCCTTAAACTTCAGGGGCCAGTTGTTCAAAACTAACGACATCGTTAGTTAACGTATCGTTAAAACTTTGGTCATTAAATATGGCATATATGCTGAAATTTTTGCTGAAAAAATGTGAGCAGCTTTTGCGGACGCAAAAGCTGCTCACATTTTTTCAGCAAAAATACCAAAATTTTCGATAATGTTCTTGCTAGAACAGTTAACAATTTGACCACTAACGAGCTCGTTAAGCTAACGATGCTTTGAACAACTGGCCCCAGATATCAGTCATTTCTCTTAGTGTCGGGTAAAAACATCAAAATCGGAAACAACGTCTCCAAAAGGACATACATACATGTGGACGGGGACGCAAAGCCAACAAGCGTATACTTTTAAAAGGGCACCATCTCAGCGACCATGTGATTTTCAGTGTCATTTATCATATTCTTCTCCTTTAGGTTCCCTGTTTTCATATTGGAATTTTGAAAATATTTTTATCATATGACGCAGCGTCTGAGAGTGTAATAACGCCATGTAATAAATTCCATAATTCACTAATGGATTACATATGCAAATTAATTAAATACGCCCCGTAACGTTACGTGTACCTACCAAAGCCTGGTAGGGACTTCTTACTTCTTACTTCTTAGTTCTTAGTTCCTACTTCTTAGTTCCTACTTCTTAGTTCTTACTTCTTAGTTCTTACTTCTTAGTTCCAAGTTCTTATTTCCGAGTTGCAATTTCCGAGATGATTAATTAGAGATATGAATGGTGATATGCAGGTATATATGTAAGTATGAATGTCTGTGCGTGTACCTGCGTGCGTTTACGCGTACTAATACATGCATTCATATACGCACAGTGTAGGTGCATGTGTGTGCAACTACGCAGGCGCGTACGCACGCACGCACGCACGCAAGTACACGCGCACGCAAGTAGGTAAACATACATACATACATAAATACATACATACATGCGTGCGTGCGTGCGTGCGTGTGTACGTACGTACGTACGTACGTACGTACGTACGCACGCACGCAAGCACGCAAGCACGCACACACAGATAGACAGACAGGCATACATATTGACGGACGGACGCACGCAGCAAGTTGGCAAACATAGTCGGTCAGACAGATAAAGAAACACAGTTAAACGGACGGACGGACAGACAGACACATAGGCAGACAGACCTACATACATACGTGCATGTCACCTCATACCCATAGTTATACACGCACGCACATACACAGACAGACAGGCATACAGATTAGCGGACGGACCAATGCAGCAAGTTGGCCAACGCGCACGCACGCACATACACAGGCAGACAGAAAGACAGACAGGCAAACAGATTGGCGGACGGACCCTTGCAGCAAGTTGGCAAACATACAGACAGACGGACATGTAGACAGACAGACATACATGCATGTCACCGTTTATATCTATAATTATACAACACAGAAATTGCAACTCGGAAATAAGAACTAGGAACTAAGAAGTAAGAAGTAGGAACTAAGAAGTAAGAAGTAGGAACTAAGAAGTAAGAACTAAGAAGTAAGAACTAAGAAGTAAGAACTAAGAAGTAGGAACTAAGAAGTAAGAACTAAGAAGTAGGAACTAGGAAGTAAGACGTGCGCATGCATGCATGTACAGTGTAACTACACAGGCGTGTAAGGGCAGATTTATAGACAGACAGACAGACATACATGCATGTCAGTGTTTATACCTATAATTGTACAACTCAGGTGTTAACTCGGAAATAAGAACAGACAGACAGAGACTTAAACGGACGGACAGACAGACAGACAAATATATAGACAGACATTCATGCATGTTACCGTTTATACCTATAATTATACAACTCAGAAATTGCAACTCGGAAATTGCAACTCGGAAATAAGAACTTGGAACTAAGAAGTAAGAACTAAGAAGTAAGAAGTTGGAACTAAGAAGTAGGAACTAAGAAGTAAGAAGTAGAAACTAAGAAGTAAGAACTAAGAACTAAGAAGTAGGAACTAGGAAGTAAGACATGTGCATACATGCATGTACAGTGTAAGGGCATGTGTGCAACTACACAGGCGTGTACGCATGCACGCGCGAAAGTACACGCGCACACAAGTAGACATACATACATACATACATACATATACATACATACATACATTCATACATACATACGCACTCACGCACAGTAAACACAGACAGGCATATAGATTGACGGACGAACACACGCAGCAAAGTGGCAAAATACAGTCAGAACGACAGACAGACGCACATACAGTTAGAGACTTCTAATTTCTTAGTTCCTACTTCTTAGTTCCTACTTCTTAGTTCTTATTTCTTAGTTCTTACTTCTTAGTTCTTACTTCTGAGTTCCAAGTTCTTATTTCCGAGTTGCAATTTCCGAGATGTTTAATTCGAGATATGAATGGTGATATGCAGGTGTATCTGTAAGTATGATTGTCTGTGTGTGTACTTGCGTGCATTCATATATGCACAGTGTATGTGCATGTGTGTGCAACTACGCAGGCGCGTACGAACGCACGCAAGTATACGCGCATGCAAGTAGGCAAACATACATACATACGTACGTACGTGCGTACGTACGTACGTACGTGCGTGCGTGCGTACGTACGTACGCACGTACGCACGCACGCACGCACGCAAGCACGCACACACGGATAGACAGACAGGCATACATATTGACGGACGGACGACGCAGCAAGTTGGCAAACATAGTCGGTCAGACAGATAGAGAAACACAGTTAAACGGACGGACGGACGGACAGACAGATACATAGACAGACAGACAGACAGACCTACATACATACGTGCATGTCACCTCATACCCATAATTATACACGCACGCACATACACAGACAGACAGACAGGCATACAGATTAGCGGACGGACCAATGCAGCAAGTTGGCCAACGCGCACGCACGCACATACACAAACAGACAGACAGGCAAACAAATTGGCGGACGGACCCATGCAGCAAGTTGGCAAACATACAGACAGACGGACATTTAGACAGACAGACATGCATGCATGTCACCGTTTATACCTATAATTATACAACTCAGAAATTGTAACTCGGAAATAAGAACTTGGAACTCAGAAGTAAGAAGTAGGAACTAAAAAGTAAGAACTAAGAAGTAAGAACTAAGAAGTAAGAACTAAGAAGTAGGAACTAAGAAGTAAGAACTAAGAAGTAGGAACTAGGAAGTAAGACGTGCGCATGCATGCATGTACAGTGTAACTTCACAGGCGTGTATGGACAGACATATAGACAGACAGACAGACATACATGCATGTCAGTGTTTATACCTATAATTGTACAACCCAGGTGTTAACTCGGAAATAAGAACAACCAGACAGAGACTTAAACGGACGGACAGACAGACGGATAAATATATAGACAGACATACATACATGTTACCGTTTATACCTATAATTATACAACTCAGAAATTGCAACTCGGAAATAAGAACTTGGAACTAAGAAGTAAGAACTAAGAAGTAAGAAGTTGGAACTAAGAAGTAAGAACTAAGAAGTAAGAAGTAGGAACTAAGAAGTAAGAACTAAGAAGTATGAACTAGGAAGTAAGACATGTGCATACATGCATGTACAGTGTAAGGGCATGCTTGCAACTACACAGGCGTGTAAGCATGCACGCGCGAAAGTACACGCGCACACAAGTAGACATACATACATACATACATACATACATACATACATACATACATACATACATACATACATACATACATACATACATGCATACATACATACGCACGTATGCAAACACTCACACACAGTAATAGAGACAGGCATATAGATTGACGGACGGACACACGCAGCAAGTTGGCAAAATACAGTCAGAACGACGGACAGACGCACATACAGTTACAGACTTCTTATTTCTTTGTTCTTAGTACTTAGTTCTTTTTTCTTAGTTCCTACTTCTTAGTTCTTTTTTCTTAGTTCTTACTTCTTAGTTCTTACTTCTGAGTTCCAAGTTCTTATTTCCGAGTTGAAATTTCCGAGATGTTTAATTAGAGGTATGAATGGTGATATGCAGGTATATCTGTAAGTATGATTGTCTGTGTGTGTACTTGCGTGCATTCATATATGCACAGTGTAGGTGCATGTGTGTGCAACTACGCAGGCGCGTACGAACGCACGCAAGTATACGCGCATGTAAGTAGGCAAACATATATACATACATACATACATACATACATACATACATACGTACGTACGTACGCACGTGTACGTACGCACGCAATCACAGATAGACAGACAGGCATACATATTGACGGACGGACGACGCAGCAAGTTGGCAAACATAGTCGGTCAGACAGATAGATAAACACAGTTAAACGGACGGACGGACGGACGGAAGAAACATAGGCAGACAGACAGACAGACCAACATACATACGTGCATGTCACCTCATACCCATAATTATACACGCACGCACATACACAGACAGACAGACAGGCATACAGATTAGCGGACGGACCAATGCAGCAAGTTGGCCAACGCGCACGCACGCACATACACAGACAGACAGAAAGACAGACAGGCAAACAGATTGGCGGACGGACCCATGCAGCAAGTTGGCAAACATACAGAAAGACGGACATGTAGACAGACAGACATACATGCATGTCACCGTTTATACCTATAATTATACAACTCAGAAATTGCAACCTAGTTCCTACTTCTGAGTTCTTACTTCTTAGTTCCTACTTCTTAGTTCTTACTTCTTAGTTCTTACTTCTTAGTTCTTACTTCTTAGTTCCTACTTCTTACTTCTTAGTTCATACTTCTTACTTCCTAGTTCCAAGTTCTTATTTCCGAGTTTCAATTTCTGACTTGTATAATTATAGGTATAAACGGTGACATACATGTATGTCTGTCTGTCTACATGTCTGTATGTTTGCCAACTTGCTGCATGGGTCCGTCCGCTAATCTGTATGCCTGTCTGTCTGTCTGTTTGTGTGTGTATGTGCGTGCGTGCGCGTTTGCCAACTTGTTGCATTGGTCCGTCCGCTAATCTGTATGCCTGTCTGTCTTTGTATGTCCTTGCGTGTATAATTATGGGTAGGAGGTGACATGCATGTATGTATGTAGGTCTGTCTGTCTGCCTATGTATCTGTTTGTCCGTCCGTCCGTTTAACTGTGTTACTCTGTCTGTCTGACTGACTTTGTTTGCTAACTTGCTGCGTGCGTCCGTCCGTTAATACGTATGCCTGTCTATGTTACTGTGCGTAAGTGCTTGCGTACGTGTGGGTGTATGTATGCATGTATGTATGCATATGCATGTATGCATGTATGTCTACTTGTGTGCGCGTGTACTTTCGCGAGTGCATGCGTACACGCCTGTGTAGTTGCACACATGCACGTACACTGTACATGCATGTATGCACATGTCTTACTTCCTAGTTCCTATTTCTTAGTTCTTACTTCTTAGTTCCTACTTCTTACTTTTAAGTTCCTACTTCTTAGTTCCAACTTCTTACTTCTTTTTTCTTACTTCTTAGTTCCAAGTTCTTATTTCCGAGTTCTTATTTCCGAGTTGCAATTTCTGAGTTGTATAATTATAGGTATAAACGGTAACAAGCATGTATGTCTGTCTATATATTTGTCTGTCTGTCTGTCCGTCCGTTTTTCTCTGTCTGTCTGTTCTTATTTCCGAGTTAACACCTGAGTTGTACAATGATAGGTATAAACACTGACATGCATATGTGTCTGTCTGTCTGTCTATATGTCTGTCCTTACACGCCTGTGTAGTAACACTGTACATGCATGCATGCGCACGTCTTACTTCCTAGTTCCTACTTCTTAGTTCTTACTTCTTAGTTCCTACTTCTTAGTTCTTACTTCTTAGTTCTTACTTCTTAGTTCTTACTTCTTAGTTCCTACTTCTTACTTCATAGTTCCAAGTTCTTATTTCCGAGTTGCAATTTCTGAGTTGTATAATTATAGGTATAAACGGTGACAAGCATGTATGTCTGTCTGTCTACATGTCTGTCTGTCTGTATGTTTGCCAACTTGCTGCATGGGTCCGTCCGCCAATCTGTATGCCTGTCTGTCTGTCTGTCTGTCTGTTTGTCAGTGTATGTGCGTGCGTGCGCGTTTGCCAACTTGCTGCATTGGTCAGTCCGCTAATCTGTATGCCTGTCTGTCTTTGTATGTGCGTGCGTGTATAATTATGGGTAGGAGGTGACATGCATGTATGTATGTAGGTCTGTCTACTTGTGTGCGTGTGTACTTTCACGCGTGCATGAATAAACGCCTGTGTAGTTGCACACATGCTCGTACACTGTACATGCATGTATGCACATGTCTTACTTCCTTGTTCCTACTTCTTAGTTCTTACTTCTTAGTTCCTACTTCTTACTTCTTAGTTCCTACTTCTTAGTTCCAACTTCTTACTTCTTATTTCTTTCCAAGTTCTTATTTCCGAGTTACAATTTCTTAGTTGTATAATTATAGGTATAAACGGTAACATGCATGTATGCCTGTCTATATATTTGTCAGTCTGTATGTCCGTCCGTTTTTGTCTGTCTGCCTGTTCTTATTTCCGAGTTAACACCTGAGTTGTACAATTATAGGTATAAACACTGACTTGCATATATGTCTGTCTGTCTGTCGATATGTCTGTCCTTACACGCCTGTGTAGTTACACTAAACATGCATGCATGCGCGCGTCTTACTTCCTAGGTCCTACTTCTTAGTTCTTACTTCTTAGTTCTTTCTTCTAAGTTCTTACTTCTTAGTTCCTACTTCTTACTTCTTAGTTCCTACTTCTTACTTCTAAGTTCCTACTTCTTACTTCTAAGTTCCAAGTTCTTATTTCCGAGTTGCAATTTCTGAGTTGTATAATTATAGGTATAAACGGTGATATGCATGTATGTCTGTCTGTCTACATGTCTGGTTTTTTGCCAACTTGCTGCATGGGGCCGTCCGCCAATCTGTATGCCTGTCTGTCTGTCTGTGTATGTGCGTACGTGCGCGTTTGCCAACTTGCTGCATTCGTCCGTCCGCTTATCTGTATGCCTGTCTGTCTGTCTGTGTATGTGCATGCGTGTATAATTATGGGTATGAAGCGACATGCATGTATGTATGTAGGTCTGTCTGTCTGTCTGACTTTGTTTTCAAACTTGCTGCGTGCGTCCGTCCGTCAATATGTATGACTGGCTGTCTGTCTATCTGTGTGTACGTGCTTGCGTGCACGCATGTATGTATGTATGTATGTATGTATGTATGTATGTATGTATGTATGTATGTATGTATGTATGTATGTATGTTTGCCTACTTGCATGCGCGTATACTTGTGTGCGTACGTACGCGCCTGCGTAGTTGCACACACATGCACATACACTGTGCATATATGAATGCACGCAAGTACACACACAGACAATCATACTTACAGATATGCCTGCATATCACCATTCATATCTCTAATTAAACATCTCGGAAATTGCAACTCGGAAATAAGAACTTGGAACTAAGAAGTAAGAACTAAGAAATAAGAACTACGAAGTAGGAACTAAGAAGTAGGAACTAAGAACTAAGAAATAAGAAGTCTTTAACTGTATGTGCGTCTGTCTGTCGTTCTGACTGTATTTTGCCAACTTGCTGCTTGTGTCCGTCCGTCAATCTATATGCCTGTCTGTGTTACTGTGCGTGAGTGCTTGCGTACGTGCGTAGTTTGTATGCATGTATGTATATGTATGTATGTATGTATGTCTACTTGTGTGCGGGTGTATTTTCGCGTGTGCATGCGTACACGCCTGTGTAGTTGCACACATGCCCTTACACTGTACATGCATGTATGCACATGTCTTACTTCCTAGTTCCTACTTCTTAGTTCTTACTTCTTAGTTCCTACTTCTTACTTCTTAGTTCCTACTTCTTAGTTCCAACTTCTTAGTTCCAAGTTCTTATTTCCGAGTTGCAATTTCTGAGTTGTATAATTATAGGTATAAACGGTAACATGCATGTATGTCTGTCTATATATTTATCTGTCTGTCTGTCTGTCCGTTTAGGTCTCTGTCTGTCTGTTCTTATTTCAGAGTTAACACCTGAGTTGTACAATTATAGGTATAAACACTGACATGCATGTATGTCTGTCTGTCTGTATGTCTGTCCATACACGCCTGTGTAGTTACACTGTACATGCATGCATGCGCACGTCTTACTTCCTAGTTCCTACTTCTTAGTTCTTACTTTTTAGTTCCTACTTCTTAGTTCTTACTTCTTAGTTCTTACTTCTTAGTTCTTACTTCTTAGTTCCTACTTCTTATTTCTTCGATCCTACGTCTTACTTCTTAGTTCCAAGTTCTTATTTCCGAGTTGCAATTTCTGAGTTGTATAATTATAGGTATAAACGGTGACATGCATGTATGTCTGTCTGTCTACATGTCCGTCTGTCTGTATGTTTGTCAACTTGCTGCATGGGTCCGTCCGCCAATCGGTTTGCCTGTCTGTCTTTCTGTCTGTCTGTGTATGTGCGTGCGTGCGCGTTGGCCAACTTGCTGCATTGGTCCGTCCGCTAATCTGTATGCCTGTCTGTCTGTCTGTGTATGTGCGTGTATAATTATGGGTATGAGGTGACATGCACGAATGTGTGTAGGTCTGTCTGTCTGTCTGCCTATGTATCTGTCTGTCCGTCCGTCCGTCCGTTTAACTGTGTTTCTCTATCTGCCTGACCGACTATGTTTGCCAACTTGCTGCGTCGTCCGTCCGTCAATATGTATGCCTGTCTGTCTATCTGTGTGTGCGTGCTTGCGTGCGTGCGTACGTACGTTCGTACGTACGTACGCACGTATGTATGTATGTATGTATGTATGTATGTATGTATGTTTGCCTACTTGCATGCGCGTATACTTGCGTGCGTTTGTACGCGCCTGCATAGTTACACACACATGCGCCTACACTGTGCATATATGAATGCACGAAAGTACAGATACAGACAATCATACTTACAGATATACCTGCATATCACCATTCATATCTCTAATTAAACATCTCGGAAATTGCAACTCGGAAATAAGAACTTGGAACTCAGAAGTAAAAACTAAGAAGTAAGAACTAAGAAATAAGAACTAAGAAGTAGGAACTAAGAAGTAGGAACTAAGAACTAAGAACTAAGAAATAAGAAGTCTCTAACTGTATGTGGGTCTGTCTGCGGTTCTGACTGTATTTTGCCAACTTGCTGCGTGTGTCCGTCCGTCAATCTATATGCCTGTCTGTGTTACTGTGCGTGAGTGCTTGCGTACGTGCGTATGTATGCATGCATGTATGTATGTATATGTATGTATGTATGTATGTATGTATGTCTACTTGTGTGCGTGTGTACTTACGCGCGTGCATGCGTACACGCCTGTGTAGTTGCACACATGCCCTTACACTGTACATGCATGTATGCACATGTCTTACTTCCTAGTTCCTACTTCTTAGTTCTTACTTCTTAGTTCCTACTTCTTAGTTCTTAGTTCTTACTTCTTAGTTTCTACTTCTTAGTCTTAGTTCCTACTTCTTTGTTCCAACTTCTTACTTCTTACTTCTTAGTTCCAATTTCTTATTTCCGAGTTGCAATTTCCGAGTTGCAATTTCTGAGTTGAATAATTATAGGTATAAACGGTAACATGCATGTATGTCTGTCTATATATTTGTCTGTCTGTCTGTCCGTCCGTTTAAGTCTCTGTCTGTCTGTTCTTATTTCCGAGTTAACACCTGAGTTGTACAATTATAGGTATAACACTGACATGCATGTATGTCTGTCTGTCTGTCTATATGTCTGTCCTTACACGCCTGTGTAGTTACACTGTAAATGCATGCATGCGCACGTCTTACTTCCTAGTTCCTACTTCTTAGTTCTTACTTCTTAGTTCCTACTTTTTAGTTCTTACTTCTTAGTTCTTACTTCTTAGTTCTTACTTCTTAGTTCCTACTTCTTACTTCTTAGTTCCTACTTCTTTCTTCTTAGTTCCAAGTTCTTATTTCCGAGTTGCAATTTCTGAGTTGTATAATTATAGGTATAAACGGTGGCATGCATGAATGTCTGTCTGTCTACATGTCCGTCTGTCTGTATGTTTGCCAACTTGCTGCAAGGGTCCTTCCGCCAATCTGTTTGCCTGTCTGTCTTTCTGTCTGTCTTTGTATATGCGTGCGTGCTCGTTGGCCAACTTGCTGCATTGGTCCGTCCGCTAATCTGTATGCCTGTCTGTCTGTCTGTGTATGTGCGTGCGTGTATAACTATGGGTATGAGGTGACATGCACGTATGTATGTAGGTCTGTCTGTCTGTCTGCCTATGTGTCTGTCCGTCCGTCCGTTTAACTGTGTTTCTTTATCTGTCTGACCGACTATGTTTGCCAAATTGCTGACTTCGTCCGTCCGTCAATATGTATGCCTGTCTGTCTATCTGTGTGTGCGTGCGTGTGTGCGTGCGTACGTACGTATGTACGTACGTACGCACGCACGCACGCACGCACGCACACATGTATGTATGTATGTATGTATGTATGTATGTATGTATGTTTACCTACTTGCGTGCGCGTGTACTTGCGTGCGTACGCGCCTGCGTAGTTGCACACACATGCACCTGCACTGTGCATATATGAATGCATGTGTTAGTACGCGTAAACGCACACAGGTACACGCACAGACATTCATACTTACATATATATACCTGCATATCACCATTCATATCTCTAATTAAACATCTCGGAAATTGCAACTCGGAAATAAGAACTTGGAACTAAGAAGTAAGAACTAAGAAGTAAGAACTAAGAAGTAAGAACTAAGAAGTAAGAAGTAGGAAATAAGAAGTAGGAACTAAGAACTAAGAAGTAGGAACTAAGAAGTAAGAAGTCCCTACCAGGCTTTCGTATGTACCATACTATATATAGTGACGTCCTTAACAACGTTGAGTTTACTAATGGCGGAATATTGACATTTTTGTAAAACACTCGAAAATAAAAAAGTGTCTTAAATGTCACAACGGAAGGTCAGGTGGTTTTTCTCCGGTACTCCGGTTTTCGCCCACCTCTGATTAACGATCGGCTCGATATGAGTGAAATAATCTTGAAAGGGCCGTAAAACCTAAACGAAAAAAAAAATGTCACATGATAAGCAGAATCTTGCATTCGTGCTCACGTATTATTGAATTTAATAAACTCGTTGAGGAAAAGGAACAAATTGCTCGGCAGAGCCTCGCATTTTATCCCTTTTCCTCAACTCGTTTAATAAATTCAATAATACATGAACCTCAACTCGTTTAATAAATTCAATAATACATGAACACTCATCCAATAATTTACTAAACTCGTTGAGGTAAAGGGATAAAAAGCTCGGCAAAGCCTCGCATTTTATCCCTTTTCCTCAAATCGTTTGATAAATTCAATAATACATGGACACTCATGTAAGATCCTCTATATAGGTCACTAATGAGGCTACTTAGCTTGGACTAGCAAGTCTGGCCCAGATAAGTCTAGTACATTCCATATTTTTCAGTTCTGTTGTGAATTTCTTGCTTCCCAGGACAACCCATTGTTAGCTCGCCTTACAAAACCAAAGGGGATCTATTGCCATTACCCCGGCGTCCTGCGTCAGCGTCGCCGTCCACTCCCGCATTTGGTTAGATGCAAGCTCTTATTTGTTACATTGTACAAATGTATTTTTATATCAACTTGACAACAGGAAGATAGCAATTTTTTACATATTCTCTTTTACCTTATCTCCCATTTTTTTTTAAATTAAATTGGATTCTTCTTAACGTCAATAATTTAAATGATATTACCTCCCTTGGTTAAAATTTACCTGCAAATTCTGTAGTGCAGTGCATACATATTCAGTGTTGAACTATAAAAATATCACAATGATGGATTTTTTTCTCTCTCTTTCTTGATGAAAACACGTAAACAGTTGTTCTGACTTGCAAGTTTTTAGAATGTTTTTGACAAAAACTGGAATGTATACATTTCATCTTTAATGCAAATGCTTAAAAACAAGATTGCTTCTTCATTTGTTCTTTAGGGGTACTTTTTGGTTGTCTTTCAAATGCTGTAGTCTGTTTGACTCTTTCACATAAGGAAATTGGCTTTTTGGGGCAAAGACTGCAAAATTGATTTTTTTAAACAATAACACTTAAAACGAGATTTTTGTTCAGTGGTCCTAAGGGGCACTGTCTGGTTCTTTTTAAATACCTCAGTATATTCAGTTTTTATACATACCTAGTACGAAAATGTCAATTTTGTGCAAAAACTGCAAAATTGAAATTTTTCGTTTTGACAGCTTCCCTTTATTCAACTTAGGCCCCCAAAGGCGAGTTATGTTGTCTTCTGACAACCCTTATTTTATTTAGCTGTGATATCAATGCATATATGAAACAAAAGAAACTGAAAGTATAAATGTGAAAATATATGATATTCACACATTGTAAAGAGAATATGACCATGATATTTTCATAATACCAGCCGGACATTTGTTTATTACTAAACATCGGCAAAGTAGTGTAAAAAGAAAACGAAAATTTACCCTTTTTTGATAAATATCAAACATATTCCACCTCCTCCGTTGAAAACATTAGAATTTTCACTCGTTCTATCTACTTAAAAAAATTCTGATGTTTTCAACAATCTCGATGAAGTATTTTTGGTTATTCACCTAAAAAGTAAATATCCTCTATTTATAGAACATGTGGAACTATGTTAACAAATTCAAAATATTTTAAAGTTTGCATATACTTTTTTATGTGAATTAGATGGCTCGATATCTATTTATTACAATGTTAAACTTTTTTTCCAAAATGATATCTGAGTAAGTTTAACGTCACGGCTGATAAACTCGTAAGGGGTAACCGCCGGTTATGCATTCAAAATCCTTACGGGAACTCCCGGTTATGACTTCCGAGGCCACAAATATGTCAACAAACAGGTGAGTGTTCCCGATACATGATTTTTAGTCATTTCTGTAAACATATTTTGAGAAATCGGCCAATGCTATTCTCAACAACTTTCATTTCTGCATCAGAAAAGATGGGTGTGGACATGAAAAGGCAAGCGGTCGATTTTAATTAAATTTCTCCCTGAGGAAGGTAGTCAGATATTTCTGTTTTGACCTGTTTTCTAGTGCCGAATGAAGGCATTTTCAGATACCCGGACGATGCGAAATTAAAACAACATGCCAAATAACACGTCCTGGAAATTCTGAGTGACCAGGAAAAGTTTGAGACTCCGAGGTAAGTGTGACTCAAGTGACAGAATTGACTTTTGTATGCTATAGGCATATCATCGAGGCGGTTCTTACAAGTACACACACTCTATATTTTAGAGCAGAAATAAGAAAAATAAGGTTAAACCCTGCAAACCCCAGTTTTACTATATAAAAGTGGGGTTTAAGTGGGTCAAAATCATTTAGGTGTCACACAGTGTCTTCGTGATGGAAAAAAAATGGCAGCAATGATAAACCTCGTGAAAAAAAGTTAATAAAATCGAGTTTAATGACTCGGAACACCTTTGGGACCAAAAAAATGTTCGAGACAGTGGTAATTCGTGCCACGCACGGTAAATCATACCGAAGGTAAGGACGCGTAAGAGCGATTTATTTTCTCCTCAATTTTCCATGATTTGGTTGGTTGATTTGAGGTTTAACGTCCCCGTCAACACTGTAAAGGTCATTTTGGAGTCGTTGCTTCCAATTTTGTGGGACTTTTACCCGACATTGAGATGAAATGACATCTCAAGCCCTGTCGCCCAATGAAACCAATAGGGTTTATTAGCCTCGCACCGCGGTTCCTGGACAGGCTTAGATCCTCTAAGCGGTTTACCAGTACTAGTGTGCGGGCCGGATTCAGCTCTGCGTGGAAGCATCATGCAGCCCATATATTTCTTCAAGCCCCTATGGGCGCATGAAATACTCAAAGGGATATCTGTTAAATTTTCTGCGAAATAAAGGTATGTCGTGTACACATTAGAATCGCCTCGATATTCCTTTAACTTTTCTGTAAAATAAAGGTATGTCGTGTGTACTCATTAAAATCGCCTCATGGAGGCGATTCTAATGAGTACACACGACATGCATTTTCAAGATAAAATAAGATAAACATCCCAACATATATCAATATCAGTAGTTATCAGCTTATAACGGGCTTCCGTGGCCTAGCGGATAAGAGCGCTGACTCTTAATCATTAGGTCTCTCACCGCTGTAGGTTCGAGCCTGGCTCGGGTCACATGTGAGACGCCAAGTCCTGCAACGGAAGGTCACGATTTTTCCCCGGGTACTCCGGTTTTCGACCACCTCTGATTAACGATCGGCTCGATATGAGTGAAAAAATCTTGAAAGGGCCGTAACCCCCCCCCCCCCAAAAAAAAATCAACAGTTACATGTATGGCAATTTTCCTCGCCCCCGCCCATCGGGGCTTGAAGAAATAGATGGATTGCATGATGCTTCCACGCAGAGCTGAAACCGACCCGCACACGAGTACTGATATATTGCTTAGAGGATCTAAGTTTGCCCAGGCAAAGCGGTGCGTGTCGGCCCGTCCATGCTTATAAACCCTATTGGTTCCATTGGGCGACAGGGCTTGAGATGTAATTTCATCTTAATGTCGGGTAAAAGTCTCACTAAAATGTGAAGCAACGTCTCAAAATGACCTATACAGTGTTGACGGGGACGTTAAACCCCGAATCAAAGAAACAAAATAACGGTCCTCCGAGGTCTAGCGGCTAAGAGCGCTGACTCTTAATCATTAGGCCTCTCACCTCTCACCGCTGTAGGTTCGAGCCTGGCTCGAGTCACATGTAAGACGCCAAGTTCTGCAACGGAAGGTCAGGTAATCCCCCCCCCCCCCACCACCACCACCACCAAAATAAAATAAAAAAGCAGTTGTGATAAAAGAGCCATGGGTGTGTTCGAGCCATCGAAATTTCGCTGTATATGAAAATTATAAAAAAAAAAAAAAAATAAGCCACTATACCTATCATAATGAGCAATAGTACCAAAATACAGCAAACTGGTAGAACACGCACACCGTCCATCCTCCTATTGCGAAAGCATTAAGTGTCCATTATGATTCCACATTACAAGCCATTAAGAAAATCGACGTAATCCCAGCCGTTTCAATGATATTTGAGTACTGCTTCCGGTATGCCACTGTAGTGCCAGCTGTATCACGAGACAAAACAACATGAGCCAGCGCACAACAAAACCTACAATAAGACACGTGCGCCAATCGAAGACTCAGATCAGCCTGCGCATCCATATAGTCTAACCAGAGACTTCTCTTGCTGCACGAAGGAGGAATGAGCCCTTGGCTATCCTTAGAGCGCACAGCGAAGACTCTGATCAGACTGCGCGGATGCGCAGGCTGATCTGAGTCTTCGATGGGCGCGAACATGTCTTATTGTAGGTTTTGTCATGCGCTGGCTCAAATACTATTTTTGTACTCAACATGTGTCTTTGAAAAGGCAAGCGGCGTTTGCTCTTTTTGAAGTCTCCAGAGCACATTCGCGAGACATAGCATAACGAAAACACGCCTATACGAATACATTTTAAACTTTACCGCCGAAAAAACGAAACTTTTAAAATGAAAAATTTTGACATTTTTCTTATTTCTGTTCAAAATATAGATTGTGGGTACCCGTTAGAACCGCCTCATCGAGGCAGTTCTAACGAGTACCAACAATTTATATTTTAGAGCAGAAATAAGAAACATAAGGTTTACCCCTGTATACCCCAGTTTTACTCTATACAAGTGGGGCTCAAGGGGGTCAAACTTATATAGGCGTGTTTTCGTGATGGGGCATTATTTCACATATCTCCAACACAGTGACTTTCCTGATGAAAATGTGTGATCTTTTTTTCTTATTTTACTCCAAACATAGGTTGTGGGTGCTGTTATAACGGGTACCAACAACCTATGTCTTAGAGTAGAAATTTTGTTTGTTTGTTTTTGTTTGATTTGAGGTTTAACGTCCCCGTCAACACTGTATAGGTCATTTTAGAGACGTTTCTGCGACTTTTGTGTTATTGTTACCCGACATTGAGATGAAATGACATCTCAAGCCCTGTCGCCCAATAAAACCAATAGGGTTTAACCAATAGGGTTTATAAGCATGGACGGTCCGACTCACACCGCTTTGCCTTGGCAGGCTAAGATCCTCTAAGCGGTTTACCAGTACTCGTGTGTGGTCGGATTCAGCTCTGCGTGGAAGTATCATGGAGCCCATCTATTTCTTCAATCTCAGAAATACGAAAAATAATGTATACCCGTGTAACCCCAAGTTTTCTATATATAAAGTTGGGTTTAGAGGGTTGTTCATTACATGGACTTGTTAACGTGATGAACGCGGAACTAGCTCATTACGCTTACACACCCGTGTTACATAGTGCATTTTTTTTACCTCTCCAAAATTATGGGGCGCCGTTGCACTATTTAATCCGTATTTATAGATATCCATAAATCGAATTATGCATATCCATAATTCGATTTATGGATATCCATAAATCAGCCGAATAATGGATCTCCATAATTCGAATTATGGATATCCTTAATTCGATTTATGGATATCCATTATTCCTCTGATTTATGGATATCCATAATAAGCCAAAGCTTTTGGTTTAATGATTTCTCCCTTAAACACGTGACTGCTTATTGAAAAAATCTTCAAGGTCTTTACCACCGCTGGAAGATGATGGCCGGTCAAAGGGACCTATCTGCCGTGCAGCCTTTCAGCCCTTAAGGCTTCCAAAGCAACGGATTGAAAACGCTTAACGCCCGCCATGTGTGCAGTTAAATATCGAAACCAGCCGTAAGATCTGGAAATTCCGGCATACGCATCCGGTACCTCTGGAATCACCTCTATGAGGACTGCGTACCTAATTGGACATAAGATTATAATGATCAAAACAGGCAATCCGTGCATGCTTTCTGGAGAAAAATGCACGTGGTCGTTATATATAGTATTAACATATATCCATATAATACTCTACTTGACGGCCCCCGCCCATCGGGGCTTGAAGAAATAGATGGGCTGCATGATGCATCCACGCAGAGCTGAAACCGACCCGCACATGAGTACTGGTAAACCGCTAAGAGGATCTAAGCCTGCCCAGGCAAAGCGGTACGAGTCGGCCCGTCCATGTTAATAAACCCTATTGGTTCATTGGGCTGCAGGGCTTGAGATGTCATTTCATCCAACAAAGTCCCACAAAATTGGAAGCAACGTCTCCAAAATGACCTTTACAGTGTTGGCGGGGACGTTAAACCTCAAATCAAACAAACAAATACTTTACTTGAGATGTATGGAGTACCAAGCAGATTCAGATATATCTACTGGCCCCCTAGAAGCCTCCGTGGTGTAGTGGTTACGCTACCCGCCTTGTAAACCAAGGATCACAGGATCGATCCCGGGCTTCTCCAGACTTTCGGATGAGTCTTTAAATCGAGGTCCCGTGTCCGTATGACCTTAGCTGTTGGTGGGACGTAAAACACTCACTCACTCATCTCCTGGCCCCGCCCATTTGGGCTTGGAAAAATAGATTCGACTGCATGAGCTGAGAGTACGGGTAAACCGTTTAGAAGGCCTAAGTCTTTCCAAACAAAGTCGTGCGAGTCAATGGGCGACAGGAATTGAAATGTTTGTTTGTTTGTTTGTATTTTAGTTTAACGGCACAGTGAACACTAATTTATGTCATTTTTGAGCCTGTCAGTTTACCTATCCACACTTTTCCTGGGCAGGCTTATACATGTACGTAAGCAGATAACCAGTACAGTGCACATTCTTTCGCCAGAAACTGGCAACTGCCCTTCTTGAATCAGCGGAAGGGAGAGAATGACTGTAGAAAAGATTTCATGATCAATCTCCACGAAAGGAAGTTGCCGACCCCGGCAGGTATCGAACCCGCTTCCTCCTGATCACCAGTCAGACGCGCATACGAATTCGATTTATGGATATCCATAAATCAGCCTAATAATGGATATCCACAATTCGAATTAAGGATATTCATAATTCGATTTATGGATATCCATATTTCGATCTAAATTAATGATATCCATACATCGATTTATGGATATCCATACATCGATTTATGGATATCCATAATTTGATTTATGGATATCCATAAATCAGCTGAATATCCATAATTCGATTTATGGATATCAATAAATTGAATAATGGATATTCATTATTCTATTTATGGATATCATTAATTCACTTCGATTTATGGATATCCATAATTCAAATTATGGATATCCATAATTGAATTATGGATATCCATAATTCGAATTATGGATATCCATAAATAATTATCGATATCCATAAATAATTATGGATATCCGTAAATACGGATTAAATAGTAAAACGGCGCCCCATACAAACTGGCTACTTTTCCGATGAAAACCCCGCGGAATTTTTCTGATTGGTACTGCAAACATAGGGTGTGAGTGCTCGTTAGAACCGAGTACCCACAACCTATGTCTTGGAGCAGAAATAAGAAAAATAATGTATACCCCCGTTAACCCCCGTTTTTTCTGTATAAAGTGGGGTTTAGAGGGGTGTTCATTTCACGGACTTGTTCGCGTGATGTCTTTCCTGGTAGCTCAAAACTTTATGATACACCCTTGCGCTAAAATGGCTTCTATCTTATCTCTAGAACTAACATTTCTCAGATGAAAATGTTTAATATTTTTTCTTATTTCTAGTCTGAATATAGACTACAGTACAGAACTGAAAACTATGCAGTGTACAAGATTTTTCTGGACCAGACTAGCTAGTTTCGGCGAATTGGGGCTCATCAGTGACCCTCAAATATCTTCCTAAAACGGCAGTGAAATCAATGGTCCCAAAAGGCTAGAGAATATAACCCACACCATGATGAAGGGCAGGGAGACTTTTTACGGCCGCAACACATTCCCTTTACACCAGCTGTGGTGGATATAGAAAGTGGGATTGAGAGGGGGTCTTCATTTCACGGGCTTGTTATCCTGAAGGGAAGACATTACTCGTGACATTTAACTCTGTCTATAACCGTCCATGGATATAAACCCTACTGGTGTCATTGGGCCCGACAAAATTGAAAGCAACGTTTCCAAAATGACCTAAATACGAGCGATGTTCGAAGCGAATTGCTAATTTCTATCTGGAGACTTCAAATTTCAAGTTAGCCCAAAAGTGCTCATTTCATGCCCTCGAAGTACTCCCCGTGGCTAGAAATGCAAAGTTTCAGCCGATGTATCCACTTCTTGAAGGCGTCACGGTACGCTGATTCGTGCACATTAATAAGGTACTAATGAACGACAGAGCCACGTGCCTGTTGGGACTGGTTGGGTATTTCCGCCAGCAAGGAATGATTTTCAATTTCGGAAATAATAAGGAAATCACATGGGGCAAGGTCTGGGGAATACGGGGGGGGGGGGGGGGGTTAGGCAAAACAGTGACTTTTGCTTTCCTCAAAAACGCCGTAACTATCATGATTGCGGAGGTATGAGCGGTTGCATTGTCATGTAGAAGACGGACAAATTTACATCACTGTGAACACGTCCGTGGAATAAAGACCCACCTAAATCCCACTTTTTAAAGAGAAAACTGGGGTTTACGGGGGTATACATTATTGTTCTTGTTTCTGCTCCAAGACATAGGTTGTGGGTACTCGTTAGAACCGCCTCAATGAGGCGGTTCTAACGAGCACCCACAACCTATGTTTGCAGTATAAACAAGACAAATATCATGGATTTTCATCAGAAAAGTAGCCATTTTGGAGACGTAAAAAATGCACTATGTCGCACGCTAGTGTTATCGTAATGAAACGTGTGGTAGGGCGTCGTTTCTGATAATACTTTTTCAGTTTCTTTATTCCTTATTCGATTTTCAGCTTCATAGATCTGTGCGACGCGGTGTAAGAGAACATATGCGCATGTAGCATTCATCATCATTTTTAATTCTAAGCATAATGGTATAGGTTTCGAAATCCAGCAAGTATCAAAGTTCTGCGAATAAGGTATAAGGAACAAATGCAAATTTTTACTTCTAAGCATAATGGTATAGGTTTCGAAATCCAGAAAGTATCAACTGCGAATAAGGAATAAGGAATAAGGAATAAGGAACAAGGAACAAGAAACTAACTTAACACTCGTCGTCTTTGGAGTACTTTCCGGTGATGCTTTTGTCCTTTTCACCAGCACTTTTATTGCTACTCCTTCACCAGAGAAGAAGATTGCATACAAAACCTTTGTACTCAAAGAATTGCGCGTTGGCTGTGTTTAGTAGCCCAGATCTTATTGCTAACCTTTCTGACGGGCTCAAAATAATGGACCTACATGTAGGTTTCATCACCTGTGACGACATTTGCAAACTGCTTTTTGCCATATTTTGGAAACATTGAAGCAGCTTTTTGGCCCTTTAACCCGTTGCCTCTTTTGCTCGTCAGTCAACAGATGTGGCACCCATCTAGCAGCAATCTTTCTGACTTTCAATCGCTTCTTCAAAATAAGGTGAACCGTTGATAGTGATATGCCTACATGTATCTTTCGTGCAATATCACGAACTGAACATCCGGCGTCTCCTTCAATGATTTCCTTTATTTGGAAACGATTTCTTTACGAGATGCAGATTTTGGCCTACCTGATTTCGGTGCATTTTTGATGGACTCTACACCAGACTAAAATTTATTTTTCCATGGCCGAACTATGTCATAAGACACACAAGAAGGTTCAAAAGCAGTAGAAATTTCAGTCATCAGCTTCTTCGAAGAACAACCAAGTTTTGAGCAAGCCATGTAAGCCCGTATTTCAACCTTTTAATCGACGCTTCTACCAATCATTTTTACTGCAGTGGTCAATGACTGCGTGTATTCAAATGGCATATTTTATGTCTTACACTTAGTCTAACATGTACATTTATACACCAGTGTGCAAATATTAAATAGTCCCATACAAGTAGGTATTACCGGCCCCGATAGCTCAGTTGGTAGAGTGTCCGCTCCGGGGAACGGGAGGTCATGGGTTCGATCCCGGGCCGCGACATACAAAAGTCGTTAAAAATGGTACTAGCTGCTCCTCGCTTGGCACTCAGATTTACAGGGTAGAGCTAGGTCTGGTCCACCCAGTATCAGGATAATGTGACTGGGTGTGGTATCATGTAATGTGTCTGGGACGAGGCAGCACTATAAAAGTGAGCATTGAGCTCCCTGTCGCAACCAGACACGTGTTGAAAGCGACGTAAAACCCGAATTCACACACACAAGTACGCATTGGTTTTGATCGTGCTCCACGTGGATATCGAGCCGGAGGACAATAAACAATTATTTACGACCATCCCTCGTAGTGTTGACGGGGACTTTAAAACTCAATCCAAATTAAAAACTATGTCTATAATGAAGTCTCACACCTCTGTTTTGTTAACATCAACAACAAATCCAAATGCAAATAGAACTATTGTAAAATTCGAAAAAAGCATTCATTTAATTTCGATTATAGACACAATTTAATGGGATTAAATTGCCTCCTGTCGTCAGTACCATTAAATTTTATTCATTCGATCGATTTACATCAAAGTTTTATCTGGTTTATGAACTGCCACCATTTTAGAGATGGACTCTTCTATCGGATACATTTGGAGTGGTCCATTTTCAATTTTAGGGGCGTCAGATTTGTTTCGTTTGTGGTAAAATTTACAATAATGTGTGTTCTTTTAAGTGTAGACCCAGATCAGGCGCCGCTTTCTGTGGCGTCTAATCTAGGTCAAGACTTTTTGCCAATGCCACTAAAATGAGACGCCAGGCATATACAGTAAAATTCCTATGTTAAGACCACCTTAGTCGAATAAGCGATACATATTTTCAAAGACGAACAATAACAAGAATAAACCTTAACGGACGGTCAGTGAAAAGTATTGCAAATTGAGTAATACGAAAAATAAGCGAAATAAACATATGTATTCTCATCATTCTGGCATTAATGTGTACAGCAAACACTTATTATCTGCCCGGCCAGTGGTACATATCGAAAATTGTTTAATGCGGATGGCCCCTGTAAAGTGATCATAACATTCACATGCCGACGCAAACATCTTTCGGGTAGCAAAAATACTGCTTCTGAAGCTCAGTCGGGTGAGCGTATGACTACTGATAAGTAGGTCACGGGTTCGATACATTTCATAGAGACAGATCATGAAATCTTTTCTACGGTCATTGTTTCCCTTCCGGACAGTTGTCAGTTTTGGCGAATGATTGCCCGCTTATGGATGAGACTGCCCGGGAAAATCTAATCGGGTAAACTTACCAGCTTGACATTAACCTTATAGTGTTGGCAAGGCCGTTAATCTACAAATTTTAAATGGAGGATCTTACATGAGCGCTCATGTATTATTGAATTTCTTAAACTCGGCGAGCAATTTATCCCGTTTCCTCAACGAGTTTAATAAATTATTGATTTAGAGGATCTTACACGAGTGTTCATGTATTATTGAATTTATAAAACGAGTCGAGGAAAAGGGATAAAATGCGAGGCTTTGTTGAGCATTTTATTCCTTTCCCTCAACGAGTTTAATAAATTAAATAATAAATGAGCACGAATGCAAAATTCTATTTTTCCTTATGACATTTTAAACGTATTTAATTCACGATATTTGTACAAAAATGTCAATATTCCACCATTAGTAAACGCAACGTCGTTACGGATGTAGTACCTGTAACGTTATGGGGCGTTATTCAGTTGCATATTTAATCCACTAGTGGATTACCAAATTTATTACATGACAGATGTACATGTAAATGTAATTCTTGCACACCAGACAAGGAAATCCGTGATTTTACACTGATTAGGATATAAGAATCCTATATGGGTGTGAGGGGTGGATGGAAAAATCCGTCCCGAGGGACACTGTCCGGCATCACGAGGCTTGCCGAGTGATGCCGGACAGTGATCCCGAGGGACGGATTTTTCTATCCACCCCTCACACCCATATTGGATTCTTTTTCTTGCATACCTTCCATTTCTTAGTGTTGTAATGTTGTAGTCACTTCGGTTACCAACGTTCGCCGTATTGTGTTGACACTGCAGGAATGTTTGACGTTGCTGTGACGTCAACATTATCGACGGCGCATACGAGGTCGTAATCAACCAATGTTTTTATCAAAAACACGATAATATTCGATTTGGAGTCGGAACACCAGGGTCAGAACATAAATTTCTATCCTAGGGTAAAATCTCGGATTTCCTTGTCTGGCGTGCAAGAAATTTATGTTCTGACCCTGGTGCTCCAACCCCAAATCGAATATAATCGCGTGTTTGACAAATGTACTGGTTGAATACGACCTCGTATGCGCCGTCGTTAAGGTTGACGTCACAGCAAATTACGTGACGTCACTAAACATTCCTGCAGTGTCAACACAATACGGCGGACGTTGGTAACCGAAGTGACTGCAGCACTAAAAATCCGCGCTAAGAAATGGAAGGTATGCAAGAAAAAGAGTCCAATATGGGTGTGAGGGGTCGATAGAAAAATTCGTCCCTCGGGATCACTGTCCGGCATCACTCGGCAAGACTCGTGATGCCGGACAGTGTCCCTCGGGACGGATTTTTCCATCCACCCCTCACACCCATATAAGATTCTTATATGACAAACCCATCTTGGAATTCTGATAAAAACATCTCCTGCTGAACCAAAGAACCGAAAGTCGGACGGAAGGCATCGCGGCAACATGGAGATTCAGAGGTGTTAAAATCATGCCATTTTGATATTTAATTCGACCGCCATGGCGGCAGTCTTGAAGTGTTTTAAAAGACATCCTTTCTGAATCGCAAATTATTTATACGAACTGAACAGAAAGATGTGCTGAGCTGAAACTCGATAGGAGGTTTTGTTTGTTTGATTTTGAGGTTTAACGTCCCCGTCAACACTGCGTTGCTTCCAATTTTGTGGGACTTTTACCCGACATTGAGATGAAATGACATCTCATGCCCTGCCGCCAAATGAAACCAACAAGGTTTATATGCATGGGCGGTCAAACTCGTACCGCTTTGCCTGGGCAGGCTTAGATCCTCTCAGCGGATTACCAGTATTCGTGTGCAGGTCGGTTTCAGCTCTGCCTTGAAGCATCATGCAGCCCATCTATTTCTTCAAGCCCCGATGGGCGGGCCCCGCAGTCGATAAGAGGTATCGCGAACATATTTCAAAGACATCTGTTACCCAACTGAAAGTTGAATTGAGCTGAAATTTTATGGGAGGCATCAGTTTAACCCATATATGACAATGGAATCTTCCACCAAATAAGTTTGAAGTAGTCCATTTCATATTATAGGGGTGCAAGGTTTGTTTTGTTGGTAATATGTTATACAAAAATTATGTACTTTGAGCAAACAGTGCAGACCCAGATCAGACGCCGCCGCGTTTTGCTGCGTCTGATCTGGGTCTACACTGTTTGCCAATGTCCCAAAAAATGACCGGTAGGCACGTATAGGTTAACTCAACATATCAATGTCCGTTCCTTATGCAAACCGTTTGGAGAATGCAGCGTCTAATCTGGGACTGTCTCGTTTGTTACAGACCCAGGTTTTGGGACCTTGGGAGACGAAATTCATACATGTAGGATTGTAAACACTTCGTGCCACTTGCAGATCCTGTTTTTCAATTGCGCTCTGATTATAATTACCTTGCTGGTTGTTTACTTTTTTTATTATTGATAATCACGTGGACAACAGCAGTGAACGATCGGCTGTATTGTTAACTCTACTTGGCAAACAGTCGATGCATCGACGGCATTTAGGTGTGTCTGCAGAGTCACCTTAAAGCTCCACATTACGAAAACACGTCTTTATAAATTCCTGCAAACCTTACCGCCGAAAAAATGACAATTTTAAGATGAAAAATTGTGATATTTTTCTAATTCTGCTCAAAATATAGACTGTGGGTACTCGTTAGAACCGCGGTCATCGAGGCGGTTCTAATGAGTACCCATAATCTATATTTTAAAGCAGAAATAAGTAAAATAAAGTTTACCCCTGTATATCCCAGTTTTACTATATAAAAGTGGGGTTCAAGGGGGTCAAAATTATATAGGCGTATTTTCGTGATGAATATATTTGTTAACAAAATTCGTTTTTATATGGAGAAAAGGAGTGTTGTTCATTTTTCCCTCTTTTTGTTTTGTTTGAATTGTTTGAATTGAGATTTAACGTCCCCGTCAACACTATTTAGTTGCTTCCAATTTTGTGGGACTTTTACCTGACATTGAGCTCAAACCCTGTCGCCCAATGAAACCAATAGGGCTTACATGCATTGGACGGTCTGACTCGCTTATGCATTGGACGGTCTGACTCGCACCGCTTTGCCTCGGCAGGCTTAATACTTCTAGCTGTTTACCAGTACTCGTGTGCGGTCATTTTTAGGTGTGTGTGTGTGGAATCACCATGCAGCCCAATCGATATTTCAAAGCTCTGATGGGCTGAGGCCCTTCTCTTTTTGTCCGCTCTTTTTGTCCTTTAACCATAGATTGTGGATGTTCGAAAGAGCCGCCTCAATATATGAACAAGGACAGTTTCATCAGAAGAATGTTAAGTCCATTACGTAAACACGCCTATACAAATACATTGTTACCTTCATCGCCGAAAAAATGAAAATTTAAGGATGAAAAATTGTGATATTTTTCTTATTTCTGCTCAAAATATAGATTGTGGGTACTCGTTAGAACCGCCTCGATGAGGCGGTTCTAACGAGTACCCACAATCTATATTTTAGAGCAGAAATTTAGAGCAGAAATAAGAAAAATATGGAAATTTAGAGCAGAAGTAAGAAAAATAAGGTTTTCCCTGCAAACCCCAGTTTTACTATTTTTTTTTTTTTGGGGGGGGGGGGGTTGGGTTTTACGGCCTTTTCAAGATTATTTCACTCATATCGAGCCGATCGTTATTCAGAGGTGGGCGAAAACCGGAGTACCCGGAGAAAAAACACCTTACCTTCCGTTGCAGAACTTGGCACACGTGGCCCGAGCGAAGCTCGAACCTACGGCGGTGAGAGACCTACATGTAATGACTAAGAGTCAGCGCTCTTATCCACTAGGCCACGGAGGCCCGTTCCAGTTTTACTATATAAAAGTGGGGTTGAAGGGGGTCAAAATTATATAGGCGTGTTTTCGTGATGTAAAGTATACCGATACACTGTAGACGAGAACCCAGGTTATCACATAAGTATGTTATCGTTATGTTGTTTAAGAAATAGATCAGCTCTAACAGTGATTTGTTGAGAAATAAATCACAGTTTGGAGGGCATCTGTAAAGTTGATCAAATCACGAGCGCGTAGCGCACGTGATTTGTGTACTTGTAACTGTCCGACAAACTGTGATTTATTGCACAACAAATCACACACTAGACATGATCTTTTTCGATTCTAACACACTAAAAATCGACAATAAATGAGCCGTTTCCTTCAAATTCTCACAACCTTTCGCCACTGTTAGAAAAAAATAAAACCAACCCTGTTGACTGTACCACTTGACTTCACTTGATAGATTTTGTAAGGTAACTGGGCGCTAAAAGCACATAGGGGCTGCCCCCCATCTCGCTAAATGGGATTACAATGTACATGTAGTTAATGAACTGCTCTTCCCAAGGCCTCCAATGTGCTGGCACTTGTCAATTCGACAGGTGTCAGCTGACCAATGGGAATATACTGTCCTCTTGCTCAGAGGAAGGCACAAATCGCACCCAAGGAACAGCGTTTGTCCTTAGAAGCGAGCAGTTATCTAGCGATTTTAGCATTTTGAGTGCAGGAATCGGACCAAAGACGGGCTCTAGTGTGTGTTGACACGTTGCCAATTTCGGCTGCCAAATGTGTCAGAGCACAGCCCTGTTTTTGAATTGTCTGGCGGAGGAAAAAAGCTAACATACATTATCGGTTCTGGCTTCCATTATTCTCTGCCCCCACCCATGACATGGCAAAGAAAACGCCTGACTGTAACACATGTATTTAATTCTTTTTGTAACGTTTTTGATGCGAGAAAATGACGTTACACCGTCTAATGTCAACACGTTCCCGCCTATTGATTTATTGCAGAGAAAAATCACAGTTCCATTCCAGTCATCACGAAAACGCGCCTATGTAATTTTGTCCCCCCTCGAACCCCACTTTTATGTAGTAGAAATGGGGTTTACAGGGGTAAACCTTATTTTTCTTATTTCTGCTCTAAAATATAGAGTGTGGATACTCGTTAAAACCACCTCGATGAGGCGGTTCTAACGAGTACCAACAATCTATATTTTGAGCAGAAATAAGAAAACTATCACAATTGTTTGTCTTAAAATGTTCGTTACATTTTTCAGTTTGGCGATAAAATTTGCAATGCATAAGCAGGAATACTGTATTTGTACATGTATAGGCGTGTTTTCGAAACGTGCTGGTATACCTGTGGGCGTGATGTTACAGTTCAATGTCAAAAAAGTACATGTATTGTCTTAGATATACACTGTCAAACTATCTGACATATGTAATTAGTCGCATTTCCACACAAAAAAGTCATTAAGAACTAGTTCTTGAGCAACGTTAAAAAATATTTCCACACATTGCTCTCCAACATTGTTCGGTTCGTTGAGATCCCAGTTGACGTTTTCGGTGAGTGGAGAATCATCGACCCAGAACCAGCTGCTAGCGATTCCTGGAGTCTGTTTGAGCCCAATCCAGTAGCGCTGATCAACTACACGAAAAACAGATTAATAGGAATTGCAAACAAGCACGTGAAAAAAAAAATAGATAAATAAAATTGAAAAGACATGTCTATGCAAAATTTCAGCGAAGCAGTGGGGTCCAACACAATACATATAATTGTAGATACATGCTAGTAAAAATGCAAAAGAAAACTTTTCTTCATCCGTAAATACAATTGAAATACGCAGAGCAATTTAATAAAAAGAAAATAAAATCTAAAAGCCTGAAAATTATGGGAAAATATTAAAAAGTATTGAACGTAAAAAGGAAAATAAGAAAATCGATGTTTTATGTAATTTTTTCAAAGACCTTAATGATCAGAATGAAAGTCCCAAAAATTGAAATTACGAATATTTTTATTGATGAAGATGTTGAAATTTTAAAATCGCATATCACAGAAACGGAAATATTAAAATGCAATGAAAACCTGAAAATTAAACGCCAAAGTTCGTTCTAATGGTTCTTATGACAATATAATTAGTAAATATATTCATCACGAAAATACGCCTATATAATTTTGACCCCTTTCAACCCCACGTTTATAAACTAAAACTGGGGTTTATGGGGATGAACCTTATTTTTCTTATTTCTGCTCTAATATATAGATTGTGGGTATTGGTTAGAACCGCCTCGATGAGGCGGTTCTAACGTGTACCTACAATCTATATTTTGAGCAGAAATAAGAAAAATATCACAATATGTCGTCTAAAGTTTTCGTTTTTAGGTAGTAAAATTAATCATGTATTTGTATAGGCGTGGTTTCCTAATGAACGTATCATAGCATGAGATGATGTCATTACATGTTGCCCTTTTCAACTTGATTTTTGATACTGGAATATTGCCTGATTCTTGGCTTGAAGACATAATTATACCTAGATATGAAAACAAGGGCGATCCCCATAGCTCAGAAAATAATTCGACCCGTAACCATTTTAAGTTGTTTTGGGAAATTGTTTACCTCCATTCTTTACTCCTAAACTGGGAAAACCAGGATGGACTCCGAGCAGGCTACTTAACGACAGACCAAAAGTTTGCATAATATGCACTGACCGAATTTTTTAAAGCAAAGAAAAAGAAGCTGTTTGACTCGTTTATTGATTTCTGTAAAATAGAAGTGGAAGCAATGATAAGTTATCGATACAATTAACCCACAGCTCCCATCAGAGACACCAAAGTGAATGAAGCACAAACATGAAACAACTAGACCCTAATGGAAACATCAATAGCGGTAAGCCAAAAGGACGGTTACTTTCCCACAAAATGGCAAATTGGCTATCCAAAACAAAATAATATAAGCGATACACACACTCAAAGACTAACCATAACAAAAATAAACAGCGACAGAAGAAACGCCTTGGAACGGTCAGTGGAACAAATTCCGCGGTTGGGGGTGGTGGGGGGGGGGCGCTCTGTCTTGAGGGTAGGTTTATGGATGAAGATATAAGCATATAATATTAATGGCAAACTTTTAGGATCGTTTTCAACATGTACAAAGGAATTAAGTCAAGCGTGTCATATAATGGGTCAACTTTCTTCTCAAGTTTTCCATGCGTAACGCAAGGTGAGTATATGTCGCCTGTACTATTTGCATTATTCTTTAATGATCTAGAAACATGTTTGAGGAATAGGCATTGGAGTGGTGTGAATCTTAAATTTCAGTATGATGGTATGATTTATATCTCACATTATTTGTTTTGCTTTTTCGCCGACGATACGGTTATTTTTGGGACCAATGAAACAGAAAAGAAGTTGGATATAAATTAAAACAAAACTAATATAATGATATTTGGATCGTGATGTGACCAGAGCTTCAGTTTCCATCTTTGTGGCCATGGCATTGATATATGTACGGGTTTTAAGTATCTTAGAGTTGTCTTTAGCAAAACAAGCCACCTTTACAAAGCAAGAAAACATAACATTGAACAGGCCAAAAAGGCAATGCCTGTATGATACTGTCGAATACGTAATTTAAATATTCCAGTTGATTTGCATTTACACCGATTTGACCTTACGATTTTACAGATAGCCCTGTATGGATGAGATTTGGGCCTTCAAATATACCCAGGTAATCGAAAATTTGCAAAATCTGGTTAAAAAAAAAGATCAGGAATCGAGTAATTGATACAATTAACCCACAGCTCCCAGCAGAGACACAAACATGAAATAACTAGACCCCAATGGAAACATCAATAGCGAAAAGCCAAAGGACAGTCACTTTCCCACAAAATGGCCAACTGGCTATCCAAAACAAAATAATATAAGCGAAACACACACTCAAAAACAAACCATAACAAAAATAACCCGCGACAGAAGAACCGCATTGGAACGGTCAGTGAAACGAATTCCCCTGCAGGGGGGGGGGGGGGGGATAAATCGATTTTACGCAGCTGCAATCCTTGCCCTTACTTCCGTCGCGATTAGACAAACCATTTTTTCAGTCCGCATGAAGGCCTCCTTACTCGTCGGTGCAACATCTCCGAGAACACAAAATCATACAACCACAGAGATTAAACAACGGTGGGGACTTGACAGCAAGAAACCGAAGAAATGCTGGGGCAAAGGAAAATTAACAGTTAGACTCCGGCGGGCCCGACCAGAGACAAGGCATCAGGCACCAACCAACAATACATAAAATTAAATTCTCTCTAATTTTCAGTTAGCCTTTAAGCTTGAACTGTCATAGAATCTGAGGCCAGACCCACCGGCGTGCAATTAAAGAGGTAAGCAAAGTTGTCAACCGTAATTGGGTTAACCACCATGTATGCAGTCTGCCGAATGACATTTATGTTGTACCCAATCTTTTTATATCGAAGAGTGGTTTTACGAAATTTTGTGCTGAAGTCACTGCAATTATATATTTTTTTCTGAATTTATATACTAAGTCACCATGAAATTCTGGTTCCGATAGACCTTGTTGCAGAAGAGATTTAAGTCCAACATTGTATTTTGAAATTAAATCGGAATGACGTCTATAAAACTTAAAAAAGCTTTGCGTAGTTCATGATACCGATAACCCTGATCAAGAAGCCTAGCAGCTAACAATTGATTACGAGTGTTGAAGTCAGTTACATGACTAGACACTCTGGCAAATCGAATTAATTGCGAAATATAAACGCCTCAGGATGCAGCACAAGGAACATCACCATCTAAGAAAGGAAATTTTTCAATCTCCAAATAAAAATCATTGTGTGTATCATAAATTGTGCAGGACACAAACCCACCTGCAATAGATAGAGGTAAGTCTAAGAACGGAGCTTCGGTATCAGAAGAATTTGCTTTATTTGACTGAAGTTCTGGGGATTAAATTTGACTGATCAAACCAGCAAAATAGGTATTGTCAATATTTAATAAATCATCCAAATATCTAGAAGTCGAGCTAAAGGCTTCAATGATTTAAAAAAAAACCACAAAATAACAGATATTTAGAGAAAAATGCTTCTTGTCTATTACATAGGACTTGACAATGTAAAACATGCATTTTTAGGCAGACTTTTTAAAGATAGGGATGAATTCTGACACTTTGATGTTCTACCTTTCCGATTTGGAATTGAGCAGATTTTGAAGCAAATTTTAGGTCTGTGATAGGCAGAGTTGTTTTGTTATAAAGTAATAAAGAAACAATGTTTTAAATTTCTACATTTTTTTTCACAAATGTATGTGAACTGAGGATATGAATACCATAAAAAAGATTTTCTCAAGTATGACTGGGTCATGTAATATTACATAATTTACCGCTACCCCCACATTTGTTCACGAAATATGAGAATATAAAATGGCCAAACTTTTTTATTCTGATGCAAAAACTGTTCATTTTGTTTCAGTTAACAAGCAGGGCTATAATTGATCAATGCAATGCTTGTGGTGTGCCAATCATTAAAGGAACTCGTGTTTCCAAAGTCTTACTGCATAGGCAGGAGCGAGATCAACGGCGAAAAGATGCAAAAAAAATCACTTTCATCAAAAAACAAGCGGCGTGCACGGCTTAAGCAACTGTACGAACTTTATGATTATAATGAAAATGCATCATTATACTGGAAAGGAATGTGTTTGCCTAAAACAAGAAAGTTGTAACTTAATATCTTGAGGGGAATGGATACACTTTGCGGGGAAATTACTCTGTCATCCAAATAATTGCCTCCTTTCTTATTATGGGCTGATCTTAAAGTGAAGAATTTGCTCCAAAGGAGCAATGTTTTGCTCCAATGGTTGCAAACTGGGTTTTAAGGTTATCTCCCTTTGAAAAGTTCATCCAGATGTGTCCATTCACCTTAAGGTCAATAGGCACACTGACAATATAAGGGACAACACTCTGACTGAGAAGTAATTTTATCATGGTTTCTTGAGATAATGGGGGTGGGGACTACTCTTAAAGGGAAGAATTAGCTCCATGGGTGGGGCTACTCTTAAAGGAAAGAATTTGCTCCACAACAAAGGACTGCACTGCAAAAAGAATTTCTTTTTTAAAGGATTGAATTGTTTTGGAGTTTATCTGCCCTGTCAACACTATTTAGATCATATCGAGCTGGTCAGTTTATCTATCCACACTTTTCCTAGACAGGCTTATACCTATGCAGTTAACCAACTACAGTGCAAATTGTTTCACCAGATACTGACAAATGAACCGACAACTGCCCTTCTTGAATCAGCGGATGGGCGAGAATGACCATAGAAAAGATTTCAGGATTAATCTCCACAAAAGAATGTTGCTTAACCCGGCAGTATCACACCTGTGACTTCCTGATCACCAGTGACACGCGCATCTGACCGAGCTACCAAGGCCGGCTCTTTTCCATAAAAAGAATTTGCTCCTTGCAGTAAACTCCTTTCTGAGAGAAAATGCTTTCCTTTTTCTGTAAGTAGCCGCCAGATTTGGTCAAGATGAAGCAAAACATAACTACAGCCGATTTCCATGATCAACATGAGCCAGATAATAAAACGAATAATAATTTCACTTTCTTCTCAGAACAAATTTCGAGAATAATCATTAAAAACTGAACTACACTATCCGCATAAAATCGCAATAATTAGACCAAATACGGTATCTTGCTTGTTCATCAGATAATACAGATTTTTATGCAAATACCTCAAAATGACACAACAATGAAATTACTATGAATTAATTCTGACTGCTGATCTATGAAACTTACATGCAAACAGTAGGGCTGGTGGCTTTTGGTGCACAATCTTTGCACTTTGCAGTGCAACATTTCAATGTTAGCTTCATGGGTCTCTAAAATCAAGTGTTCTGGCTTGACACAAAGTTTCTCCTGGCAAATGTGACTGATTTCCAGCTTTGACCACAGCCATCTTGCACTGGTATTGATGACATGTTATGGTGTATCATGTAAACAAGCCGGTGGACACGATAGTATTTCCTTCTCTTGTCTTTTAATTGAACGGCTACCTTCCCATACCCCCTGGTTGGAAAACTGCCCCTTGCCATTTAACACAGCCATGACAGGATTTAGATAGGGCACATTTTTGCTGAACAATGCTACTCATTTTATCTCTCCAGTCTTTCTCCGTTTGCTCGAAAGCAGATGGATGCAGTTGCTAGGCAACAATAGCTAAATATATACTTTAGGTTATGGGCTTCTAATTTCATTTGCATAAGCTTACATGTTAACATTTGACCCTGTACCAGATAAATCTTCATTTCAAATTGATTTTCTTACCCCAAAACATGTTAAACAAACTGCCGCTACAAAATTATCCAAAAAACAAGGGGGTCATGTGGCAATTTCAAGCTTTCTAACAGTCTAAGGAAGGTCACCCTGACTAAACGTCAAAATTCAGTCTTGGGAAATTCAGAGATCACATGTACACTTATTATCACAGCAAAACATTCAGGAGACAGATCACTTTGTTTCCTTAATGTATTTATAGCGCATATAATACCCTGCAAAAATAACAGCTAGTTGTTACTCACCTATTTCATAATTATATCCAATCAAATGTGAGTATTGTCTAATACATGTCTGAATCCTGGGTCCACAACCTCCTTTTCCAGGCTCATAACCTTCAGATTGGTTTTCAACGGAAAGGGGCATCATGAAGTCTCTTTCATAATAAAACAAGAACCGATCAGCCACAAGGGGTGCACAATTCAAACTCATCGGAATACCCACAATTTATCTAAATAACTTAGTACCACATCTTATGTAAATATTGTCAAGTAGAAAGGTGAAAGCTTCACACATTTTCTGACATGACTATAAAGTATAATTTTTATGCTCTTCGGAAAGGAAAAATGCATTTCTTATATTACATGCAAGATAGAGGGAGTCTCTTCCCTATAAAATGTCCATTCAACTAAATCATTCAGTTTTTCTTTTATAAGGTCATGAGGAAGTATAGTGTAATGGGTGGAAAAAGTACAAATAGACAGGCTTGAAGCACGAAAACGTCCGGATTTCAATTTATTTAAATCTTCATTAGATTTCTCATAGACCAAAATAGATTTCTCCCTGCTCTTTCAACGACTGTCGCAGTATTTAATCACATGTTTTTTTATGGCAGTAAAACATGAAGTTAATAATTTGGAAAATTCAGTGGTGGTATAAGAGCTTGAATGTGCAATAAACCGTGCTTTGTACGGTCTTAAATGAAGTTTAGGTAACCAATATAAAGAAGGAAGCTTGCCTTGGCCTTCTGTAACACGAACAGCAAACTTGTTGGCTGAATGACAACCCTCTCTACAGCCAAAGGCTGCAGTTCATAATCCCCAGTACCACTAAGTTCTTGCTGATGAGTATTAACAAACAACGACCGCATTGTTAGCGGCCTTGTCTCCTGGAGCCAAAACAAACTTCTTATGAAATTCTTGAATACCTAGTTTAAGGTGACGTAAAGACGTGTTAGGTTAAGGAGATAATAGTTTTGTATGTTGACATATTGTCAGTCTTCGAAATACTACTTCAGTATATAAATTACACCTAGAATTAGGTTGACACCCAATACAAATTAACATTTAATCAAACGTTATTAGCTTCTGGTTGTCAATAATTAATGGGAAAGAATCTAACTTATCCAACTTGTTGTAAAACACGAAAATGGCTAATATGAATAATAGACATTCTGGTTGCCGCCCTGAGCGTTTTAGGAAAAGTTCCATCAGCAATCCAAAAGCCGTTAAAACAAGTATTTCCCAAGCATTGTCCGATTTGTATATTAAAGGATGGAATGAAAAGGTTAGAATTTTCTCTAAAGGAAAACAGCATTCATTATTTAAAGATAATTTAACTTATCTTTGGCGCACAAACCGTTTTATTACATTTATTTTTCGCAATAATTCTTCACTATCTCCGACGTTTCGGCATTTTACAGCCTTTATTACGGAAGTGTTCTTTCAAGCTATCCCATATTTTTCCATTTCATCTTTCCACCATATTGAATGTTCGAACAAAAACATTCATTGCGATAACAATTCCGTGATAAAGGCTGTAAAAAGACGAAACGTCGGAGATAGTGAAGAATTATTGCGAAAAATTAATTTAACTTAATTTTGAAAAATGGCTAAAATGTATCCCAAACTTTAACTGTGATAGCATTATAAAATTTAGAACAGGCAACCACGGGTTACCTATTGAGACAAACAGATAGGACGATACAACTGTAAATGAAAGAAAATTTAATATCTGTAGTTAAAACGATATAGGTGATGAATATCAATACTTGTTTTCATGTGACTTTTTGAGGACGAAAGCAATACAGGAAATCCTGAGTTTACGTATAAGCCATAATATTTTAAAATATAAGGCATGCTTAACTACCAACAGCGAAACCACGCTTGTAAAACTGTCAAAAATTATAGATACTATTATGAAGGTATTTGCCACATAAATTTATAAGATGATGTTTGTCGTAGGCCTAAATTTAGAGGCCTCCGTGGTGTAGTGGTTAGGCTACTCGCTTTGTAAACCAGGGGTCGTAGGATCGACCCCGGACTTCTCCAGACGTTCGGATGAGTCTAAAAACCGAGGTCCCGTCTCCGCATGACCTAAGCTGTTGGTGCTCCGCATGACCTAAGCTGTTGGTGCTCCGCATGACCTAAGCTGTTGGTGAGATGTAAAACTCAAACACTCACTCAATCGTTGGCCTAAAATTCATTTGGGTCTCCAATTTAAATTGGAAACTGGCGTTTGCCGAAAATGTTTTATGAACAGTTTTGTCATAACATGCTTAATATGCATTTATAATGTTCATAACTGGAGTCCGTACATTACATGGACACAAAAAGAAGACAAAACAACGCAAGATATAGGACCCTGGCTAATAATTACTTTCAAGAACTGTGGCAAGATAAGTACTCATCTCATTCGTTTTCACCATAATCAGGTCACCACCGTCTAACTGACAACTCGCTCTCGCATCGAGAGAGTTAGCCTCACCAACTGATACCTTGAGGCATAGATTCAATTCTTGCACGTAGGTGTAGTCAGGCTCTGGGCATGTGGTTGTTGCCCCTGGAAAAAAGAGTCTATTGTAGATGGATTTGTTTCGTGCAAAATTTATGATAAACGCGATGACTTTGATTTTGAGATTGTAAATTTTCCTTTTTTGGATGGTGATGTTCCTCGTGCGCCATCCTATGTCGTTTATATTTCGCAATTAATTCGATTCGCTAGAGTGTGTAGTCATGTAACTGACTTCAACACTCGTAATAAATTATTAACGGCTAAACTCCTTAATCAGGGTTATCGGTACCATAAACTACGCAAAGCTTTTTCAAAATTTTATAGACGCCATTCTGATTTAATTTCAAAATTCAATATTGGACTTAAATCTCTTCTGCAACAAGGTCTATCGGAACCCGAATTTTATGGTGACTTAGTATATAAATTCAGAAAAATATATAACCGCAATGACTTCAGCACCCAATTTCGTAAAATCATTCTTCGATATAAAAAGATTTGGTACAACATGGATATTATACGACAGACTGCATGCATGGTAGTTAACCCAATCACGGTTGGCAACTTTGCTTCCCTCTTTAATTGCACGCCGGTGGGTCAGGCCTCAGATTCTATGACGGCTCCAACGTAAAGGCTTATTGAGAATTAGAGAGATAATGTTGGTTGGTGTCTGATGCTCTGTCTCTGGTCGGGCTCATCGGAGTCTAACTGTTGGTTTTCTTTTGCTCCAGCATTTCAGTGGTTTCTTGCTGTCGAGTCCTCACCGTTGTCTCACCTCTGTGGTTCTTTGATTTTTGTGTTCACGGAGATGTTACACTGATGAGTTAGGATGCCTTCATGCGGACTGAACAAATTATTTGTCTAAATCGCGACGGAAGTAAGGGCGAGGATTGTGGCCACGTAAAATCGATTTAAGCCCCCCAGTGGAAATCTTCCACTGACCGTTCCAAGGCGGCTCTTCTGTGGCGATTTATTTATGTTGTTGTTTGTTACTTACTGTATGTATCACTTGTGTCTTTTAATTTTGGATGGCCATATGGCCATTTTGTGGGAAAGTAACTGTCCTTATGGCCTTCCTTTGTTTAGGTTTCCATTATGGTCTGGTTGCTTAATGTTTGTATTTCTTTCCCTTTGGTGTCTTTTTTTTGGGTGGAGTAAGTTAATTGTATCAATTCCTGATCTTTGTTTCACTTCTACTTTAAGTATTCCTTATTCTGTTCGATTTATATGTTTTATATACCGTTTTCAGATAACATACCAAAGTCATGAAGAGATCAGGCGCCAGATCAAAAGATCAAAAGTAACGACAACGTCTAATGTGAAGGTAACACATCCGTGAAATGAACACCTCTTTTAACCATACTTTATATGGAGAAACCGCGGGCTTATAGGGGGATACATTATATTCCTTATTTCTGCTGTAGTACATAGATTGTGGGTACTCGTTAGAACCGCCTCAATGAGGTCGTTAAGTACATAGATTGTGGGTACTCGTTAGAACACCCAATGAGCACCCACAATCTATGTTTCAGATAGAAAAAAAGCAAAAGTATCATTTTTATATGAAAGATGCTCGTTCCAGAGATATGAAAGACGCCATTTAAGCTCAATATATTTGTGTAATGGCTTTGAACCTTTCTTTCAAGTTTTTTACTCCGCTTATCCAAATTTCAGCCGGGGACAATGTCAATAAAGAAAACAAAAAATATCAAAGCAGAGAAATCAATGCATATCTGAAAAAAAAAGAAGTGATATTTTCACACTGTATAAATGATATTTTCACAGTGCGAAAAATAACATGACCATGTTATTTTCACAGTAGCAGCCCGGACTACTTTTCTCGCCGAAATGCACATGTTATCTATAAAATAATTCTGTTAAATACCTTGAAAAAGCACCCTGAGCTGTAAAAATGCTGTATTAAAAATGGCGATCTGTTTATGGTTTGCAACTGACAGTTGTGACGTCATAGCCAAGTCAAACATTGTGACGTAAGATCCGATTGATCAATTACAGTAAGTGTCCTAAACTATTATCAAATAAAAAGAAAATTTCCTTTTTTTTTTTCGATAAATATAAAAAATATTTCATCTCGTGCATTGAAAACATCAGAATTTTCACTCGTGCTTCGCACTCGTGAAAAGTCTGATAATACTCTTGGTATTCATCTCAAAAAAGTAAATATCCTCTATATACAGAACAGTAGTTTCTTTGTGCTGATTGACACACTTCCTATTATAGCGACGTCGTGGCAAAGTTGCATAACACTTCACGACGCCAAAACCCAGCAATGACGTCGCTATATGTAGATTTAAATCCCTTAACGTTACGTCAACACAGCCCCTTCCATCCCCAGCGCGATCGAGCAAGAAATTGTCCTGCTCCGAGGTTTAAGAGCTTTTTTCGAGCTCGGCACACTTGAGCATGTAATTTTCAATGCTTATAGATATTTAAAATACAGATAAAATGGGCGATTTTTTCTGCTTAGATGGATGGAGGCTGATTTTTGTGTTGGCATTTTGATATTTATGAACAGGACAAATTTCATGCTCGATTGAGTTCTGGGCGGAAGGGGTTAGTTACTCATATATTTCGAGCGAAAATACCAGAGAATTGACATTGTACTTGCGATTGCATTTAACATTAATTCGTTAAGGTACT
This sequence comes from Lucinisca nassula, assembly GCA_963580285.1. Classification (NCBI taxonomy): domain Eukaryota; kingdom Metazoa; phylum Mollusca; class Bivalvia; order Lucinida; family Lucinidae; genus Lucinisca; species Lucinisca nassula. Next base: position 311,223 of record CAUZLF010000303.1, on the reverse strand, counting down.
CGTTAGAACCGCCTTGATACTTGACCAGTTTCCATATTTGGTGATCTCCACCCCCAATCTATATTTTGAGCAGAAATAAGAAAAATATCACATTTTTTCATCTGAAAATTGTTGTTTTTTCGGTGATAAAATTTATAATGTATTTGTATAGGCGTGTTTTCGTAATGTTTGTCCTATAGTGGTTTGAAAAGGACGCCAGCAAGACGTTGCAAAGAATGGCTGAAGAAAACGGCACCGAAGAAAATTCACATCTCTTTCGCCACATGTTAGATTTCGGAAATGACTGTATTGAAAATATCATTTGAGGAGGTAAATCGGTATTTTTACGGTCGAAAATTTCGTTTTACGGCGACGCGTCGACGCGTCGCCGTAAAACGGAATTTGCGACCGTAAAACCGACGATTTACCTCCCCAAATGACAATTTTCAATACAGTTACCCCCCTTTCTAATACTTGTACATGTACACTTATTCAGTTGATTGGTCTTAATTTTTGATTGTCTTAATAGCGGAAATTCGCTCTTTTTCTAGATTTTTACTTACGTTTGTAGAACATAGTCGAGTCCTGATCTGCAAACGGACTTGCGACAGTAAGAATAGTACCATACAAGTCACACATACTCCTTGGTTCTGAGTAACCAATCATGGCACAGCTAGGGTCCTGAGTACATTCAGCAATACATTGAACGGCTGAGTATTGCTGTGTGGAGGTAATATACCCCGAAGAGGAAATACTGTCTCTGATATACTTGACCAGTTTCCATATTTGGTGATCTCCGGCTTCCGTAAGCTCTGCAAGTTAATGTAAACCAATCATTATATTTGGGTGCGCCAAGCAATCAGGTGCGCCGAATGAAAATTCAAACAATCTGCGTATTCGCCCAGTCTAATCAGAGTCTTCGCTAGGAGCAGTATGAATCATTGGGATAATACACATATGGTGTCCGTGTTTGTGTGTGTGAGTGTGTGCGTGTATGCTCGCATGTGTGTGCGTGTATGTACGCGCGCACGCGTGCGCGTGTGTGTGTGTGAGAGAGAGCTTTACGTCCCGGATATACTTTCGAAATCATTCAGAAAACACGCCTATACAAATACATTGTAAACTTTACCGCCGAAAAAGGGAATATTTTAAGCTGAAAATTGTGATATTTTTCTTATTTCTGCTCAAAATATAGATTGTTGGTACTCGTTAGAACCGCCTCGATGAGGCGGTTCTAACGAGTACCCAAAATCTATATTTTAGAGCAGAAATAAGAAAAATAAGGTTTACCCCTGTAAACCCCTGTTTAACTATATAAAAGTGGGGTTCAAGGGGATCAAAATTATATAGGCGTGTTTTCGTGATGACTTAGCTGCTGTTTTTAAAAGGCTACAGGCTTAAAGGTTCAATAGTATTCCTCAACGGGAGGGTTAATGATATAGAAAAGTTAAGGGGAATGGGAACACCTAGCACATGTTTCCGACATTTTTGAAAGGGAGATAACTTTCAGGACTTCCTGTTCCCTTTTCTATAAACTCGATCCCACTGAAATTCGGGTCTCCTTTTAAAGGAAAGAATTTGCTCCTTTACGAGTACATAATTCTTTCCTTTACGAGTTGACCCCTATTGACATGGGAGACCAAAAAAACTTTTACAGGAGTTGCCTCCCCCGAAAGTGCATCCATTCCCATAATAAAGCCAAAGGGTCTATGTTCGACATTAAAACACAAAAACCTTGAACTCTGCATCACAAACGAGGCGAGTTTAGGTCAGTGATGTCAGAGATACCCTACGCATCCATTCCCATAATAAAGCCAAAGGGTCTATGTTCGACATTAAAACACAAAAACCTTGAACTCTGCATCACAAACGAGGCGAGTTTTGGTCAGTGATGTCAGAGAACTCTGCATCACAAACGAGGCGAGTTTTGGTCAGTGATGTCAGAGAACTCTGCATCACAAACGAGGCGAGTTTAGGTCAGTGATGTCAGAGATACCCTGCATCACAAACGAGGAACATGGCGAGTTTAGGTCAGTGATGTCAGAGATACCCTACGCATCCAGGCAGATATGTAAGACATGTGGAATCTATTTTGTTTTTGTGACGATTGTTTGTCATTCGACTCAAAGTTGCTAAGTATAAAAACTCTCCAGTGAAAAATACACGTGACTATCACTAATTTGTAGGAAATTCGGGTAATTTTTATAGAAAAAAAAAACAGACTGGAATCATGGATTAGGCTGGGCAAACAGTGTAAACCGGGATCAGACGCCACAGAACGCAGCGTCTGATCAGGGTTTACACTATTTGCTTACAATACGGGCATAAAAAGGTCAGACGCCGCAAATCAGGTTCAACCATTTTGCTTAAAAACTGGATTTAAGGATTCAACGAAAAAGTTTAAGGGGATATGTACACTTTCAGGGGAGGCAACTCCTGCAAAAGTATTTTGTCTGCCATGCCAAAAGGGGTCAACTCTTAAAGGAGGAAATTCTTTCCTTTATGAGTAGACCACTTTTCTTCAAGAGTAGACCCCTTTTCCAGGGGGAGAGGGCTTATAGAAAAGCGAACAGGAAGTCCCGAAAGTGGTCTCCCTTTGAAAAATGGCGGAAAAATCTGTCAGGTGTTTTCATTCCCCTTAATTCTCAGCCCAGGACTATTTTCAGCCTACACTCAGACACAATCCACCCACCAGTGCTCTCAGGGCTTTGATTATACTAAATGTAAAATATGTATGTCGAAAATACAGCTGATAAGACGGAAACCGGGAAGGGACATTTCTGTTCCTCTTTTTGTTTTGTAACCTACCCGTCAGCACTGCACAAGTGATTTTGGAGACGTTGCTTCCAATTTTGTGGGACTTTTACCCGACATTGAGATGAAATGATATCTCAAGCCCTGTCATTTGTGTGCGGTCGGTTTCAGCTCCGTGTGGTAAAAATCATGCAGCCCGTCTTTTTCTTCGAGCTCCGATGGGCGGGGGCCGTTCTGTTCCAGTATCTAGCTGAACAGAAAGTAAAACAATAAAATAAGGGTGGAAGGGTGGAAAAGAAAACAAGAAATATGTCGTTTAAACGACGTATTTATTGTTTTCTTTTCCACTCTCAAAAAGTAGCTTGCATGGCATTTAAAACATGGAACAGAAAATAAAAATACGTCGTTTATACGACATATTTCTTGTATTCTTTCCACTCTGAAAAAGTAGCGTGGAATTTAAAACAATAAAATTTGAATTTAATGGAAAACAAACATGTGTCGTTTAAACGACATATTTCTTTTCCACGCCACCTTTTCGGAGTTGAACAGAAAACAAGAACTAGAGGCCCAAGTGGACCAGAATCGCTCCCCTGGATGAGGCTGATCATATATTACATTGCGTCTTGGTGACCAGTTTGTCTATCAGATCACATTGCATTTAGCAATTCTGAATATGCATGCATAAATAATCTTGATGCTTCTGATTAAGTTTCTGAACAGCGCAGTCTGATGTAGGATTCAAGAAGAGATGATGTTAATGCAGAGTGGAAGTGTATAGTTTGGCAGGCCAGAGCTATCGTTTGCAACTGCCTTTGGCATATTCTGCTATCAAAAAAGTAAACAGAGTTAACCAATCAAGCGAATACAACTACAACACAAAGCCATAGTGTATATGACCGCTTGCAAAAAAGCCACACTTGCTAATCTTCTTGCGGACTCAGCGAGTTTGCCATATACTGACAACAACTGAGCTGCCCCTCCCTGTAAATCTTATATGCAATTACTATACAGGTGCTTTGAATAATTTCAAGATGGCACCCATCTGAGATATGAGAATGCAACAATTTTAGCAGTTCTGAATCTACATATCACCTTAATGTCAACCACCAATTTCAAACCAATGCATCAGACCATTCGGTAGCAGATGTGGTTTGAAGATTTTCAAGATGGCCAAAATGGCAGCCATCGGAGATACATGTATCATAACAGAATGGTTCTAAGAAGTCTGAATCTCCATGTCACCCCAATGCCTCCCATCAAGTTTCGGCTCAATTAAACTTGACCTGGTTTGAAGATTTACAAGATGGCCAACGTGGAAGCCATCTTAGGTAACAGAACAGGATAATTTCAGTATTTCTGAATCTCCATGTTGCCCCGATTCCTCCAATCACGATTCCGCTCCACTCGACCTTTGGTTCAAGAGGAGACGTAGGTTGAACACTTTTAAGATTGGCACCTTGTGTATCGATTCTAGCAAATCCGAATTTCCATGTCGCCCCAATGCCTGCCATGAAGATTCAGCTTGATCTGGCCTCTGGTTCGGGAGGAGGTGTCTTTTGAAGAATTTCAAGATGGCCTCTGTGCGCAGCTATCTTTGATAACGGAACAAAACGAGTTTAGATAAAACTGAATCTCCAAGTCGCACCAATGCCTCCCATTAGGTTTAAGCTCAATCCAACCCTTGGTTGGGGAAGAAATATCATTTGAGCCCCGCCAAGCAAATTTGTGTCTTCGAGCATTCCGTCATGACAAATTTTAACTGCGCATGCCCAGCCATTCAGAGGGGCCAGGGATATGACTTTCTGCCTGAAGGTTCCTTTTGATTCACTGCTTGTATGAGCGAGCAGTGATGGTTCTGGCGAGCCTGCGCGGATGCGCAGGCTCGCCTGAACCTTCGCTGTTCGCATAAGCGATAAGTACCAAAATCGCTTGACGGGGCCCATTTGAAAAATTTCAGGTTGGCCGCCATAGTGGCTATTTTGGATATCAAAACGAAACAGGTTTAGCAAATCTGAATCGCCATTTCGCCCGATACCTACTTTTTGGGAGGAGATGTCGTTTGAAGAAGATCAAGATGGTGACCATCTTGGATATCGGAACGGAACGATGTTAGCAAATCTGAATTTCCATGTCACATCGATGTCTCCCATCAAGTTTCAGCTCAAATGGACTTTTGGTTTTGGAGGAGATGTCGTTTGAAGAATTTCATTGGCTATTGGACTGGAACAATTTTAACAAATCTGAATCTACATGTCACCTCGATGCGTCCCATCAAGTTTCAGCTCAATTCGACCTTTGGTTTGGGAGGAGATGTCGTTTGAGGAATTTCAGGATGGCCGCGATTTTAGCAAATATGAATCTCCATATCAACCCGATGCCTCCATTCAAGTTTCAGCTCAATTCGACCTTTGGTTTGGGAGGAGAAATCTGAATTTACATGTCACAGGATGCCTCCATTCAAGTTACAGCTCAATTCGCCCTTTGGTTTGAGAGGAGAAATCTGAATTTACATGTCACCAGGATGCCTCACACCATGTATCAGCTTAATCTGATTAAATGGAACAGAAAACAAGAAATACGTCGTTTAAACGACACATGTTTGTTTTCTGTTCCATTCTAATTATATTGTTTTAAATTCCACCCTACTTTTTCAGAGTGGAAAAGAAAACAAGAAATCTGTCGTTTAAACGTCATATTATATCGTTCAAACGATATATTTCTTATTTTCATTTCGTCTCTAATTTTATAAATTCAATTTCTGCTCTGCTAGATACTGGAACATAAATGTCCCTTCCCGGCTTCCGTACATTCTAGACTCGTTATGATATGGCAGAACAAGAGGGCCATGATGTCCCTGGATCGCTCACCTAATCCATAGAGTAACAAGTGGGCCCCGGGGAGAGCCATTATTGACTCCAGGGCCATAATGTGTATACATGTAATGTTGAAGGAGGTCTAAAAAGGTGAAGCTTCATACCAAATATCAACAAATGCTATAATTTGAACTATCTTGGCAAAGGTCCACTGGATGAAGCTACAGACCTGGGCATTGTGGTTTCAGAGAAGAAGACTTTTTTAAAGATATTCCCTACATAAGCCTATGTAAAACAAAATGGCCCCGGGGCAGGGGCATTTTTGGCCTCAGGGCTATAATTTAAACACTCTTGATAGAGGTCCACTAGATGAAGCTTCACACCAAATATCAAAGAAGATGATTTTCAAAGACTATCTCTACATAAGTCTATGTAAATCCAAAGGGCCCCGGGGCGGGGGCATTTGTGGCCCTCGGGCTATACTTTGAACAATCTTGGTAGAGGTCTACTAGATGAAGCTCCATACCAAATATCAAAGACATGGGCCTTGCAGTTTCAGAGAAGAAGATTTTTAAAGATTTCCCAATATAAGTCTATGTAAAACCAAAGGGTCTCGGGGCGGGGGCATTTTTGGTCCCAGGGCTATAATTGAACAAACATGATAGAGGTCCACTAGATGAAATTTCACACCAAATATCAAAGACCTAGGCCTTGTGGTTTCACAATAGAAGATTTTTAAAGATTTTCCCTATATAAGTCTATGTAAAACCAAAGGGCCCCGAGGTGGGGGCATTTTTGGTCTCAATGCTATAATTTGAACAATCTTGGTAGAGGTCCACTAAATGAAGCTACATACCAAATATCAAAGACCTAGGCCTTGTGGTTTCAGAGAAGAAGATTTTTCAAGATTTTCCTATATAAGTCCATATAAAACCAAAGGGCCCCAGAGCGGGGGCATTTTGGCCGAGGGCTATAATTTGAACAATCTTGATAGGGGCACACTAGATGAAGCTTCATACCAAATAGCAAAGACCTAGGCCTTGCGGTTTCAAAGAAGAAGATTTTTAAAGTTTTTCCCTATATAAGCCCATGTAAAACCAAAGGGCCCCGTGGCGGGGGCATTTTTGGCCCCAGCACTATAATTTGAACAATCTTGGTAGGGGTCCACTGGATGAAGCTTCATACCAAATAGCAAAGACCTGGGCCTTGCGGTTTCAGGGAAGAATATTTTTAAAGATTTTCCTATATAAGCCTGTGTAAAACCAAACGGCCCCGGGGAGGGGGCATTTTTGGCCACAGCACTATAATTTGAACAATCTTGGTAGGGGTCCACTGGATGAAGCTTCATAACAAATAGCAAAGACGTGGGCCTTGCTGTTTCAGAGAAGAAGATTTTTAAAGATTTTCCCTATATAAGCCTATGCAAAACTAAAGGGCCCCGGGCGGGGGCATTTTTGGTCCCAGCACTATAATTTGATCAATCTTGGTAGGGGTCCACTGGATGAAGCTTCATACCAAATAGCAAAGGCCTGGGCCTTGCGTTTTCAGAGAAGAAGATTTTTAAAGATTCTCCCTTTATAAGCATATGTAAAACCAAACGGCCCCGGGGCCGGGGCATTTTTGGCCCCAGCACTATAATTTGAACAATCTTGGTAGGGGTCCACTGGATGAAGCTTCATACCAAATAGCAAAGACCTGGGCCTTGCGGTGTCAGAGAAGATTTTTAAAGATTTTTCCTATATAAGCCCATGTCAAACCAAAGGGCCCCGGGGCGGGGGCATTTTTGGCCTCTGCTCTATAATTTGAACAACCTTGGTAGGGGTCCACTAGATGAAGCTTCCTACCAAATATCAAAGACCTGGGCCTTGCGGTTTCAGAGAGAAGAAGTTTTTTTCCTATATAAGCCCATGTAAAACCAAAGGGCCCCGGGGCGGGGGCATTTTATGCCCTAGCACTATAATTTGAACAATCTTGGTAGGGGTCCATCAGATGAAGCTTCATACCAAATATCAAAGACCTGGGCCTTGTGGTTTCAGAGAAGAATATTTTTTAAGTTTTCGGTGAAAAAAATCTGTTTTTGGCTCCTATGACCTAGATGTGCAACGGACCAGAACCATATGCACAACTTTGAAAGGGGACCACCTAAGGATCATAAACTTTATCTCGGACCCATCAATACCATGGTATTGATGGGTCCGAGACTTTATCGACCAAAAATGATTTTTAGGCGAAAAATTGTGGTATTTTTCTTATTTATGCTCAAAATATAAATTGTGGGTACTGGTTAGAACCGCCTCATCGAGGCGGTTCTAACGAGTACGCACACTCTATATTTTAGAGCAAAAATAAGATTTACCCCCGTGAACCCAAGTTTTATCACATAAAAGTGGGGTTCAAGGGGGGTCAAAATTATATAGGCGTGTTTTCGTGATGGGCATTGAAAGCTGTTTACAGCAACAAGCAAGACATATAGACAACAATTTGAACTACCACAGAATATTTATGGACAAAAAGACCAGCACAAGTTACTACACCAGAATTGCACATGGTCTTAGACACCAGGGGCCAGTTGTTCACAAGTAACGACGTCGTTAGTTAACGTATCGTTAAAACTTTGATCATTTATTATTGCAAATATACTAATATTTTTGCTGAAAAAAAATGTGAGTAGCTTTTGCATGCAAAAGCTGCTCACATTTTTGCAGCAACAATAACAAAATTTTAGGTATTAACCTTGCTAGAACAGTTAACAATATGACCACTTACGTGCTCGTTAAGCGAACGATACTTTGAACAAATGGACCCTGATATACAACTACGAAAACCCAATTTATATAGGAAAAACTAGAGTGCAGAGGGGTATATGTTATTCTTCTTGTTTCTGATCCAAATTATAGATTGTGGGCACTCGCTAACACCGAGTTCTTAAGGCAGTTGCAGAGAATGCAACCACTAGGTTTGGAACAGATTTCTGGGAAAAATATCACACATTTTCGCTAACACCGAGTCCTTAAGGCAGTTGCAGTGAATGCAACCACTAGGTTTGGAACAGTTATCTGGGAAAAATATCACACATTCTCGCCAAGAAAAGTCAGTTTTGAGATATGAAAGAGTGCGCTTAATCATACGTGTGTATTACCTATTTTATTTTAGCTGCAACACTTCTGTCAAATGATTTCATTTAAAAAAGCAATCAGAAATATTTTGTCAATCAAATGGGTCACTGTACTAGTTCAAGAGCACACCCACTTGTCAATGATGACCATTGATTGGTCAATCGCACCAAACATATTGTGACATCATGATACTTGTTGAAATTTACACCAGCCACTGTACCGTTATGAGGTCATAGCCGTAAAGTTGGCACCTTGACTGTCACTAATGATTGACTTGTCATCACAGTGTTTTGTGACAACTGTCACTAATGATTGACTTGTCATCACAGTGTTTTGTGACATATCGAGTACATTCTTGCTATCAAAGGTAACCAAAACCTTTTGATCAGACAATTTGGAAATCAAAATGTTGTGGTTGAAAGAAGCAGATTTAACAGCAAAACTAAAATGGGTAGTAATGATTAAACATCATCATGATGAAAAGAACATGTTCGAAAAATTAACCTTTTTGTCATTTTAACAAGTCCGTATAATTAACAGCCCTCTAAAGCCAATTTTATTCACATGAAGAAAGATGGGGCTCACGACGGCATTCATTTGTTTCTTTGTTTATACTCAAAAACATACATTGAGGGTACTCATTAGAACCGCCTCAGTGAGGTCGTTTTGAAGATGCTGCTTCCAATTCTGTAGGACTTTTACCCGACATCGAGATGAAATGAAATCTCAATCCCTTCCGCCCAAACAAACAAATATCACGGTTTATACATGTATGCAGGGTTGGCCCGACTCGCAAGACTTTGCCTGGGCAGGCTAAGACCTTCTAAGTGGTTAACCAATACTCGTGTACGGTGGTTTCAGCTCTGCGATGAAGCACAAGGCAGCCCAATCTGTTTCTTCAAGCCCACATAACATAATTTAACCGTATCAAATATGAGCCAGTGCATGACAAAACGTACAATAAGACATGTGCGCCCAACGAAGATTCAGATCAGCCTGCGCATCCGCGAAGTCTGATCAGAGTCTTCGTTGTGCGCTCTAAGGACAGCTAAAGGCCCACTGCTCCTTCATGCAGCAAGAGAAGTCTCTGGTTTGACTATATTGATGCGCAGGCTGATCTGAGTCTTCGATGGACGCACGTGTCTTATTGTAGGTTTTGTTGTGCGCTGGCTCATATGATTACTTACCTGTAAGCAACCACGGGGTTATCCACAAGATCAAAAGTTTGCTGTTCATCACGGTGTTTAGTTGCACTTCATATATGCAAAACAGTTTTATTCAATATTACCTTATATGGTCAATTCTTGCAGAACAGTTTTTAAATTAAAGTTGTCTGTAGAATTTATTGAAAATATTTATTTATTTATTTATTTATTAAAGACCGCGAAGCCTGACAGATTTTGTTTGTTTTGGAGTTGAACGGCCGTGTCAACACTATTTAGGTCACTTTTGAGCCGGTCAGTTTACCTATCCACACTTTTCCTGGGCAGGCTTATACGTAATTGGTTAACCAGTACAGTGCACATCCTTTCGTCAGAAACTGACAACTGCCCTTCTTGAATCAGCGGGAGGGAGAAAATGACCGTAGAAAAGATTTCATGATCAATCTCCACGAAAGAATGTTGCCGACCCCGGCAGGTATCGAACCTGCGTCCTGATCACCAATCAGACGCGCATCAGGCCGGCGAATCCTGACAGAGCAAGTGTAGAAAATAGACCAACTCTAGTAGTGAATTATCGCGTAATGAATTGCATTTTCGCGGCCCGTTGTAAAGAAGATCAAATCACGAGCACAAAGCGCGAGTGACTTCTTACTTTCTTATGACCAACAAGGTGTCATTTATTGTTCAATAATTCACATACTGGAGCTGTTTTGTTTTTTTTCGATTCTAACTATAAAATCCTCAATTCAATACTTTCAAATTTCCTTCAATTTCTACCGTCCTTTTGCACTGTTAAGAAAAACTAACTGTAACACATGAATTCATACGTCCTTTTGTAACGGTTCGATGCCAGAAACGTCAATGAATGTCAGAGTTACGTTGTTAAAAGAACGGCTTTTCGGGTCAATCGCTACGATCCACTGATTTGTTGCGAATCAAACACGGTTCCTTTCCATTGTTTGTATAGGCGTGTTGGATTAGAATTATGAAGTAGATCAACTCTAGATCTAAAAGTGATTTGTTGAGTAACAAATTATAGTTTGGGTGCCAGTTGTAAAGTAGATCAAGCTTACAACTGACCGACAAACTTTAATTCATAACTCAACAAACCATACATTAGAACGTATCTACATATAATAACGCATTAAAATAGACAATTGTTTCATCTATTCGCCAGTGTCAGAAGACATGTACATTATTGGCTGTATCAAACACATTTATGTTGTAATGGTTTTGCTGCAAGAAAATAATGTTTCACCGTCCCAGAATCTTCTAGTGACGTCGTAAAATGACGGCATTTTGTGTCACGCTCGTCTTCTTAGTGATTTATTGCATCCTTTACATTGACTATACATTACGATAACACACCCGTGCAACATAGTGTATTTTTCACATCTCCAAAATGGCTACTTTTCTGATGAAAATCTGTGATATTTTGCTTATAAATTCTGCAAACATAGGTTGTGGGTGCTCGTTAGAACCGCCTCATTGAGGCGGTTCTAACGAGTACCCACAACCTATGTCTTGGAGAAAAAATAAGAAAAATAATGTATACCCCCGTAAACCCCAGTTTTCTCTATATAAAGTGGGGTATAGGGGGGTCTTCATTTCACGGACTTGTTCACGTGATGTATACATGATATAGGCGCGCTTTGTTAAAGTTCATCAGGTACCTATGACGCACGTTTTTGAAAAAAGAATAAGGAAAACTCCGTTGGTTTCTTTATAAAGCGGGTTTGCAAAGATACATGTACTTATCCATCGCACGGGCAAGTCGTTATGATTTGATGAGCAAAACTGTGCGGAAACGAATGTTTCAAAAGTTTAGTCTAGTATAATAGACTCAAATCGACCGCGTAGGTCGATTTGAAGTCGATTTTTATCGATAATTAACCGAAAGTTACTAACTACAGAAGCTTCCCCCTGCGATTGTGCACGAGATCATTACTGAACAAAATCAAGGTAACGGCTATTTATAATCACGTTTTTCTTGCCGTCGTGACGTCAGAGTGCTATGTAAATTAAAACTACATGTATCTGTAAAACACAGCAAACATTCCGATATTAAGACCAACTTTGGAACTGTTCAAAAGTGGTCTATAAGACCACTTTTGAATAGTCCTTTGGGACTGTTCAAAAGTGGTCTTTAAGACCACTTTTGAACAGTCCAAAAGGTTGCCCCTGGACAGAGAACATTGTGTACAGAAACAACTGCATCCTTCTAAATAAACTTTTTAAAGCAGATTTAGTCTTAATTTTAGGTGGTCTAAATAGCGGAATTTCACTGTATTGACTCGGCGAATGTTCTACACGTATGACATTGGAAACAGTATAGACTCAGATCAGACGCCGGCGTCTGCTCTGGATGGTCTAATTCTCCATTCAGGGAGATTTTTCCCAAAGACCCATCCCGGCTAGTGTTTTGATTGTCATTGTTACACGCACTTTCAGAAGACGGTCTTGTCGCATGACTAACGTTCGTCATATAAGGCTGTTTTTTTATCTCTATTTTATTTTATTATTATTTTTTGTTTCTTTTAGTTTCTTGAAAATATCTTTGTGTCTTTAGACGGATCCAATGGTTTGCCACGTGACTGTGTTAACATTTCACTGCGCATGCGCCAATTACCTCCCCTATAGTACATGTACCTCTTTTATCTGGTTGGCAAAACATGACTGTTGCCGTTTTGTGTAAATGAGAACTTCGAATGTTAATCATGTAATTAAACTCCTTTCTTCTCCACAAAATTAACTGACCCTTGTCATTTTGTGTTTTTTGAAATATCAAATGATACAGAGCCTCTTCTGACATTTTATCGCACATTTTGTTGCCTAAAAAGCGTTATAAACTACAAAAACGTAGTCCATGCGCTTTATTTAACGTACGGAAACAAGATTAAAGCATACACATTTTCCATACAAATTTATACATAAGAGCAGTTTTATGTCCAAAATGGTTTGTGGCAAACAATTTTGAAAGAACTACGATTTAACAAAAGTAATTACAGAAAACAATTCTACGAAAACACGCCTATACAAATACATTGTAAACTTTACAGCCGAAAAAATGAACATTTAAAGATGAAAAATCGTGATATTTTTCTTATTTCTGCACAGCACAAAATATAGATTGTGGGTACTCGTTAGAACCGCCTCATCGAGACTATTCTAACGAATACCCACAATCTATATTTTGGAGCAGAAATAAGAAAAATAAGGTTTACCCCTGTAAACCCCAGTTTAACTATATAAAAGTGGGGTTCAAGGGGGTCAAAATTATACAGGCGTGTTTTCGTGATGAACGGGAAGTTTTCTGCCCACCAGATAAAACGAGGCTAATGACCTTTGACCTTGTGTGACGTAGGCTTTGGGTATGTTTATTACATTGTTATCACATATTTTCGTAGACGATTCGAAGATACTTTCAGTGAAATTTTAAAAGTCGCGTATTCAACAACACGATGTACGAAACGCAAATATACGAGGACTGTTCAAATATGAATGCAAGTAGAAAGTTTACTCATGCACTAATGCGAAAATCACCTGGAAATAAATATCACAGCGTAGAAAAACATTTAACCTATACATTGATACCAAACCTGTTAAAATCCGTCCACTTAAGCCATGTATATCGTTCGATAAACACTGTCTACTCTTGTATACTAATACAAAACATGGTTGGAAGAAGGTCAGAGTACGCCGTTGAAATACGGTCCTATATTAAGAATCGTTATATTCTTGGTATACGGTGCAAAGACATTTTTGATGAAATATGTTCGGTTTATGGGTATAATGAAATGTCTTTTCCGACAGTTTTTAGTTGGTGTAAGAAATTCAGATGTGGGCTAGGCTCAACAGAAGATGCATCACATGATCGTCGGCCGAAAAGAGCAACATCTGCCAAGATGGTTGCTAGAGTGAAAGAGATAGTTGCTACCGATGCACGATACACCACTAGGAAAATAGTTTGTATGGTTGGCATCTCATTAGGAGCAGCTCGTACAATTCTGAAACGGGATTTGAAAATGAGAAAGATCTGTGCTAGATGGACTCCCCCTCTGTTGACAGAAGAGCAGAAAAAGACACGCGTTCATTGTGCCAAGAATGTGCTTAAAAAGTTTCCAAATTACAATGCACGGTCTTTCGCTAATGTCGTCACAGGTGACGAGACATGGGTTCACTTTTTGAGCCAAAACGAAAGATTCGGAACAAATATGGGCAACAAAGTATTGCAAAAGACCATGCATTGCAAAGCGGACCATGAGCGTCAAGAAGGTAATGTATGCCATATTCTTTTCAAATCAGGGCCCTGCTATTCAGGTTGCTGTGGGCTTAAGGCAAATATGTAAATGCGAAGTTTTACAAGAATAAAGTTCTTCGAAAATTGAAGAAATATTTAAAAGAATGAAGACCCGCAACTGGTTTAGCCAATGTCAGATTGCTACATGACAATGCGTCATCGCACAAGGCATTCATTGTGCAAGACTATCTGAAGCAGGAAAAGGTTGTTGAACTCCCTCACCCCCGTATTCCCCTGACCTTGTCCCGTGTGACTTTGTTTTTTGTTCCCGCGGCTGTAAAATAACATTTCTGGTCGAAAATTTGTACAGAGCAAACACCTCGGTTCTGCAATATTCCAGTGCCTTCATAGTATACCTCGAAAAGACTACCAAAATGCATTCAATGATTGGATCAGAAGACTGAAAGTTTGTATATCTGTTAAAGGGGAATACTTTGAGGGGACAAAATAAATTTTTCATCGAAATCTATCACGGAATCATTTTTATGTGCTTAGTTGCATTCATATTTGAACAGTCCTCGTATTTCAGGTTACATGTTTCGGATACGAACGCAAGTGGAAAGCAGCACTCTTCATTTGAAAAGTGGGTTTTACAAGTAATTTTACATATTTTTTTTCCTTTTATTTCCTTTTTAGATTGCGTTCATCACAAACACAGTATGCGCAGATTTATATAGAGGAAACCGCACACTTCATTGGAAAAGTGGGTTTTACACGTGAATACATAATATCTCCTTTTCTTTTTCTTTTCCTTATAATATCTCCTTTTCTTTTTCTTTTCCTTATAATATCTCCTTTTCTTTTTCTTTTCCTTATAATATCTCCTTTTCTTTTTCTTTTCCTTATAATATCTCCTTTTCTTTTTCTTTTCCTTATAATATCTCCTTTTCTTTTTCTTTTCCTTCTATTGTCTTTTTAGATAGTGCCACCTCAGTGATCGGTTCAGTATAACGAACTTCCACAATTGATCACGTTAACAAGTCCGTAAAATGAACACCCCCGTAAATCCCTACTTTATATAGAATAAACTGGGGTTTACGGGGGTATACATTATTTTTTATTATTCTAGCTCCAAGACATACCTTGTGGGTACTCGTTAGAACCGCCTCAATGAGGCGATGAGGCGGTTCTAACGAGCACCCAAAACCTATGCTTGCAGTATAAATAAGAAAAATATCACGGATGTTCATCATAAAAGTAGCCATTTTTGAGATGTAAAAAAAAATGCACTACATCGCACGGGTGTGTTATTCTAATTTATCATATGACGTCGCGTCTGAGAGTGTAATAACGCCATGTAATATTTTCGATAATCCACTAGTGGATTAAATATGCAAATTAACTAGATACGTCCCGTAACGTTACATGTACGACGTCTTTAACGACGTCGCGTTTACTAATGGCGCAATATTGACATTTTTGTAAACAATCGTGACTTAAATACGTTTTAAATGTCATATGATTAATAGAATCTTGCATTCGGGGTCATGTATTATTGAATTTATTAAACGAGTTGAGGAAAAGGGATAAAATGCGAGGCTTTGCCTCCATTTTATCCCTTTTCCTCAACTCGTTTAATAAATTCAATAATACTATTGAATTTATTAAACGAGTTGAGGAATAGGGATGCCTCGCATTTTATCCCTTTTCCTCAACTCGTTTAATAAATTCAATAATACATGAATTATTGAATTTACTAAACGAGTTGAGGAAAAGGGATAAAATGCGAGGCTTCAATAATACATGAACACTCATGTAAGATCCTCTATGTATGTTTGTTTCAGATATAAAAACAAATATGTTTGTATCAGATATATGAAAAGTATCAAATGTTTCTTTTTTCACTTTAGCTGTTGTTTTAGAGGCAAGAACATCGACATACCACACGAGCGTGCCGAGTTAAGCGAAACTAGCCCATGTATGCCTAGCGGCACATTTCTGGGACATTTAAAAACAGTGTAGACCCAGATCAGACGCCGCAATACGCGGCGTCTGTTCTGATTCTGCACTGTTGGTTTGAAATATTAACGTATTTTGTAAAACTCGAAACAAACCAAACGAACCTGACACCCCTATAACAGGAAATGGACCAGTTCCAAATTCATTAGGTGGAATATTCCATTGTCATATACGGGTAAATGTTTTAACGATTTCTAATAACTACATAAGCACAGAACAATCATTCATTAGGTGGAATATTCCATTGTCATATACGGGTTAATGTTTTAACGATTTCTAATAACTACATAAGCACAGAACAATCATTAGCGCACATTTGGTATAAATATTTTAACTAGTAAACCTTCCTTGTTGCAATTATGTCACATATTGAAATAAACAGGGATCCTTCAGAAAAAAAAAAAAAACAATGTTTATACATAAACCGTATTGGTGTCATGGAGCGATAGGGCTACATAAAATTGTCCCATAAAATTGAGAGAAGCGCCTCCAAAATGACCTAAATAGTGCTGACGGGGAAGTTAAACCTCCAACAAGCAAAGCCCAACATCATACAGAGAAATCTTGGGTTTACAGGGTTATACAATATTGTTCCTCTTTTCTTTTTTTTCTTTTTTTTTTTTGCTCCAAAATAGATTGTGAATGCTCGTTAGAACCGACACTGAGATGAAATGACTTCTCAAGCCCTGTCGCCCAATAAAACCAATAGGATTTATTAGCATGGACGGTCCACCTCGCACCGCGGTTCCTGGTCAGGCTTAGATCCTCTCAGCGGTTTACCAGTACTGGTGTGCGGGCCGGATTCAGCTCTGCGGGGAAGCATCATGCAGCCCATATATTAAGATTGCGATAAACTTGTCCATTTACGCGTATTGTCCGCGTGACACACGCGCATTCTGTGCGTGTGAAATTATCGCGTTTCAATGCGCGGTTCATCGTGTTCATACGCGACTTCAACGCATTAAATATTAGCCAATAAAAGTGATCATTCGAAACGCGTTAGGTAAGTTCAATACGCGTTTCTGTGCGGGAGAATTTAAACCAATAAGAATAAAAACAGGTATGTGATGATAAAACGAGTGATTGCGAGAGAACACGGGCCAATCAAAATCCTCGTTGCTTGTATGTTTACCCTTTTGTGTTTTGTTGTTGTTGTTTTTTTAATTCGTTCGTGAATTAATGACAGTATATAAATTGGTCTTTCTTATCAGTAGTGATTCCTTCGGATAAACAAACACACCTTCATTTTGGATTGCATAACACATTTAGAGATAAAACATGCCAATATAATTTTGACTCCTTGAACCCCAATTTTATATAGAAAAACTGGGGTTTACTGGGGTATATCTCATTTCTGCTCTAAATATAAATTGTGGGTACTCGATGAGGCGGTTCTAACGAGTACCAAAAATATATATTTTGCGCACTCGAGGCGGTTCTAACGAGTACCCACAATCTATATTTTGAGCAGAAATAAGAAAACTATCACAATTTTTCATCTTAAAATTTTCGTGTTTCCGGCGGTAAAGTTTACAATGTATCTGTATAGGCGGGTTTTCGTACCTGGACGTGTTTCCGTGTTCAATATCCCGTAAACCCAAATTTTCTCTAAAGAAAGTGGGGTTTAGAGGGTGTTCATCAATAGGCTTGTTAACCAGATGGAATATAAATGAAGAAAAAGGCAATAAGATAATATATTACGATAAATAAATAAATGAGCCCTTCTGTGAGTGAGTGTGTGAATGGAAAATGTTTTTTTCTGGTCTTGACATCTTGAATAAGTGAAGATAATGAAGTGTTATTTTAACCCATTGTATGCGGGAAACCACTACATGGGTACCTTGGCAAACAGTGCAGGCCCAGATCAGACGCCACAGAACGCGGCGTGTGATCAGGGCCTGCACTATTTGCTAACAGAATTTTCCATCAAAAATTGAATGGAAACGTAAAAATGGGCCTGACACCCCTTATATCAAAAATGGAATTGTCAAACATATAGCAATGGAAGAGTCCACTAACATACAATGGGTTAAATAACTAGCTTTATAGCTCCCAGGTGCACCTGGGTGTCATAAAACTGTTGATCAATAAACATCCTGCATTTTGGCAGTCAACTTCGTCAACTTCAATAACTATGCAGTACCTATATTTTACCATTTACACCGAGGCAAATTGCACAGTTTTACTGCAACTGAATAAATGGCTTGTCCGTTTACCTTTATTTTCTCTGTTTCAATTTATTATGTTTCTGGTTTTTCGAAGTAATCAGATAATAAAAAAAAACTTAAACAACCTAAATTGGAAGAAAAGATAAGGGCGATATAGTTACGCGGTATTGATTGGTTGCTTTGGACACGCAGAGAAGGTTGTATCTGCGGTATCGACACGCAGGCCTGATTGGCTGATCGGAAATCGCGATTTATGCGCAGTATCGCGTTTTTCATAAAGAAAATTCATTGGCTAAAATGTAATTCGCAATTGAAACGCGTGAACTGCGCGTGCGTATTACACGCAATACAAACGCGAGACAAGTCAGTATGCGCTGACAAGATAATCGCAAGCGTATCTGTACCCGCTGCATGGTGTTGCATCGACGTTTAAAAGTCATTTGCCCAATGGGGGTGTGGGGGCAGAAGCGGTCCTGCAGGCTTAGACCGAAGCTGTTTAATACCAGTACTAAAGTTCGGTCGGTTTCAGCTTTGCACAGAATCTCCATGCAGCCTAATCCATTTTCCTCCAAGCTACGATGGACGTCGGTGTCATTTTCTGAAGGCTCGAACCTACAGCAGTCACCACTCACAGGCTGCAGTAATGCAATGCCGACATATACAATGCCGTCAGATAGACTTTGAGAGAGAGAGAGAGGTCGTACTAGTGATGCGTTTTGCATATGATTATTTAGCATTGATCTACGTGTTCACAAACGGCTTCAGCCGTATCAAAATGTGAAACTGCTTAACTTACCGACACAATAAAGCATTCCAGAGGCAGTTAGTTTAGTTGTGGTCTAACAACCAAGGTTCATAACGCATTTTGACGAAACACGCCTTCTTTCAGCGTTTAAATTTTGAATAACTTTTCTTCACAGCCATGTATTTTTAAAATCTGTGTGTGCAAGCGTTGCGACTAGGTCAAATGCTGACCCAACTTTTGACGCCAACATTTCCAATACTGTGTTTACTTTAGTGTAGATACTCAACTGAAAGACAAAACATTGTATAACAATAATTTTAGGAAAATTTGAACAAAATTTTTTCTGACCATTTTTTTATTCCAAAATAACTGACCGGTACTGTTTGACCAGAAGTTTGTTTTAAAAAATGGGTTACCTAATAAATGACGCTTCGAAAACGTTCCATTTCAATGACAACCCTAACTGAAGTAATGAAACGTTTTAGGAAGTCTTGACGTTTTCATTTGTGCTCTTGAATGCAAATTTTATCATTTCTGACGACTGTATGCTTATGCTAAAATAACCGGAAGTAGCTTCCGATTTCAAAATTATTTTTTGCTAAAAAAAAATAATCCCTTTTGCGGAAGCTTACAAAAAAATCTTGACGACGGCCAAAGCAACTCTCCTACTGATATAGGGATCAACAATGGATTTCCATGCATTACATTCGCCTGAACCCGAGGAAATATCTTCCTATATATCTCTCTTCATATACTGAGCCGGTCATACTTGGCTATTACCTCAGTTGGGTGGTGCGCTATATTTAGAATTTATGCGATCCGAGGGATCCGGCAAATGTTAATGCAATGAAATAACCATGGATGATCGTTGTTCTTTCTATCTAACTTCTCATACTAAGACGGTCATATTTGGCCATTACCTCAGTTAACTATCTTGTATTACTTACGATTCCGACAGCAAATTTTGACGAAAACGCCCAAAAGCTCCATATACGAGAACTGTTCAAATATGAATGCAAGTAGAACGTTTTCTAATGCACTAATGCGAAAATCACCTGGAAATAAATATCACAGCGTAGAAAAACATTTTACCTATACATTGATACCAAACCTGTTAAAATCCGTCCACTTTAGCCATGTATATCGTTTGAAAACATAACATAACATAACATAACATAAGTTTATTCAGCATTAAGCACATCTACAATGCTTATAGCCTACAAAAACATATACAGTGGTGAGGGCATAAACACAGCATATTGAAGAGCACATTTACAGAGGAGCTCTACCAGATTGTATATCATATATAATATACTTATTTATCATATGACGTTGTTGATAAGCAGTGGAAAACGTCGTGTAATAAATATCGTATGACTACACGCGCACTGACACCTTGGCGAGATTAAATAACGTCACGGCGACGTCCATGTCATCAATGCATTTTTGCCGAAAATTTTCAAATTCAAGGCGATAAATCCTATTTAAAGCGGTCATATGATAAATATAATCTTATACCCGTGGCCACTCCATATGAAATTTATGAAATTCGCCGAAGGCGCGTTTCATAAATATCATATGAAATGACCACTCGTGTAGGACCCTCTATATAATATACAAAAAGAAAACTAACTAAACGTCAGCACTTGTTTTCTTAAGTCAAAAGCATGATAGATAAATTTAGCAACATTGCATATTACATTTTTGTTCGTTTTGCACATTAAATCGTCAAATTTATTAAGCGTTGGCCAATGACAATAATATGATTTCAAATATTTTTGTCGTAGATTTCTATAGTATGGGCACCCCAATAGGAAGTGATATTCATTTTCTATCTGATTATTGTTACACGATTTACAAACTCTTTCATTTCTACTTAAATTTTCATACCTTCCGCGTTCTATGGCCAAATCATGTGATGATAATCGGAATTGTGCAAATGCAATCTTGTATTTCTTTTCCATCAGAAAATCTAGATATTTTTCCATTTCGAACTCATGCTTATAGCGCGCATACAATTCAAGTCTATTCGAGTTATTTATTGAAGAATACCAGGATTGTTTGTATGTATCAAAAAGTCTTTGTTTTATTAGGCCAAAAGGGATATTAGTATGAAACTGGTCAAGCCATATGTTGCTAAGTCCGAGATTATCTAAGATACTTTTAACTTGAAAAGCCCAATTTAGGCCGTTATACGTTCTGTTGTTATCCACATCATTTTTTAACATAAGATATATTTTCTTAGGAATAAAATTATCATCAGATTTTAGTAATCTTATCCAATATCGAATCATACTTATTTTTCTGTAAATTACTAACGGGAATCTACCTAATTCTCCGTAAAGTCCTGAAAGATTTGTTGATTTCCGAACATGTAATACCCACCTACAGAATTTTGTATGCACGGTTTCTATATCCTTAGCCTCACAATTTCCCCATACCTCCGAGCTGTAATTCAGGATAGATCCAACCAGGGCATCGAACAGTTTGCATTTTTCAGATGTTGCAAGATCAAGTTGCCGAAAAAGTAGAAACAGGTTATGTAAGGCGAATGATGCATGTTGAGATAACCGTTTTTGTGTTCTATTCCAGTTTCCATTTTTAAAAAAGTAAATACCTAAATATTTGAATGATGTTACTATTTCCAGTTTAACATTATTGAGATAAAAGTCGAAATGTGTATGTCTACCTTTTTCAAATATCATAGCTTTTGTTTTTGCTGTATTTATTTTAAGGCCCCAGAGAGTACAGTATGATTCGATATCGTTTAAAATAGATTGTAAACCCACCGGTGACTTAGCGAAAACCACAGCATCGTCTGCATATAACATCAAAAATAGCTGCAAATCACCAATGGTAAATATGTCATCTAAATTTGTATTTATGTTTTGAACAATATCATTTATGAACAGCATGAATAATAGTGGGGAACTCGGATCCCCCTGCTTTAAGCCGTTATATGAAGTGAAAAAACTTGAAAAAGCTGAATGAAATTTTACACAAGATTTGACAATTGTATACATGGATCGCAAAGCATTAACAAATTTACTACTGACATCTTCAGATAAGAGCTTTTGCCACAAAAAGGATCTATTAATTTTATCAAACGCCTTTTCGTAATCAATAAAAACGCAGTATAATTTTTCGCCCATGCTCAATGTCTTTGCAATAATAGAATAAAATGCAAAGATACAGTCGACCGTAGATTTGCCCTTCTGGAAACCGAATTGACTGTCTAAAATTTTTTCTTCTTTCTCTGACCATTTTTGTAGCCGGTTCAGTAATATTTGTGAGTAAATTTTACCCATTATATTTATAAAAGTTATCCCCCTATAGTTTCCTGCTTCGTCGGGGTTTCCGCCTTTAAATATAGGAACAATGATCCCCTCGCCCCATAATCGAGGGTATTCACCCTTTGCTAGCAATCTATTATACAATTTTAAGAGAAACGGACATATAATATCAAATGCAGATTTAAATAGCTCTGCACACAAATAATCTGTACCGGTACTTTTATTATTTTTCTGGAAAAACACTGCATTTTTGAGCTCGGTTTCCGAAATTTCTGCATCTAAATCGGCGTTTGATATACTTTGTGGCATTGCTGGGTCCGGGACGGAATCATTGGATAGGTCAGGTTCGTTCCCGTATATCGATTTAAAATGTTCGAACAAATCGGACACTGAAAGTGCATCAGACTGCACTAATTTAGTATTTTTAGATAATTTCTTGATTGTTTTCCAAAACTGTTTCGGTTGTGATTTAGCCATATTGCACACCTGTTGACCCTCTTTTATTTTAAATTTTTTCTTTGCAAAATTTTTTGTCTTATTATATTTTGATCTGAGCGTAACAAAATTTCGCCGATTAATATCATTTTTATTTTTCAAAAACTGATTTCTAGCCCTTTTAAACAGGTCCCGAGCCGCCATACATTTATCATCAAACCAAGGGTTTTTTGGTTTTGCTTTTTTAACTTTTTTCCCAGTCCATGTTTTACCAAAGGCACAAGCGGCACTATCATATACATAATTTGTGAATGACTGTACTATACTATCTACGTTGGCGGTGTCCGTAGTATCGATCAGCTGTGCCAATACACCTTCATAGGTAAACAATTGATTTCTAAAAATAGGTAACTTCGATTCGTCATAAAATAACCGTTTACTGCACGTGGGCTGTTCATAAATATTGTACATTTGTTGTCTAACATATTTGGATGGTAAGCTAAATGATAAAGGTGAGTGATCTGAGAATTCATTAAAATCTAAAATACAAAAGTTATTAATAAATGTAATAACTATCTGGCAAACTACATATTAATAAATAATCGACGACGCTCATCCCATTGTGAGATGCAAAGGTAAACCCGCTCGTATTTTGGGTATTTCCAAGTCGACCGTTTGCTATAAATAGATTTGTCATCTTACAGAATAACAATAACCTCCTGCCATAGGTGTCAACTACAGTATCCTGGTTGTTTCGTTTAATAACAGTGTCCTTGTCAGTGAAATCTAAGAATGTTTCGTCATCTAAATATTTATCAAAGTCTAAAATATCAGCCTCTGAAGCCGTGCGACCGTTCGTATCACCTACACAGTAAATTTTTGCGTTATTTTTGTAACGTAGAACACCATCCTCTATAAGTTCATAGATATCATGGTCCTGGTTGAGTACCTTAGAATTTGACGGAGGAATGTACATGTTACAAATAAAAACATCTTCCTCGAACGAAAATAACTCATTCGAGATTTTAACCCATATGACACCGCACTGATGCTTTTCTACTATTTTTATTTTATTTTTGTGGTGAGATTTGAAATAAACTGAAATACCACCGCTGTATCTTCCCTTTTTAACGCCAAAAGATTTATTTCCATAAACATGATCACAAGAATAACCCTCTAACTCTAAATTTATGGTTTCACAATTTGATAGCCATGTTTCAGAGAAAAGTATTATGTCTGGGTCACATTCTTTTAGCCATTCATGAAAGTCTACGTCACTTAATTTGCGTTTTAAACCATGAATGTTCCAGGAGACTATTTTAAACTGCTCCTCGTGACGCCCTTATCCGTCGTGTTGCATCTGCTGTGCTGGTTGAGGTTCGTTCGTGGTTTGCTGTTGTTGTGCTGATCCCTGCTGCGCTTGTGGGTTCAGCGTCGGTGTCGACTGTCGTGACTGATGTGACGTCACGATCGTCGGCTGTGGCTGTCGTGACGATTGTTGCATCGGTGACGTCGGGCGATTTACAGGTGACGCCCATTGGTACAACCCAGGATGTCCCGGGGGTACCGGTGGCGGTGGTGGGATCCACTGGCGCTGGGGGGTCTGCTGTGGCATGGCACCGAATCCAGGCTGATTTGATGGGGCATAGCCTTGGAACCACGGGGGCTGCGCGGGGGGTTGGGGTCCAAACGATTGTGGCTCTAGGCTAAAGTGTGTATGTTGCTGTTCTTGAGGTGTCAACTTATACTGCACGTCATTTACAAACAGTTTATCTCTCACTAGTCGCACATTATTACCCTGTGACTTTTCGCGCTGCATGATGGGAAACAATGTTTTTCGGGTTTCCCTAACTTCAGCTGGCCATTGTTGACCGATCCCTAGATTGTCTCTCTTCAATTTGTCACTCATGTCATAGGCTTTCTTTCTAACTTTTTCTCTCTGTTTGAAATAATGGAACCTAGCCACTATGGGTCTCACTTTGTTCTTACTATAGGTTCCTATCCTGTGTACTCTGTCAAATACTAAATTCCCAGCTTCCTCTAATTCTAAGTTCTCTTCGCATATCTGTTTGACCAATTCTTCGCAATCCTCACGCTCTCCCCTCTCTGTTATGCCGTAAAACAGCAAATTATCGCGCATGGATCTTAGTTCTAAGTCTGTAATCTTGGCCTCTAAGCTACTATTCTTCTGTTTTAATATGTCTGTGTTATTTTGGGCTTTGCTACACTCAGTCTTTAGCTTGCTAATCTCTGATTTTGCCTTCTCTAACTCTCTTTTTCGGTCATCGTTCTCATTACTGATAAATGTGCAAGATTTTTCAACCTCAGTCACTCTTGGTTCTATGGTATTCACCTTAATTTCTAGGTCTGAAACTTTTGCATTTATCAAATTGACAGTATGTTCTATCTGATCCAGTTTGGATATGGACAGTTTGATCTGTTTAACATCCTCAATTAACTCCGACATCCAACCTGGTGGCCCGGCGCCCTGCGTAGGGGGTACATTAAACAACTGTTGTGATGTATGTAAATTTCCAGGAGACTGTGACGGGTTAACATATGCACCAGGATTATATACCGTAACCCCCGGGCCCGCACCCCCGGGCTGCTGTGCATTTAAGTTTATGGGATTTTGCGAGAAACTCATAACTGGTAAAGTAGAGTTCAGATCAGGGGAACTAAAACCAGCATTTGTGTTGATATTGTTTGTAGAATTATTTGTGGATTTGGTTGCAGAAGTGGTTGTTTTTGTTTTTGTTTTCACACAACTCACATTTTTGCCTCGACCGCTTTTGTTTACCCTTGCACCGGTTCGACCGGTTTGACCAGTATCATTCAATGGCGAGTTCGCCTTCCGTTTCACTTTCCTCTTTTTACGCGGCAATAAGTCACTTTTTTGACCCTCACTCTTCCCCGACATGAAGTCCAAACACTACGCTCTATGTCCATAGCATTTTCAGTTCAAAACTCTACTAAATTCCATTAAAATATCCATATTTTAGACCACAGCAAAAACACCGTCCTCACCACTTTACCGTATTTACTATGTTTGAAAACACTGTCTACTCTTGTATACTAATATAAAACATGGTTGGAAGAATGTCAGAGTACGCCGTTGAAATACGGTCCTATATTAAGAATCGTTGTATTCTTGGTATACTTGTGCAAAGACATTTTTGGTGAAATATGTTCGGTTTATGGGCATAATGAAATGTCTTTTCCGACAGTTTTTCGTTGGTGTAAGAAATTCAGCTGTGGGCTAGGCTCAACAGAAGATGCACAACATGATCGTCGGCCGAAAAGAGCAACATCTGCCAAGATGGTTGCTAGAGTGAAAGAAATAGTTGCTACCGATGCACGATACACCACTAGGCAAATAGCAAGTATGGTTGGCATCTCATTAGGAGCAGCTCATACAATTCTGAAACGGGATTTGAAAATGAGAAAGATCTGTGCTAGATGGATTCCCCATCTGTTGACAGATGAGCAGAAAAAGACACGCGTTCGGTGCGCCAAGAAGTTGCTTAAAAAGTTTCCAAATTACAATGCACGGTCTTTCGCTAATGTCGTCACAGGTAACGAGACATGGGTTCACTTTTTTGAGCCAAAACGAAAGATTCAGAACAAAATATTCGCAGCAAAGTATTGCAAAAAACCATGCATTGCAAAGCGGACCATGAGCGTCAAGAAGGTAATGCATGCCATATTCTTTTCAAATCAGGGCCCTGCTATTCAGGTCGCTGTACCTAAAGGCAAATCTGTAAATGCGAAGTTTTACAAGAATAAAATTCTTCGAAACTTGAAGAAATATTTCAAAGAACGAAGACCCGCAACTAGTTTGGCCAATGTCAGATTGCTACATGACATTGTGCAAGACTATCGAAGCAGGAAAAGGTTGTTGAACTCACTCACCAACACCCTCCCCCCCCCCCCGTATTCCCCTGACCTTGCCCCATGTGACTTTTTCTTGTTCCCGCGGCTGAAAAAATACCTTTCTGGTCGAAAATTTGTACAGCGCAAACACCTCGGTTCTGCAATATTCCAGTGCCTTCATAGTATACCTCGAAAAGACTACCAAAATGCATTCAATGATTGGATCAGAAGACTGAAAGTTTGTATATCTGTTAGAGCAGTCTGATCTGGGTCCACACTGTTTGCTTGTATGCAAAAATATTTTTAAAGTTTGTAGAAAAAATCAGTAGTCGACATAAGCAGACAACATTTTCAGATGTTGTTTTTCTCCGCGTCTTAATATTATCATTGTATACAGACTTATAAAACATACCCCTCCACTGTCCTCATATGGGCCATAGAGGGAAATAAACATATTTTCAGGGGAGACAAATACATTCAAACATGTTCTGTCTCTTCTATTCTGTGTGTGTGTGTGTGTGTGTGTGTGTGTGTGTGTGTGTGTGTGTGTGTGTGTGTGTGTGTGTGTGTGTGTGTGTGTGTGTGTGTGAATTCGGGTTTAACGTCGCTTTCAACAATTTTTCAGTCATATCACGACGGTGTCTGGTTGCGACAGGGAGCTCAATGCTCACGTTTATAGTGCTGCCTCACTGAAGTATCATGTCCCAGACACATTACATGATACCACACCCAGTCACATTATCCTGACACGACCAGTCCTAGCTCTACCCCGTAAATCTGAGTGCCAAGCGAGGAGCAGCTAGTACCATTTTTAACGACTTTAACGACACCCCCCCCCCCCACATGACGGTGCATCCTGATTGCATATTTCCCGCCATATTTCAAAGAGAGACAATTAGTTACTTCCAAGTCGATTTTCTGTAAACACAGTCCCACTGACAAAATGGTTTGATCTTAAATTAATCCCCTATTGACAGGCGTAAAAAATAGCTGTGATTCCGCTAACATGCTGAAAAAAAAATTGGTCGGAAAGCATGAGAAACTTTTTTAATATTTTATTTTTTTCTCCCGAAAAAAAAACAGGGTGGGGCCTGTATTGTTATGTGTTTTGTTTTTGTACATGTGTTTTGTTAATAAAATTGTCATGTTGAGACTTGCACTGTATATCATAATTCATTTTAGATGCTCAAAAAGTCAGCTCCGAAATTTTGGAAGGTACTAAATGCCAAAAACTACGAAAATGCAAAGATGACACTGGGTAGGGTCGGAAATTGAAAATGGTAAGGTCGGCGTTTTAATTTTTTATTTTGTTCTTTTGTTGATAACGGTAGTAGAGTCGGGGGTGGGTGGGGGTCTGAAGCAGGGTGGGTCGGGTTAGCGGAAACATTTTTTTAGGCCACATGGGAGACAAAATACTTGTTGCCCCCTTGAAGGTAGTAGAGTCGGGGGTGGGTGGGGGGTCTGAAGCAGGGTGGGTCGGGTTAGCGGAAACATTTTTTAGGCCAAATGGGAGACAAAATACTTGTTGCCCCCTTGAAGGTAGTAGAGTCGGGGTGGGTTGGGGGGTCTGAAGCAGGGTGGGTCGGGTTAGCGGAAACATTTTTTTAGGCCACATGGGAGACAAAATACTTGTTGCCCCCTTGAAGGGTATAACCTGAATACATCACGTTATCAAGTCCCTATCTTTAATATCCTTGTAAACCCCACTTTATAAAGAGAAAGTGTCTTCAAAGATACGCCTGACTTTTCCTGCGTTGCGTGTACTCCTTAGAATTGCCTTGTTGAGGCGGCTTCAACTAGGAGCCACAATCCCTGTCGGTAGGAAAAATAAGTTTGCAACAGAAAAAAAGTAATAATGGAAGCATGAAAAACCCGTTTCTTTCATATAAGATAAGAATATCCGACATTTGCACGAGGTATTAAATTCTTATCTCAACCTGTTCATCTCACCCGCTTTATCTTACCTTGCGGTGCCCTATTCGCAACGCATGCTGGTTCAATGAGAGCAATGACAAAACTGCAACTGAAATTTTTCGGTTATTGCATTAAAAGTATCAAAGATTCAACACAAATTGCATGTTGATATCATCTTTATTTTCAGTTTATCTCCACTTCTGCGTTTAAACTTATTTTCACGAAGCACTATCTATAGCATGTGATCAAACGTCATTTTTTACCTTGGCAACCTAATAACAAACATGCGAGAAGTGATACGGTTCACCGAGCAATAAATCACCTCAATTATCGTCTGTTTTGTCGTCTGCCGGTTACTTTAAAAATTTCATTTTTGCAAACAGTAGGGATCCAGTTCAGAAGTGTGATCTGGGTCCACACTGTTTGCCTGTATGACATTTTTTTTTAAAACGGCTAGAAAATTCAGCAGATGACATTAGCTGACGGCATTTTAAAATACATTTTTTTTCTCGGCAGGTTAAGTTGCCACAAGAAACTGCATTTGAAAATGTCGCCTGTTTATGTCGTCTGCTGCATTTTCTTGCTAAACTTTCAAACTGATCTGGCCCACATTGTACGCAACAATGACTTTTAAACTAACCGGCAGACGACAAAGCAGACGACAATTGTTGTGATTCATATAGAAATTTGTTATTTACGACCACGGTTTCCGCTTTTGAAGCACTGTTTTTCATTTCACTCTTGTCCTGCTGAATAAAATAATTTGGCCACACCCTGTATGACATTCAACCAATCAGATTACTTGGTTTAATTGATTACGACCACAAATCCGTGAGCCAAAATGACGTAGTTCATATTTTCAAAACTAGATATCTAGCATTTGTGAAAATTTGATGTTATTTTTCTTATTTACAGTTTGAACAAAAAGGCTGCCATAATGAGTACCCATAATTTATAGTTTTGAACGTTTTGAACAAAACTACGAGAAAGAATGTTTGCCCTGTACATCCCTCTTTTTTCTTTATAGAGTAGGGTTTAAAGGGGTGGTCATTACACGGTCTTACATCTTGACGTTACGCCTACATATTCACTAACTGGATGTCAAACAGTGTAGAAACTGATCAGATGGCAGAAGCCATCTGATCTGTATCTACACAGTTTGCAATTGCCTGTATATTTCTGATTCAGCAGGACAAGGGTAAAGAATCATTTCGTTTTTATAGGCGCTCGGTATACAGAAAATAGAAAGTCACAGAGGGCGTACTTGATTCACTGTTCCATCAGTTGCACCGATCTGTGTTCTGTTCAATCAAGTAGTTGTCACGTGGTATGGTGCAGTGTTCTGGTGCTACACTTTTTGACTCTACTCTTGACTAGGTGTGGAGTGCACGGATGATGGAGCAGTGCACCAGCCTCGTTTTCAAATTCAAGGCATTTTGCATTTGTAGTTTCCTAGCAGAATCAAAATGCGTAGATAGATGTTGAAAACGTTTCAGATCATAAAAAACATTGATTTAAATACCTTTCAAACTGCATTCACTAAGAGTATGCTTTAAATTCTTAGTCACAGTTCTGCACCACACTTGATTCACCGGAGCAAGGTTCAGTCAAAGTTCGGCACCATACTTGATTCACAGGAGCAAGGTCCAGTGCAATGTTCCATGACTTGTTCGATTTTGGGATACATTAATTACTTGAATGGCTCATATTTTGAAACTGAATGATTTTGAATGATTTCAGTCAGGTAGATAATAAAATAAACAAATGCATGTAAGAAAATAGACTAAGCGTCGTATGTAGGGAAGCTGTGTATGTTCTGTGCTTTATTCAAAACACGACACTCTCCTACGTCATGGGAACATTGCAATGCACTTGATTTAAAAACAGAACAGTCACGTGACAGTGCAACGTTCAGGAACAGCAAGAACAGCTGAATCAACTACGCCCAGAGTAGACTTCCATGGTGGGAAACTTTCCAAGTATCTTAAAATAACCTTCCTGACATACGCACATTTTCAATAAGGCAGTTCCAACGAGTACTCACAATATATGTTTTGAGCAAAATTTAGGTTAATTATGAAACCCCCCGCAAGCCCTACCTTTGTCTATATAAAGTGAAGTTAAGAGGGGTGTTCAGTACACGGGCTTGTTAAACTGATGCGCTCCCCTCCCTGAACAAATCAATAACTCGATTAATCAACCAATCATCTGAGCAAACTAAGCCCGCTTTATACCGACATTCGTTATACCGACAAACGCGTTATCACGGCAATTTGAAAGGAATGACTACTTACCGAAAAGCTTAGCATCGGTTTCTAGCGGCATTGGCTTCCCTCGGGTTGGAAATGCACAAATCGAGTCCAAAGTCATGAAAGGTTCTTATCAACTAATACTCCAAGAAACAAAAGTTATAGATATTTGTTCGAATCGCCTCACCGAGGCGATTCTAACAAATGTCTATAACATTTGTTTCTTCGAGTAATAATGGGGAAAATGCATTTTATTATCTATCATACTCCTAACATGGATCCTTTATAACCAACGGCACAATAATAGGGAACAAATACTGTCGTTATAACGAGGGTCCTCTGTAATATAAAGCATTGCAAAACCACATATTTCCCTTAAAAATGTCGGGGTTTTATGCCAGCATGCACAGACACACATGTCGGCCCCCGCCCATCGGGGCTTGAAGAAATAGATGGGCTGCATGATGCCCAAGCAGAGCTGATAACGACCGCACACGGGTATTAGTAAACCGCTTAGAGAATCTAAGCCTGCCCAGGCAAAGCGGTGTGAGTTGGACCGTCCATGCTTATAAACCCTATTTGTTTCATTGGGCGACAGGGCTTAAGAAGTCATTTCATCTCAATGTCGGGTAAAAGTCCCATCAAATTGGAAGCAAAGTCTCCAAAAATCACCTATGCAGTGTTGACGGGGACGTTAAACCACAACTTAACCAAACAAACAAACAGACACACATGTATCGGTCTTTTTGAAGTGTTTGGTGTTCGCTTGACCAATTTTTAATAGCCGACAAAGTACGGAGTGCCATAACCTTAACAATTTCGTGTAATGTACACCATTGTAAAACCCACTTTATTAAGTGAGTGAGTGTTTGAGATTTACGTCTCACCAACAGCTAAGGTTATAAGGTCATACGGAGACGGCACCTCGGTTTACAGACTCATCCGAAAGTCTAGAGAAACCCGGGATCGATCCTGCGATCCCTGGTTTACAAGGCGAGTAGAATAACCACTACACTACGAAGGCTTCTTTCCCCCAAAAATGGTTGGGTGATAGGGGTATACATTTTTCCTTGTTTTTGCTCGTTAGAATTGCATCCTTGAGGATGTTCATTCGTCTACTACATGTATCATAATAGAATTGAAGGCAACCTATGTTTTGACTGAAAATAAGAACAAGAGTTGTCGTGTTGTCTGAAGCCGAAATAGATCGCCAAGATAGATGAGGGCTTGATTTTTTAAAATAAAATTTGAATTTTGCAGGTTTTGCCAAAAATGACATTTTCTTTTGAGTATATATGAGCTTAAAGACTGCAAAAATCACTAGGATGACATACCCGTACGACATACTGGATTTTTTTCACATCTACAAAATGGCTACTTTTCTGATGGACACCTGTGATATTTTTATTATCAATACTTCAAATATAGGTTGTCGGTACCCACAGCCTATGTCTTGGAGTGAGTGAGTGTTGTAGTTCTACATCCCATCAACAGCTAAGGTTATACGGAGACGGGGCCTCGGTTTAAAGACCCATCCGAAAGTCTGGAGAAGCCCGGGATCGATCCTGCGATCCCTGGTTTACAAGGCGAGTAGCGTAACCACTACACCACGGAGGCTTGTACCTATGTCTTGGAACAGATATAAGAAAAATAATATATATCCCCATAAACCTCAGCTTTCTCTGTATAAAGTGGGGTTTAGAGGGGTAATCATTTCACGGAATTATTAACCTGGGGCCAGTTGTTCAAAGCATCGTTAGCTTAACGAGCTCATTAATGGTCAAATAGTTTACTGTCCTAGCAAGAACAATATCGAAAATTTCCTTATTTTTGCTAAAAGAATGTGGGCAGTTTTTGCATGCCCGAAAGCTGCTCACATTTATCAGCAAAAATTTCGTTATATTTGCTGAAAAATATCCGCAAATGCTGCTCACATTTCTTCAGCGAAAGATTTTGCATAGGGGCCAGTTGTTCAAAGCATCGTTATCTTAACGAGCTCATTAGTGGTCAAATTGTTAACTGTTCTAGCAAGTACAATATCGAAAATTTCGTTATTTTTGCTGAAAAAGCTGCTCACATTTCTTCAGCAAAAATTTCGGTATATTTGCTGAAAATTTTCCGCAAAAGCTGCTCACATTTCTTCAGCATTGTTTTTAGCATATTTGCCATATTTAATGAACAAATTTTAACGTTAACTAACGACATCGTTAGTTTTGAACAACTGGCCCCTGGCATTACGAAAACTCACCCGTGCGACATATTGCATTTTTCACATCTTCAAAATGGTTACTTTTCTGATGAAAATCCTTAATAGTTTTGTGATAAATGTTCAAAACATAGGTTGATGGTGCTCGTTAGAACCGCCTCAGTGGGGCGGTTCTAACGAGTACCTACAACCTATGACTTGGAGCAGATATAAGAAAAATAACGAATACCCCAATAAACCTCAGCTTTCTCTATAAAAAGTGGGGTTTAGAGGGGTAATCATTTCACGGAATTATTAACCTGGGGCCAGTTGTTCAAAGCAACGTTAGCTTAACAAGCTCATTAGTGGTCAAATTGTTAACTGTCCTAGCAAGTACAATATCGAAAATTTCCTTATTGTTGCTGAATAAAATGTGAGCAGCTTTTGTATCCGCAAAGCTGCTCACATTTCTTCAGCAAAATTTTTAGCATATTTGCCATAATTTATGATCAGAGTTTTAGCGTTACGTTAACTAACGACATCGTTAGTTTTGAACAACTGGCCCCTGACATTACGTTCTCTCACCCGTGTGACATAAAGCATTTTTCACATCTCCAAAATGGTTACTTTTCTGATGAAAATCCTTAATAGTTTTGTTTTAATTGTTCAAAACATAGGTTGAGGGTGCTCTTTAGAACCGCCTCAGGTAGGCGATTCTAACGAGTACCCACAACCTATGTCTTGGAGCAGAAATACGAAAAGTTATGTATATCCCCATAAACATCAGCTTTCTCTGTATAAAGTGGGGTTTAGAGGGGTAATCATTTCACGGACTTATTAACCTGGGGCCAGTTGTTCAAAGCAACGTTAGCTTAACAAACTCGTTAGTGGTCAAATTGTTAACAGTCCTAGCAAGTATAATATCGCAAAAATTTTAGCATATTTGCCATAATTAATGATCAAAGTTTTAACGTTACGTTAACTAACGACATCGTTAGATTTGAACAACTGGCCCCTGACATTACGTTCTCTCACCCGTGTGTCATGAAGCATTCACAGTTCATTTTGAAGTTGATTTTTTTTTATTCTGACGACACATATAGTATAAACATATGCACATGTAACATAACACATTTCAAGACGGTTACATCTATATGAATTAATATATCTGCAGGTTTGAATAATCAAACTAGTCTTTTAGATCTATAGTACAGAACTAGTACTAATCAAAGGCATTGCAGATACTAATAAGCGGATACATTTCATGATATGTTCTGTAACCCCTTTTGTACCGGAAACCCCGGAACGGGTACCTTGGCAAACAGTGCAGGCCCAGACCAGACGCCACACAACGCGGCGTCCAATCAGGGCCCACACTGTTTGCAAAAAGTCCAGCTATTTTCGGAATAAATTTTAAAGAAAACAAAACCCGGCACCCACAAACCCCAAAAGGGACTTCCACTATATATAAGGTGGAAGATTTCACCCGGTACAAAAAGGGTTAAACTAACAAATACTATTAGCGAGTCGTTCCGTGTCGGGACTGGAAATTTAAAAAACACATCTTTACCCATTCGAAAAGGACAGTCCATTTTCCCCAAATCTTAAAGAATTTTTCAATCCTATTGTTTTTGACCGCCATCTTTTTTTCTAATAATGGGGAGTATTTTATCTCATTTTTTTAAACTGTAAAATTGAGCCGGGTACCATTAATTCTGCATTTATAAATGTAATATGTTAGTATGATGATATGATTAGCTGGTTTATTAATTTCTTGATTTTTTTTAGGTTCCAAAGAAAACATTGTGCATATTTATACTAATAGTGCACTCATTTCTTTCATTAATCCAGTTTTCTATCCCTACCCAAAATTCCGAAATTATTTGACAGTTCCAAAATAGGTGTTCTAACGTTTCAGGGAATGATCGACAAAAACTGCAAATGTTATCATTTTTAACATGTATTTTAAAAAGATAATCGTTAATTGCTAAAATTCTATGAACTATTCTGTATTGAAACCAGTGTAGTTTTGTATTGTTACAGACAATGACTGGTGTTTTATAAATATTTTTCCAGTTCAGTTTTATGTTCTGAAAAAGTTCTGTCCATTTCCGTTGGCTTTTAGGTAGTATTATTTTTTCATTCAGTATTTTATAAATATTTCTACAACCTTTAGTATCTCTCATTATTTCTTTTATTGTCCATGGAAAATAACAGTTTGTTAAAATCAATGTACTAAGTAATATGTTTTGTTTTCTTATAAAATGTAATACCGCAGAAACAACACCAAAATATTCCAAATAATTAATATTAATACTAAATTTTTGTGTAAATGTATTAAAATCTAAAATAGTTTCATCTGTGTTTACTATATCTTTGATATACAAAATATTCTTGTCGAACCACCTTCTGTAAAAAAACAGTTTTATTATTAATCTTTAAGTCTTTATTATCCCATAAGTTAACTGACAATATGTCTTCTTTAGTTTTTATTTTAGTTGAGTAATTTACCTCGATCCATGAATGTAAAACATTATTCCAAAATTCGTTTTTGTTATTTAAAGTTAAAAACCTAATAAATTCCATTCCACGTTTTAATAGTGTATCGACATTACAATACTTTACTTAAAAATATGTTAATACTTAGAATCTTTCGTTATCAATCTTCTTATCCATGTTGCTTTTAAGGCAGTCATATAATTGTTTAAATTCAGCATTTTAAGCCACCCATATCGTAATCTTACATATTAATTTCTCTTTTTATTCTATCTACCCCTGATTTCCAAATGAAATTAAAAAAATCTTTTTTGTAAATTATTTATTAATTCTTGAGGAGGATTCGGTAGCGAAATAAACATGTGGTTTAATTTAGATATAATTAATGTCTTTAGTATAGATATGCGGCCAAAATGTGTTAAAATTATTTTTGACCATTGTTTTAATTCTTTCTCAATTTGTGATATTTTTTCTTTAAAATTTAACTCGATCATTTCCTCCAAATTACACGAGAACTTAATTCCCAGAATCGTAAAAATCTTTTGGGTCCAGTCCAGCTTAAACCTATGATTGAAAGTTTCCCCACATTTATTTTACTCCCCATCCATACAGCTCTCGTTTTTGAAGTGTTAACTTTCAGTCCCGACAGTAATGCAAATGAATTTAAAAATGCAAGTGCCTCTGATAGAGACTGTTCTGATCCATCTAGTAAAATTGTAGTGTCATCTGCATATTGAGAAAGTTTATATTCTATACCACCTATATTTATTCCTTTTAAATCATCATTACTTTTTAACATAAGCGACAATATTTCTGCACAAAGGAGGAAAATGTAAGGAGATAGAGGCTCACCTTGTCGACAACCTGTTTGAACAGGAAAAAAATCTGACAGAAACCCACTTTGTATAACTGAAGACATAATATTGTTATAAAATGTATTAACCCATCTTTTAATTGATTCACCAAAGTTAAAGAAATTTAAAACTTTTTTAATAAAATCCCATGATATTGATTCAAATGCCTTTTCAAAATCAACAATGAAAAACAATCCCGAAATATTCGCTTCTTCCGTATATTTCAAAATGTCGTAAATAAGAAGGGGTATTTTCACCTATATATCGTCCTGAAATAAAACCAGTTTGATCGCATGAAATTAATTTTGACAGGGTACGTTTAATTCTTTCAGCAATACAACCTGAAGCTATTTTATAAGTAACATTAAGTAGAGTAATAGGCCTCCAGTTATTCATATAAGGTCTCGATTTTTCCCCTTTAGGGATACATGTAATAATACCCTGCCTCTGTGTAATAGATAAAGTCCCCTTTTGATAACCTTCATTTATAGCACGATTTATGGAAGTTTTTAGATCCTTAAAGAAAAATTAAAAAAAAATTATATTGCAAGTCCGTCTGATACAGGGCTTTTATCGTTTTTCATTTTCTTTAACACATAAATTATTTCTTCTTCTTTTATCGCACCCTCTAACCCTTGTTTCTCTTCTTCTGTTGGTGTAGGACAAAGGTCCAAATTTAAAAAATCCTGTATATTCACTTCTTGTTCTTGTTGTTTATACGAATAAAGATTAGCATAAAACTGTTTAACTTCGCTTAATGTATCTTCTTGTTTTGTTATTATTGATCCATCATCTTTTATTAGTTTTGGAATAGTTTTATTAACATAGTTCTTGATTCTAAAGAACAAAAATGTCTTGTCGGTTTTTCTCCTTCTTCAGCCCATCTCATTCGTGCTCTAACCATTATACCATGAAGTTTTTCTTTTCGTAATATTTGTAACTCATTCTTTTTGAATCATATTGTATTCAGATCGAGATCAGGAGCTTCTTCTAAAACTTTAATTTCCTCTTGCAATTGCTGTTCTTTAATATTTCTTTGTTTCTTCTTATATGCCGCATATGAAATTATTTCCCCTCGAATTTCAAGTAACAGATTCTCTAAAAATAACTGACCGAAATAGTAAATCGTAAAATATCATTAGAATTTATGTTATCTACAAACTCTGCACTATAAACTGGTTACATGTACTGATTTTTTACTTTCCTAATACATTTTTTCACATTTTCAATATATTCATTATCTTTTAGTAAACTATTATTAAACTTCCATAGGCATTTGCCCTTTATAAATTCATTTAGTGAAACAGATAGTACAACTGACGAATGATCCGATATGTAGCTAGGTAGGATCTCAACGTTTTCTACACTAGCCATGAAACTCTCCGAAATTAAAAAGATGTCAAGACGAGCTTGCTTTAGTTTTGTTTGATTTGCGGTTTAACGTCCCCGTCAACACTGTAAAGGTCATTTTGGAGACGTTGCTTCCAATTTTGTGGGACTTTTACCCGACATTGAGATGAAATGACATCTCAAGCCCTGTCGCCCAATGAAACCAATAGGGTTTATTAGCATGGACGGTCCGCCTCGCACCGCGGTTCCTGGAAAGGCTTAGATCCTCTAAGCGGTTTACCAGTACTAGTGTGCGGGCCGGATTTAGCTCTGCGTGGAAGCATCATACAGCCGATATATATTTTTTCAAGCCCCTATGGGCGGGGGCAAAGCTGGCTTAAGGGGATGGGGTTTACGCCATGTATATTTCCTTGCATATTCGTTTAATTCTCTAACAGGATCAACTAAATTAAAATCTTCTTTCATGGATAACACATATTCTTGGATTGTTTACATGTAGGTAATTGTATCTAATTCCTGATCTTGTACCAAATTAAAAAAAAATCTCCACAGAGAATGCAGGTATCAATATTGAATTCTTCCATTATCCCTGCTATATTAGCATAAAAGTCAGGTGAATCCTCATTGGACCCATAGACGTTAGAAAGGGTAATGTTTTGGCCCTCAATTTCCATATCTAGAAACAAATAATTTCCCTCTCTATCCTGCTTGGTTCTGAGTATTTTATATTCAAGTTTGGTACTTAATAAAATGCAAACCCCTCTGGCATTTGACGTGTAGGAGTTGAAAATTACTTCTGCACCTCATTCTGCACGAATATAAGGTTCCATTTTTTTTCTGTGAAATGTGTTTCTTGTAAACAATATATATGATGATTCATGTTTCTTAGATGACAGAACAAATCTCTACGTTTTTGTGGAACATGCAAGCCTCTAACATTAGAACTTGATATCTTTATCACATTACGTTTCTCCGTCATCTCATTATCTCATTGTTACTATTTTCCGTTAATACTAGTATTGTAAGTATATATTTTAGATTTAGACCTACATTTTGAAACATGTCAGAAAAGAATGTGTCATCAGCTAAATTTATATAACAAACAAAAATATATATACATCAGAGCAGTACATGCAAATAAGAGTAAAAGAACTTGCACTCCCTGTTCAATGTGCAAATATTCTGGAAGAACGAATGCACCCGCCCATGGTGGGTGGATGCACGCACCCTTAATCACAATTAGCATGGCTTTTCTTTCATGTCTTGGTCCCTATATCTACCTATGTAAAATGTTGCATAATTAAAATACAATGGCTTTTAATTCACCTGTATTTCGTGATTTTTTTAAGTAAGCAAAGTTAAAATTTTTACTTATCACAAACATATCCGTTCCGAGGCTCTATCCTTACACACTTCGTAATCTAATTTATTTATAATGAAATACCACTACTACCACTTTTATTATTATTATTAATTACAATAACAATAGTAATAATAATGGTGATGATAATGATGATAGTAATAATAATAATATAGTAAACATGGATAGCTCGTTTATCATTGCTAATTCGAATAAGTTCTGGAATCCCATAAGAATATTTCCCAAAGCTCAAGATATGCATATGTTCAGGATAATATATGGATTTTTCCGGATTTTATCTAAAAAGGGCATGTTGTGAGCACACATATAAACGCCTCAATGAAGCGATTCCAATTCACGAGTACACGCAACAAACCTTTTTTTATAGATCATAAATATATCCTAAACTGACCCCTGCTATGCCCCATGATACAACCTCAGTAATTCGAATTATCCCTAACTTGAGTTAATTTTCATGATTCCAAAAGAATTCGAGTTATGTTCGACTAATAATAATGATAACAATAAAAACAACATCGAAGCAACACATTAAATCTCAATATTTCAACCATACTCAGAAACATCATATAATAAGAGTTTCCACCAGCAGGCAACCCTGTTATCGCATCATCAGGTCGTTTTTCATAAGATAAATAATAAGCACAATGGCGTTTTCTAGATTTGTATGGGGCGCCGTTTTACTATTTAATCCGTATTTATGGATATCCATCATTATTTATGGATATCCATAATTCGAATTATGGATATCCATAATTCGATTTATGAATATCCATTATTATTTATAGATATCAATAATTATTTATGGATATCCATTATTCAAATTATGGATATCCATAATTCAGTTATGGATATCCATAATTCGAGAATAATGGATATCCATTATTCGATTTATTGATATCCATAAATCGAAATATGGATATCCATTATTCGGCTGATTTATGGATAACCATAAATCGAATTATGGATATCCAGAAATCCATAAATCGATTCATGGATATCATTAATTCAGATCGAAATATGGATATCCATAAATCGAATTATGGATATCCTTAATTCGAATTATGGATATCCATTATTCGGCTGATTTATGGATATCCATAAATCGAATTATGGATATCCATAATTCTCCTAAGGAAATAAACCTAATGAATAATGACTGCCCACTTTACAAAAAAATAAAACTCGACTATTCGCGTCAGATTTCCGATTTAGGTGTGTAATAAAAGCCGGGATGGAGGTGGAGGTAATGTCGGGCAGGCTTAGTGGTGGCCTATGGTGTGGGAGACATATGTTTTGTTTGATTTGGGGTTTGACGCCTCCTTCAATATTATTTAGGTCATTTTGGAGACGTTGCTTCCAATTATGTTGGTCATTAAGCCTTCATTGAGATTAAATGACATCTCAATCCCGCCGGTTTCGGTAGCTCAGTCGGATGCGCCTCTGACAGGTGATCAGGAGGAAGCGGGTTCGATACCTGCCGGGGTCGGCAACATTCTTTCCTGGAAATTGATCATGAAATCTTTCCTACAGTCATTCTCTCCCTTCCGCTGATTCAAGAAGGGCAGTTGTCAGTTTCTGGCGAAAGAATGTGCACTGTACTGGTTAACTGCTTACGTATAAGCCTGCCCAGGAAAAGTGTTGATAGGTGAACTGACCGGCTCAAAAATGACCTAAATTAGTGTTGACTGTACCGTTTAACTCAAATACATAAACAAACAAACATCTCAATCCCTGTCGCCCCTTGACTCGCACGACTTTGTTTGGACAGACTTAGACCTTCTAAACGGTTTACCAGTACTCTCAGCTCATGCAGCCAAACCTATTTCTCCAAGCCCCAATGGGCGGAGGCCAGGAGATATATCTGAATCTGCCTGGTACTCCATACATCTCAAGTAGAGTATTTCTTTGTTTGATTTGAGGTTTAACGTCCCTGTCAACACTGTAAAGGTCATTTTGGAGACGTTGCTTCCAATTTTGTGGGACTTGTACACGACCTTGAGATGAAATGACATCTCAAGCCCTGCCGCCCAATGAACCAATAGGGTTTATAAACATGGACGGGCCGACCCGTACCGCTTTGCCTGGGCAGGCTTAGATCCTCTAAGCGGTTTACCAGTACTCGTGTGCGGGTCGGTTTCAGCTCTGCGTGGAAGCATCATGCAGCCCATCTATTTATTCAAGCCCCGATGGGCGGGGTCTGTCAAGTAGAGTATTATATGGATATATGTTAATACTATATATAACGACCATGTGCATTTTTCTCCAGAAAGCACGCACGGATTGCCTGTTTGGATCATTATAATCGTACGTCCGATGAGGTGCGCAGTCCTCATAGAGGTGATTCCAGAGGTACCGGATGCGTTGGCCGGAATTTCCAGATCTTACGGCTAGTTCCGATATTTAACTGCAAACATGGCGGGCGTTCAGCGTATGCCGTCCGTTACTTTGGAAGCCTTACGGGCTGAAAAGGCTGCACGGCAGATAGGTCCCTTTTACCGGCCATCATCTTCCAGCGATGATGAAGACCTTGAAGATTTTGAAGATTTTTACAATAAACAATCACGTGTTTTAGGGAGAAATCATTAAACCAAAAGCTTTGGCGGTGATTCATGGATATCCATAAATCGATCAGAATTATGGATATCAATAAATCGAATTATGGATATCCATAATTCGAATTATGGATAACCATAAATCAGAGGAATAATGGATATCCATAAATCGAATTAAGGATATCCGTAATTCGAATTATGGATATCCATAAATCGAATTATGGATATCCATAAATCGAATTATGGATATCCATAAATCGACCTGAATTAATGATATCCATTAATCAAATTATGGATATCCATAATTCGATTTATGGATATCCATCATTCGAATTATGGATATCCATTATTCGGCTGATTTATGGATATCCATATATCGAATTATGGATATCTACGGATTAAATAGTAAAATGGCGCCCCATAGATTTGAACCATGTGCAGCAGTTACAATAATTTAAACAGTTCAACTATATGTGAAAAAAGCAGGTTAAGGAATTTGTGTTTGTACTATGTAATCCATACAAATGACCTAAACATAGCTGGCTTGCCAACACTGGCTTATTCTAACCCATTCTTGAGTCCCTAGAGAACTCCTCCAACAGCTTTTGATACTCATATGTACATAAAAATAGTTTTTATCTTTAGAAGGCAAGTTCAAAACATTGGTTGATGGTGTTCGTTAGAACCGCCTCAGTGAGGCGGTTCTTACGAGTACCCACAACCTATGTTTTGGAGCAGAAATAAGACTAGAAATGCGTCCATAGGACACGGATGCCCCCGCCTGAAAATATGTCTATGTTCGTATTCATCCATAGAAAGTTATTGACCTTGTTTCAGTTTTGGACCCTTTTATCACATTTGACCTCTAAGTATGACCTTGACCTTGGAGGTAAGGACCTTTGTTTTGTGTGAGGCAGATTGTTTATTGATGGCCAACATTTCTGCAAAGTAATTTCAAAATCCATCCAGAGATAAGAAAGTTATTTCAGACCATTTTTTGACCTTTGACCTCTAAGTATGACCTTGGAGGTACGGATCTGGGTTTGCACGTGACACATCGTCTCATGATGGTTAACATTTCTTCAAAGTAATTTCTAAATCCATACAGAAACAAGTAAGTTATTGACTGTGTTTAAGTTTCGGACCCTTTTTTAACCTTTGACCTCTAAGTATGACCTTGACCTTGGAGGTACGGACCTGGGTTTTGCACGTGACACATCGTCTCATGATGATTAACATTTCTACAAAGTAATTACAAAATCCATCCAGAAATTAAAAAGTTATTGACTGCGTTTAAGTTTCGGACCCTTTTTTTGACCTTTGACCTCTAAGTCAGAGATAAGAAAGTTATTTCAGACCATTTTTTTACCTTTGACCTCTAAGTATGACCTTGACCTTGGAGGTACGGATCTGGGTTTTGCACGTGACACGTCGTCTCATGATGGTTAACATTTCTGCCAAGTAATTTTAAAATACATCAATAAATAAGGAAGTTATTGACTGCGTTTAAGTTTCGGACGCACGGACGGACGGACGCACGGACGGACGAACGGACGGACGGACAGGGGCAACGCTATATGCCCTTTCCACCATTCTTCGAATGGCGGGGGCATAAAAAGTAATTATATCCCCATACACCTCAGCTTCCTCTGTGTAAAGCTGGGTTTAGAGAGGTAATCATTTCACGGAATTATTAACCTGGGCCAGTTGTTCAAAGCATTGTTAGTTTAACAAGCTCATTAGAGGTCAAATTGTTAACTGTCCTAGCAAGTACAATATCGAAAATTTCCTTATTTTTGCTGAAAAAAAATGTGAGCATCCGCAAAAGCTGCTCACATTTCTTCAGCAAAATTTTTAGCATATTTGCCATATTTAATGATCAACTTTTTAACGTTACGTTTACTAACGACATTGTTAGTTTTGAACAACTGGCCCCTGGCATTACGATAACTCACCCGTGCGACATAGTGCATTTTTTCACATCTCCAAAATGGTTACTTTATGATGAAAATCCTTAACTGTTTTGTTGTAAATGTTCAAAACAAAGGTTTTGGTTGCTCGTTAGAACCGCCTCAGTGAGGCGGTTCTAACGAGTACCCATTACCTATGTCTTGGAGCACGAGTACCCATTACCTATGTCTTGGAGCAGAAATAAGAAAAGTAATGTATATCCCCATACACCTCAGCTTTCTCTGTGTAAAGCTGGGTATAGAGAGGTAATCATTTCACGGAATTGTTAACGTGGGGCCAGTTGTTCAAAGCAACGTTAGATTAACAAGCTCATAAGTGGTCAAATTTTTAGCATATTTGCCATAATTAATGATCAGAGTTTTGACGTTACGTTAACTAACGACATCGTTAGTTTTGAACAACTGGCCCCTGGCATTACGATCTCTCGGCCGTGCGACATGATGCATTTTTTCACATCTCCAAAATGGTTACTTTTCTGATGAAAATCCTTAATAATTTTGTTACAAATGTTCAAAACATAGGTTCAGGGTACTCGTTAGAACCGCCTCAGTGAGGCGGATCTAACGAGTACCCACAACCTATGTATTGGAGCAGAAATAAGAAAAGTAATGTATATCCCCATAAACATCAGCTTTCTCTGTATAAATTGGGGTTTAGAGAGGTAATCATTTCACGAAATTATTAACCTGGGGCCAGTTGTTCAAAGCAACGTTAGCTTAACAAGCTCATTAGTGGTCAAATTGTTAACTGTCCTAGCAAGTACAATATCGAAAATTTCCTTATTTTTGCTGAATAAAATGTGAGCAGCTTTTGCATCCGCATATTTCTTCAGCAAAAAATTTAGCATATTTGCCATAATTAATAATCAGAGTTTTAACGTTACGTTAATTAACGACATCGTTATTTTTGGACAACTAGCTCCTGGCATTACGATAACTCACCCGTGCGACATAGTGCATTTTTTTAAATCTTCAAAATGGTTACTTTTTTATGAAAATCCTTATAATTAATAGTTTTGTTACAAATGTTCAAAACATAGGTTGAGGGTGCTCGTTAGAACCGCCTCAGTGAGGCGGATCTAACGAGTA
The DNA here is from genome assembly GCA_963580285.1 of Lucinisca nassula. NCBI lineage: Eukaryota > Metazoa > Mollusca > Bivalvia > Lucinida > Lucinidae > Lucinisca > Lucinisca nassula. The sequence continues at coordinate 266,582 of CAUZLF010000303.1, read as the reverse complement.
CCCACAACCTATGTCTTGGAGCAGAAATAAGAAAAGTAATGTATATCCCCATTAACATCAGCTTTCTCTGTATAAAGCTGGGTTTAGAGAGGTAATCATTTCACGGAATTATTAACCTGGGCCAATTGTTCAAAGCAACGTTAGCTTAACAAGCTCGTTAGAGGTCAAATTGTTAACTGTCCTAGCAAGTACAATATCGAAACTTTCGATATTTTGGCTGAAAAAATGTGAGCAGCTTTTGCATCCGCAAAAGCTGCTGACATTTTTTCAGCAAAATTTTTAGCATAGTTGCCATAATTAATGATCAGACTTTTAACATTACGTTAACTAACGACATCGTTAGTTCTGAACAACTGGCCCCTGACATTACGTTCTCTCACCCGTGTGACATAAAGCATTTTTCACATCTCCAAAATGGTTACTTTTCTGATGAAAATCCTTAATAGTTCTGTAACAAATGTTCAAAACATAGGTTCAGGGTGCTCATTAGAACCGCCTCAGTGAGGCGTATCTAACGAGTACCCACAACCTATGTCTTGGAGCAGAAATACGAAAAGTAATGTATATCCCCATAAACATCAGCTTTCTCTGTATAAAGTGGGGTTTGGAGGTGTAATCATTTCACGAAATTATTAACCTGGGGCCAGTTGTTCAAAGCAACGTTAGCTTAACAAGCTTGTTAGTGGTCAAATTGTTAACTGTCCTAGCAAGTGCAATATCGAAAATTTCCTTATTTTTGTTGAAAAAATGTGAGCAGCTTTTGCATCCGCAAAAGGTGCTCACATTTCTTCGGCAAAAAATTTAGCATATTTGCCATATTTAATTATCAAAGTTTTAACGTTACGTTAACTAACGACATCGTTTGGTTTGAACAACTGGCCCCTGACATTACGTTCTCTCACCCGTGCGACATAAAGCATTTTTCACATCTCCAAAATGGTTACTTTTCTGATGAAAATCCTTAATAGTTTTGCTATAAATGTTCAAAACATAGGTTGAGGGTGCTCTTTAGAACTGCCTCAGTGAGGTGGTTCTAACGAGTACCCACAACCAATGTCTTAGAGCAGAAATAAGCAAAGTAATGAATATCCCCATAAACGTCAGCTTTCTCTGTATAAAGTTGGGTTTAGAGGGGTAATCATTTCACGAAATCATTAACCTTGGGCCAGTTGTTCAAAGCAAGCTCATTAGTGGTCAAATTGTTAACTGTCCTTTCGTTATATTTGCTGAAAAAATGTGAGCAGCTTCTGCTGCTGGCATTTCTTCAGCAAACATCTTAACATGTTTGCCATATTGTCTGTCTACTTATGATTTTTCTGCCCTTTACACTACACTTCCTCATAATCTTATAAAAGAAAAACTTGATTTAATTGAATGGACATTTCATAGGGAAGACTCCCGATATCTTGCATGTAATGTAAGAAATGCTTTTTTCACTTCTGAAGAGTTTAAAAAATATATTTTATGGTCATGTCAGAAAGTGTGTGAAGCTCTCACCTTTCTATTTGACAATATTTAAATAAGATTTGGTACTAAGTTATTTAGACAAGTTGTGGGTATTCCGATGAATACTAATTGCGCACCACTTGTGGCTGTTCTGTTTTTGTTATGTTATGAGAGAAACTTCATGATGTCCCTTTTCTGCTGAAAACCAGTCTGAAATCATTGAAGCTTTTAGCTCAACTTCTAGATATTTAGATGTTTTATTAAATATTAATAATACCTATTTCGATGGTTTGATCAGTCAAATTTACCCCCAGAACTTCAGCTAAATAAAGCAAATTCGTTTGATACCGAGGCCCCGTTTTTGGATTTACATCTATCTATTGTAGATGGGTTTGTTTCGTGCAAAATTTATGATAAAAGCGATGATTTGGATTTTGAGATTGTAAATTTTCCTTTTTTGGATTGTGCTGTTCCTCGTGTGCCATCATATGGCGTTTATATTTTGCAATTAAGTCGATTTGCCAGAGTGTGTAGACATGTAACTGACTTCAACACTCGTAATAAAGTGTTAGGGGCTAAACTTCATAATCAGGGTTATCGGCATCATAAACTACGCAAAGCGTTTTCAAAATTTTATAGAAGTCATTCCTATTTAATTTCAAAATTCAATATTGGACTTAAATCGCTTCTGCAACAAGGTCTATCGGAACCCGAATTTTATGGTGACTTAGTATATAAATTCAGAAAAATATATAACCGCAATGACTTCAACACCCAATTTCGTAAAATCAGTCTTCGATATAAAAAGACCGGGTACAACATAAATGTTATACGACAGACTGCATGCATGGTGGTTCACCCAATCACGGTTGACAACATTGCTTCACTCTTTAACTGCACGCCGGTGGGTCAGATTCTATGACGTTTCCAATGTAAAGGCTTATTGAGAATTAGAGAGATCTAATTCCAATGTAATGTTGGTTGGTGCCTGATGCTCTGTCTCTGGTCGGGCCCATATGAGTCTAACTGTTGGTTTTCTTTTGCTCCAGCATTTCAGTGGTTTCTTGCTGTCGAGTCCTCACCGTTGTTTCATCTCTGTGGTTGTATGGTTATTTTGTTCACGGAGATGTTGCATTGATGAGTTAGGAAGCCTTCATGCGGACTGAACAAGTTATTTGTCTAGATCGCGACGGAAGTAAGGGCGAGGATTGTGGCCACGTAAAATCGATTTAAGCCCCCCCCCCCCTCCCCCAGTGGAATGCGTTTCCGCTGACCGTTCCGAGGCGGTTCTTCTGTCGCGGTTTATTTTTGTTATGGTTTGTCTTTGGGTGTTTGTGACGCTTATATTATTTAATTTTTGATAGCCTATAGGCCATTTTGTTGGAAAGTAAATGTCCTTTTTGCTTTCCGCTATTGATGTTTCCATTAGGGTCTGTTGTTTCATGTTTGTGTTTCTTTCCCTTCGGTGTCTCTGATGGGAGCTGTTGGTTAATTGTATCGATTCCTGATCATTGCCTCCACATCTATCTTTAATTATCAAAGTTTTAACGTTACGTTAACTAACGGCATCGTTAGTTTTTAACAACTGGCCCCTAGCATTACGATAACTCTACCGTGCGACATAGTGCATTTTTCACTTCTCCAAAATGGTTACTTTTCTGATGAAAATCCTAAATTGTTTTGTTATAAATGTTCAAACAATAGGCTGAGGTTGCTCGTTAGATCCGCCTCCGTGTGGCGGTTCTAACGAGTACCCACAACCTATGTCTTGGAGCAGAAATAAGAAAAGTAATGTATATCCCCATAAACATCAGCTTTCTCTGTATAAAGTGGGGTTTAGAGGGGTAATCATTTCACGGAATTATTAACCTGGGGCCAGTTGTTCAAAGCAACGTTAGCTTAACAAGCTCATATAGCGTTCAAATTGTTAACTTTCCTTGCAAGTACAATATTGAAAATTTCATTATTTTTTTTTCTGAAAAAAAAATGTGAGCAGCTTTTGCATCCGCAAAAGCTGCTCACATTTCTTCAACAAAATTTTAGCATATTTGCCATAATTAATGATCAGAGTTTTAAAATTTCGTTAACTAACGACATCGTTAGTTTTGAACATCTGGCCCCTGACTTTACGTTCTCTCACCCGTGCGACATAAAGCATTTTTCACATCTCCAAAATGGTTACTTTTCTGACGAAAATCCTTAATAGTTTTGTTATAATTGTTCGAAACATAGGTTGAAGGTGCTCTTTAGAACCGACTCAATGCGGCTGTTCTAACGAGTACCCACAACCTATGCCTTGGAGCAGCATTACGAAAAGTAATGTATATCCCCATAAACATCAGCTTTCTCTGTATAAAGTTGGGTTTAGAGGTAATCATTTCACGGAATTATTAACCTTAGCCCAGTTATTCAAAGCAACGTTAGCTTAACAAGCTCATTAGTGGTCAAATTGTTAACAGTCCTAGCAAGTACAATATCCAAACTTTCGATATTTTGGCTGAAAAAGATGTGAGCAGCTTTTGCATCCGCAAAAGATGCTCACATTTCTTCTGCAAAAATTTTAGCATATTTGTCATATTAAAGTTTTAACGTCACGTTAACTAACGACATCGTTAGTTTTGAACAACTGGCCCCTGACATTACGTTCTCTCACCCGTGTGACATAAAGCATTTTTCACATCTCCAAAATGGTTACTTTTCTGACGAAAATCCTTAATAGTTTTGTTATAATTGTTCGAAACATAGGTTCAGGGTGCTCGTTAGAACCGCCTCAGTGAGACGGTTCTAACGAGTACCCACAACCTATGTCTTGGAGCAGAATTAAGAAAAGTAATGTATATCCCCATAAACATCAGCTTTCTCTGTATAAAGTGGGGTTAAGAGGGGTAATTATTTCACGGAATTATTAACCTGGGGCCAGTTGTTCAAAGCAACGTTAGCTTAACAAGCTCGTTAGTGGTCAAATTGTTAACTGTCCTAGCAAGTACAATATCGAAAATTTCCTTATTTCTGCTGAAAAATGTGAGCAGCTTTTGCAGTCGCAAAGCTGCTCACATTTCTTCAGCAAAAATTTAGCATATTTGCCATATTTAATGATAGAAGTTTTAACGGGTCGTTAACTAACGACATCGTTTGGTTTGAACAACTGGCCCCTGACATTACGTTCTCTCACCCGTGCGACATAATGCATTTTTCACATCTCCAAAATGGTTACTTTTCTGATGAAAATCCTTAATAGTTTTGCTACAAATGTTCAAAACATAGGTTGATGGTGCTCGTTAGAACCGCCTCGGTGAGGCGGTTCTAACGCGTACCCACAACCTATGTCTTAGAGCAGAAATAAGACTAGAATGTGTCAATACAACGCAAATGCCCCCGCCCAGGGACCTACCTTAACCACCCCCACCATCATCTTAAGGTCATGCGGCAGGGGCGGGGTTATGGCTGAATGAAACTTCTGACATGTATCTATCATCATTCCAAATATGTAGCAAATCCATCACATCGTTCAGGAAATATGAGCTCTCAAAAATATAATATAAAAAATTCTATGTCTGTGACCTTGACCTTCAGTTAAGGGGTGGGGGGTATGGCTCAATGAAACTTTGGACCTGCAACTATTGTCATACCAAATATGAAGCAAATCCGTTATAGAGTTTGGAAACTATAAGCTATTAACATACTTAATTTTAAAACTTTCTATGTCTGCGACCTTGCCCTTAAAGTCATAGGCATGGGCGGGGGTATTACTGAATAAATCTTTGGACCTGCATCTATCATTAAACCAAATATGAACCAAATAAATTTAAAGTTCAACATGGTACAAATACCTTAACCTGAGTGTTAAAACATTAAAAATTTCTAAGTCCGTGACCTTGACCTTGAGACCATGGGTAGGTGTTGGGGTATTGCTGGATAAAACTTTGGACCCATATCTATCGTCATACTAAATATAAACCACATCCATTTCATGGTTTGAAAAATATGAGCTCAAGTTCTACCCTGACCAAAAACCTTAACCTGAGTCTTAAACATTAAAAAATTCTAAGTCCGTGACCTTGACCGTGAGACCATGGGTAGGTGTGGGGGTATTGCTGGATAAAACTTTGGACCCATATCTATCATCATACTAGATATAAACCACATCCATTGCATGGTTTGAAAAATATGAGCTCAAGTTCTACACTGGCCAAAAACCTTAACCTGAGTCTTAAACATTAAAAATTTCTAAGTCCGTGACCTTGACCCTGAGACCATGGGTAGGTGTGGGGGTATTGCTGGATAAATCTTTGGACCCATATGTATCATCATACTAAATATAAACCACATCCATTGCATGGTTTGAAAAATATGAGCTCAAGTTCTACCCTGACCAAAAACCTTAACCTGAGTCTAACAGGATTACGTACGTACGTATGTGCGTACGTACGTACACACTTTCGTACAGAAGGACGTACATTCGGACACCCGTACGCACGTACGCGAGTACCCACGGACGCACGTACGGAAAACCGAAAAACTCTATGCCCCCGGCATCATCCGATGTGGGGGCATAAAAAGTAATCTATATCCCAATAAACCTCAGCTTTCTCTATACATGTAAGACACAAATCGTGCCTGCTCGCATAAACAGACTATTATAGCAAAAGTCTTGAAATTTTAGCAATATACACATGACTTACTGTTCTATCCAAGCAGCGAACATAAATGTGCTGATCAGACTCCGCGCATGCGCGGCCAGATAAGACACTATCGTCCCTGCTCACATAAACAGACTATCAAGAGTTTTGATATTTTAGCTATATACACATGACTTACTGTTCTATCAAAGGTGCTGATCAGATTCCGCGCATGCGCGGCCAGATAAGACACTATCGTCCCTGCTCACATAAACAGACTATCAAGAGTTTTGATATTTTAGCTATATACACTAGACTTACTGTTCTATCCAAACAGAGAATATAAAGGTGCTGATCAGATTCCTCGCATGCGCGACCAGATAAGACACTAGCATCCCTGCTCACATAAACAAACTAGCAAGAGTCTTGAAAATTTAGCTATATACACTAGACTTACTGTTCTATCTTAACAGAGAATATAAAGGCGCTGATCAGATTCCGCGCATGCGCGACCAGATAAGACACTATCATCCCTGCTCGCATAAACAAACTAGCAAGGGTCTTGAAATTTTAGCTATATACACTAGACTTACTGTTTTATCCAAACAGAGAATGTAAATGTGCTGATCACATTCCGCGCATACGCGACCAGATAAGACACTATCATCCCTGCTCACATAAACAAACTAGCAAGAGTCTTGAAATTTTAGCTATATACACTAGACTTACTTTCTATCCAAACAGAGAATATAAAGGTGTTGATCAGATTCCGCGCATGCGCGACCAGATAAGACACCATCATCCCTGCTCACATAAACAAACTAGCAAGTCTTGAAATGTTAGCTATATACACTAGACTTACTGTTCTATCCAAGCAGCGATCATAAAGGTACTGATCAGACTCCGCCAATGCGCGACCAGATAAGACACTATCTTCCCTACTCACATAAATAGACTAGCCATTATACAATAGACTTATTGTTCTATCCAAACAGCGAACAAAAAGGTCCTGATCAGACTGCGCCGATTTGCGGCCAGATTATAAGAATCTGATATGTGGTTCTGTTGTAGATGGGCGTTTCCAACCCGAGGGATGACCATGCTGAGCGGAACCGAGGCTAAGCCGAGGTTCAGCTCAGCACGGTCATCCCGAGTAGTGAGTATGTGCGTAGGGACGATAGTGTCTTTTTTTTTGTTTGTTTGACAGCTCGCACATGTATATTGTTTACAAAATACAAGTAGTGCGGAAGTAGTTCAAGGTGTTGAATTGAATTAAAGCGCAATGTTAGTTGCCTGGGTCGGAACACCAATTTCTATCCCAGGGTAAAATTTCCTTGTCTAGTGTGTAAGAAACGACACTATCGTCCATGCTCACATAAACAAACTAGCAAAGTGTATGAAATTGGCTTGGAGTCTGGAGTATGCAGCAAGAGTTTTGAAGTTTTAGCTATATACACTAGACTTACTATCCACACAGCGAACAAAAAGGTCCTGATCAGACTGCGCGGATGCGCAGGCTGATCTGTGCACCTTTGTGTTCGCAAAAGAGGAGAAAAAACATGTTTTCTAATGACGTGGCTCCAACTAAAACTCAGTTTACACTAGTAATGTGATAACTTTGAACTCAATATTTCATTTTTATCACGACAACCAACAACAAGCACACGGTCAGTGTCTCTGAAAACAATGGAATGAGGACTATTCCATAAAAGCATATGTTTGCCCAGCAGTTTTAATGAGTAATAAGTTTTACTTTTGATGTCTGAGTAACCTTGATTGACATCGCCCTTTGATACTCGCGTAGCTTCAGTTAATCATTAAAGGTCACAGGCACCCCGCCCATAGGGGCTTGAAGAAATATATGGGCTGCATGATGCTTCCACGCAGAGCTGAATCCAGCCCGCACACTAGTACTGGTAAACCGCTTAGAGGATCTAAGCCTGTCCACGAACAGCGGTGTAAGGCGGACCGTCCATGCTAATAAACCCCTATTGGTTTCATTGGGCGACAGGGCTTGAGATGTCATTTCATCTCAATGTCGGGTAAAAGTCCCACGAAATTGGAAGCAACGTCTCCAAAATGACCTTTACAGTGTTGACGGGGACGTTAAACCTCAAATCAAACAAACAAATAAAGGTCACAGGCAAAATAGTTACCGAAAAATTAACAATCATTACACCTTTTCCCCCAAAATGCATATGCATACAAAGTTGACCTTGATGTAAATTTAGTCAAGATCAAGAAGGAGTAATCGTTGGAACAAGTTAAAATGATCACGAAAATACGCCTATATAATTTGGATTATCTTAAACCCCACTTTTATATAGTACAAACTGGGGTTTACCGGGATATACATTATTTTTCTTATTTCTGCCCAAAAATGTAGATTGTGGGTACTAACAGCGGTTCTAACTAGTACCCACAATCTATGTTTTCAGCAGAAATATGAAAACATAGGATTTTTTTTCAGAAAAAAAGTCATTTTTGGTGGTAAAATTTTACCAATATATTTGAGTAGGCGTGTTTTCGTAATGGGGCCCAAAACCGCAATGCTAAATACCAAACTCCCAGGCAATCGGCCCATTGGGCCAATGTGAAGGACTGACACCGACCTTGAATACCCATGTAGTTTCATTCTCTCATTTAGTTCCCTGCAGATCACATCCTGTCCGAAAAATACACGTTTTTTTCTTGTGCCTGTGCGACACAACATGGCCAAGGTCATCCAGGGGTCATCATTTGATCAAACAATGATTGGATCGAGTCCTTAATGGTACATACCAAGGTTCAAGACAATCGGCCTACTGGTTCCAGAGAAGAAGATCTTTGAAAGGTTATGTGATCAAACTCATTATCTAGAAAGTTTCATGTCCTTGTTCCTAAAGCCATTTACAGTAGAACTTCGATGGCTCGAAAACCGATGGCACATTTACCATGGCTGAGTCGAACCGGTTCTTGAGTCCCTAGGGAATTCCGCTACACAAGAAATAGTGAGGGAAAATTTTAGGATATTATCGTTTTTATCTTGCAAATGTATGCTGTGTGTACTCATTAGAATCGCCTCAATGAGGCGATTCTAATGAATATACAAAGCATACATTTATATAATAGAACACTGAAATGAAGCCCCAAAATTACCCCCTTTATGGCTCCTCATAGTAGCCTTCAGTGGCTCGAACTACCCCTGTCTGGGACAGAATTTCGTGGTCCCAAATATGTTCGAGCCATTGAAGTTCGACTGTATATGAAATTTGGTTTCAAATGGCTAAGTGGTTTCTTGGGGGAAAAAGGTTTAAATTTTTATCTCCGAATAAACACGATCTTAACCTTAGCCTTGACTACCCCTGTAGTTTTATTTACAAATTCAGCTCATTTCATCTACCAGTTCTCAGATCACAGACTGCAAAATTTTCTGTAAAAAAACACGGTTCAACTTTTACCACACAAAAGCTTATGCGACAAAACTTTACCTTGACATAATGTAGGTCAATGCCACCCAAAGCCATCATTTGAACAAACTATGATTGGCTCGAGTCCCCAGTGCTACGTACCAAGCTTCATATGGCAATCAATCTACTAGTTCCGGAGAAGATTTCTGAAGTTTTATCCCTTATGTATTCATAAATTTTCATTTCCGTGTTCCTAAAACATTTAAATTGAATTTGGTTACAAATGGCCTAGTGGTTTCTTGAAAAAAATATGTATAAATTTTCATGCCTAAGTGACATCGCGCTCAGGTCAAGGAAAGACCTTGACATTGAATACCCATGCAGTTTGTTCACTCACTCAGCTAAATGCATATACCAACTAGAGCCAGTGTTTATGAAACACAATGCCCCCAACTGCTTGACCCTAACACTGCTTGTCCCTAACAGTAATTGAGATATCTTGTTTTTATGTGGCTGTAATGCTGAAATTACACAAGAAAAGCTGTAGTTAATCATCTACTCATCATCCCTGACCAGTCTGTGAAGTTTCGGGGAAAAACCTAAAATAGTTTTTTAGATATCTTGCTTACAAACTTAAAACGCGAAAAATTTCAAAGGGCCATAACTCAAGAAAAAAATTTCGGATTTTTTTCAAAAGTTAATCAGTTCATCTACTCATCATCCCCAACCAGCCTGTAAAGTTTCAGGGCAATAGCTCAAACAATTTTTGAGATATCTTGCTTACAAGCTGAAAACACGAAAAAAATCAAAGGGCCATAACTCAAGAAAAAAAATTGGATTTTTTTCAAAAGTTAATCAGTTCATCTACTCATCATACCCAACCAGTCTGTGAAGTTTTGGGGTAAAACCTCATATAGTTTTTGAGATATCTTGCTTACAAACTTAAAACGCGAAAAATTTCAAAGGGCCATAACTCAAGAAAAAAATATAGGATTTTTTTTCAACAGTTAATCAGTTCATCTACACATCATCCCAAACCAGCTTGTAAAGTTGCAGGGCAATCGCTCAAACAATTATTGAGATATCTTGCTTACAAGCTGAAAACACGAAAAAAATCTAAGGGCCATAACTCAAGAAAAAAAATCGGATTTTTTTCAAAAGTTGATCAGTTCATCTACTCATCATCCCCGACAAGTCTGTGAAGTTTCGGGGAAAAACCTCAAATAGTTTTTTAGATATCTTGCTTACAAACTTAAAACGCGAAAAATTTCAAAGGGCCATAACGCAAGAAAAAAATTTCGGATTTTTTTCAAAAGTTAATCAGTTCATCTACTCATCATCCCCAACCAGCATGTAAAGTTTCAGGGCAATAGCTCAAACAGTTTTTGAGATATCTTGCTTACAAGATTTCATAGTATTTTTTGCAAAGGGGCATAACTCAAAAAAGGGGCATAATCCTGACGAGAAAAAAACACGGGTCAATTATTTTTTCATGAGGAATCCATATATGAAATTTCAAAAACCTAGCACCCATGGTTCTAAAGTTATGCTATGCAGTAAAAAGTGGGACGGACGTAAGACGGGAAGGACGGAAGGACGGACGGACGAACAGGGCAAAACCAATATGCCAAAACGCGAAAAATTTCAAAGGGCCATAACTCAAGAAAAAAATTTCGGATTTTTTTCAAAAGTTAATCAGTTCATCTACTCATCATCCCCAACCAGCCTGTAAAGTTTCAGGGCAATAGCTCAAACAATTTTTGAGATATCTTGCTTACAAGCTGAAAACACGAAAAAAATCAAAGGGCCATAACTCAAGAAAAAAAAATTGGATTTTTTTCAAAAGTTAATCAGTTCATCTACTCATCATACCCAACCAGTCTGTGAAGTTTTGGGGAAAAACCTCATAGTTTTTGAGATATCTTGCTTACAAACTTAAAACGCGAAAAATTTCAAAGGGCCATAACTCAAGAAAAAAATATAGGATTTTTTTTCAACAGTTAATCAGTTCATCTACACATCATCCCAAACCAGCTTGTAATGTTGCAGGGCAATCGCTCAAACAATTATTGAGATATCTTGCTTACAAGCTGAAAACACGAAAAAAATCTAAGGGCCATAACTCAAGAAAAAAAAATCGGATTTTTTTCAAAAGTTGATCAGTTCATCTACTCATCATCCCCGACAAGTCTGTGAAGTTTCGGGGAAAAACCTCAAATAGTTTTTTTAGATATCTTGCTTACAAACTTAAAACGCGAAAAATTTCAAAGGGCCATAACTCAAGAAAAAAATTTCGGATTTTTTTCAAAAGTTAATCAGTTCATCTACTCATCATCCCCAACCAGCATGTAAAGTTTCAGGGCAATAGCTCAAACAGTTTTTGAGATATCTTGCTTACAAGATTTCATAGTATTTTTTGCAAAGGGGCATAACTCAAAAAAGGGGCATAATCCTGACGAGAAAAAAAACACGGGTCAATTATTTTTTCATGAGGAATCCATATATGAAATTTCAAAAACCTAGCACCCATGGTTCTAAAGTTATGCTATGCAGTAAAAAGTGGGACGGACGTAAGGACGGAAGGACGGAAGGACGGACGGACGAACAGGGCAAAACCAATATGCCCCCACAACTTCTTCGAAGTTGGGGGCATAATAATTGAGCCGGCGCATGACAAAACCTACAATAGGACCGGTGCGACCACAGAGACACACATAAACCTGCGCACCCACCCCTTTGCTTATGACTCTTTGAACAAATATTAGCCTATAGTAGGTATATGCGGTCAGCGAAGACTCTGATCAGAATGCGCAGACTGATCTTAGTCTTCGCTGGTCGCTCATGCCTTCTTGTAGATTTAGTCATGCGCTTGCTCAATTTTCAGATCACATACTGCAATAGTTTCCGACAAAATACACGTTTTTAACTGCTTTAATATGCGACTAAACTTGACCTTGGCCAATTTTTATTTTTTGTTTAGTTGTTCATACAATAGTCTGCATAACAAATATATTTTGTTTAACCCATTCAGTTGGCCCCGATCATCGGGGCTTGAAGAAATATATGGGCTGCATGAGGCTTCCACGCAGAGCTGAATCCGACCCGCACACGAGTACTAGTAAACCGCTTAGAGGACCTAAGCCTGCCCAGGCAAAGCGCTGCGCACGAGTCGGACCGTCCATGCTTATAAACCCTATTGGTTTCATTGGGCGACAGGGCTTGAGTAGTCATTTCATCTCAATGTCGGGTAAAGTCCCACAAAATTGGAAGCAACGTCTCCAAAATAACCTTTACAGTGTTGACGGAGACTTTAAAATATTTGAGGGTCACTGATGAGGCCTAATTGGCCGAAACTAGCTAGTCTGGCCCAGAAAACATGTACACTCCATATTTTTCAGTTCTGTGGTGTATTCCTTGCTTCCAAAGGATAACCCTTTTATAGAACATATTTAACTTCACTACAGCTGGTGTGTGGGACTGTGTGGCGGCGGTAAAACGTCTCCCTGCCCTACATCATAGTGTAGATTATATTTTCTTGTCCTTTGGGATCATTGATTCCATTGTGCAATTTTGAAAATATCTGAGGGTCACTGATGAGGCCTAATTGGCCGAAACTAGCTAGTCTGGTCCAGAAAACATGTACACTCCATATTTTTCAGTTCTGTGGTGTATTCCTTGCTTCCAAAGGATAACCCTTTTATAGAACATATTTAACTTCACTACAGCTGGTGTGTGGGACTGTGTGGCGGCGGTAAAACGTCTCCCTGCCCTACATCATAGTGTAGATTATATTTTCTTGTCCTTTGGGATCATTGATTCCATTGTGGAATTTTGAAAATATCTGAGGGTCACTGATGAGGCCTAATTGGACGAAACTAGCTAGTCTGGCCCAGAAAACATGTACACTCCATATTTTTCAGTTCTGTGGTGTATTCCTTGCTTCCAAAGGATAACCCTTTTATAGAACATATTTAAACCTCAAATCAAACAAAAACCCATTTAGTACCGGAAACCCCTAAAGGGGTAATTGGCAAACAGTGTAGGCACAGATCAGACGCCGCAGAACGCGGCGTCTGATCAGGGCCTACACTGTTTGCCAAAAAATAGCCTTTTCCCAAATTAATTTTGAAGGAAACACAACCTGGCACCCTTATTTAAATTGACTCCTGCTTTATATAAGGAGGGTGATTCCATTTGTTACAAAACGGGTTAAGTAAGTCAATCAAACTTAGGCTATACAGTGCCATGCACTAGTCTATATAACAAGAGGTTCCATTGATTTTTGAACACATGTAAATATCCTTTTCTCATGCCCTTTCAGCTGTTGCGTAGGCAAATAAACCTTATCGTCTGATGGACATTGTGACGTTTTTTTGACATTAATAAATGGAATAATGTAAACTCCACTTTTCTCGGGGGGGGGGGGGGGGGGTTGTACAAGTGTGGTAGTTACACGGTCTCTTTCGCGAAATGATTTTTGTTAGTTTGATTTGAGGTTTAACGTCCCCGTCAACACTATGTAGGTCGTTATAGAGAAGTTGCTTCCAATTTCGTGGGACTTTTACCCGACACTGAGATGAAATAACATCTCAAGTCCTGCCGCCCAATGAAACCAATGATAGGGTTTATAAGCATGGACGGTTCGACTCGCACCACTTTGCCTGGGCCGGCTTAGGCCTTTTTGGTGGTTTACCAGTATTCATGCTTGCGGTCGATTTCAGCTCTGCGTGGAAGCAACCTGCAGCCCAATGTATTTCTCCAAGCCGCGGAGGGCAGGGCGCAGGCGCGTAATGATTTTATCTCAGAGTTTATACACTCTGCACTCTGCAAACATCTTGGAGATTGTTTTATGTTTCTCATCTCAACTTACATTAATTCTATGAGCCCGGACACGAGAAAACGTATCTTGGACCAGAAAACACACAAAGAATCCAGCTCAGCTCAACAGACTAACAAGAGTCTTGAAATTTTAGCTACATGTGTAAAAACTATAAAAACTAGAGTTATTGTTCTATCTAAACAGCGAACAATAAAGGTGCTGATCAGACTGCGCGGGTGCGCAGTCTGATCTGCACTTTTGTTGTTCGTAAATGTCTAAACATGTTTTCTCGTGACGTGGCTTTCAGTGAATGTGAAGGAATATGAGTCAGTTTACTCTAATTTGATAACTTGAAACTGAATATTTCATTTCTTCCCCAACAACCAACAACAAGCATATTGTCAGTGTCTCTGAAAGCAATGGAATCAGGCCTACCATGACCAAGACTAGATGACAGCAGAGTCTTGTTCTTTCTACCATCTGCCGTTATTACTTGTACAGTGTTACTTTCTTGGCCACACACAACAACATTATCCCCGCCATCTACAAACAACGCTCTTGGCCAACGTAACTCGTCATCCTTGTACTGATATAGAGTCTCTCCTGTTACCGCCAGGCAAGTTATGGTAGATGTATCAGAGTCAGAAACATAAATCTTGGTTGCTGATTTATTAACAGTAAGGTAACTGGGCCTCACAAACTGGAATGATCCATCCTTGTCAACACCGAGCCTTCTCTTCATGTTACCATTCAGGTCCAAGATCCGAATTTCTCCCTTTCCTGGGCCATTATGACATGAGATGTAGATTTCATTGTTAGCTACTTCAACACCATAGCAACGTTTGTCTAACTGAATGACACGACCAGTCTTCATCTGAGGAAGCACCTGTACAAACTGTAGTTGTTTTACATCAGGTAAGCTGACGATGCCGTTGTTGTTGTCGATCACGGATACATCCCAAGGCCATGTGTTTAGTTTTATACTGGTTTTCATTGCTAACCCTTTGTCTAGTAACTTGATAGTGTTGTTCTGAAAGTCACATAATATAAGGTATCCGTTGGGTAAAAACTTGCACCCAGTTATCCCTGGTTCATATGCATCGTCCAGATCTCTTACTTTATGCTGTGAAGACGATTGAACCTGCGTGTCCAGCAACACCTTGTAACCTGTACCTGTGGCAGTATCGAGCCCGGGGCTTATATGACCTATTGTTTCTATCTCCTCCATCAATTCGATCAACTTTTTATTCCTTTCAAAGCTTATCTCAGTCTTTACAGTCTCTTTTTCAATGTCAGCCAGAACCGCTTCATAGGCTTCCATTGCATTTGTAACCTTGATATTGGATGCAAACATCGTCTCTTTCTTATGGGCCTTCTGGGCTTCCTCCAGCAATTTATCATCCAAATCAAGCATCTGAATTGTTGTTGTCAATGTTTTTGTTTGTTGGGCAGCTTGTCCTTGATGGCCATTTGCACAGGCGTCAAGAAATTCGATCGTATTGTGTTCAAGCTTGTCCAATAAACCGTTCAATTCTTTCCGGAAACGTGTAATCTCCTTCAAACATGCATCCTTGGTTCTTTTAATTTTGGTTTGATCCATATTCCTTTCCTGTTGTAACTGCATTATTTTCTGCTTTAATGCTCTGACTTTATTCAAAATGGCGGTATGGCTGGTGTCAGTATAGCGGGCGCATGCGTCTTGAATGCTACTTGTTTTACATTTTCTGTGTTTCACCGTCTTACATGAACTACATATGACATCCTTATGATCTTTACAATACGCCTCCACTTCCCTGTCCTGGTTACAGGTACAATACACAATGCAACGTTGTCGTTGGGTGACTGTAGTAGACCTAGGTATCCTTGTGCCTGTCAAGATCTCATGATTCTTTGAAACTTTCAGCTTCCTATGTGCAGCATGACAGACGTCGCAGAGATATTCCTGACAGTTTTGACAGAAATATTTGGCCTCTTTGTTTACCTGATCGGATTTACAAGGGCCACAAACAAAGTCAAAAAGCTCGTCAGATGCTCCAAGCCAAGACTTTGATCCCTCCACAGAAGCCATTTCCAATACCGTTATATATCTACAATTAAATACAGTAGAACTTTGATGGCTCGAACACCGATGGCTCGTTTACCATGGCTGAGTCGAACCCGTTTTTGAGTCCCTAGGGTATTCCTCTACATAAGAAGAAGTGTGGGACAATTACGGTGATTTTCGACTTTTATCTTGAAATGTATGCCGTGTGTACTCATTAGAATTGCCTCTATGAGGCGATTCTAATGAGTACACACAGCATACATTTTTATTTTACAAAACCGAAAAGATGTCCCAAAATTAATTCCGTTATGCCTCCTGGCAGTTACCATCAGTGGCTCGAACAACCCCTGTCTCGAACAGATTTTCGTGGCCCCATAGGTGTTCGAGCCATTGAAGTTCGACTACATTGTTATTTACAAAGTACTGTCAAACTTCGATTATTCGAACACCTTCGGGACCATGAAATTTTGTTCGAGATAACGGTAGTTCGAGCTATACAGGGTTATACATTGTTAGTATTGGGGTTTAACGGCCCAGTCAACACTATTTTAGGTCATTTTTGAGCCGGTCAGTTTACCTATCCGAACTTTTCCTGGGCAGGCTTATACGAAAGCGGTTAACCAGTAGGGGCCTACAGTGCGCATTCTTTCGCCAGAAACTGACAACTGCCCTTCTGGAATCAGCGGAAGGGAGATATCGACCGTAGAAACGATTTCATTATCAATCTCATGATCAATCTGCACGAAAGAATGTTGCCGACTCCCGCAGGTATCGAACCCGCGTCCTCCTGTTCACCAGTCAGACGCGCATCTGACTGAGCTACCGAGGTCGGCTCAGGGTTAGACATACTGACCGACAATGAGGCATAATGGGGCATGATTTTAGGATATATTCGCGGCTTATTATGAAATAAATGTATGCTGTGTGTACTCATTAGAATCGCCTCCTTGAGTGAGGCGATTCTAATGAGTACACACAGCATACCTTTTTAAGTTAAAATGAAACCAATCTCCATAAATTAACCTAAGCACATAGATATCTGGAGTTTTAGAAAAAAATCTTTAGGGACCCAAGAGAGTTCGAATTAGTCATAGTAAACGAATTATCCGTATTCGAGTTATGGAAACTTCACTGTCATCACGTTAACAAGTCCGTGAAATGAACACCCCCTTAAATCCATAGTTATATAGAGAAAACTGGGATTTACGGAGTTATACATTATTTTTCTTAATTTTGCTCCAAGGCATAGGTTGTGGGTACTCGTTAGAACTGTCTCATTGAGGCGGTTCTAAGGAGCACCCACAACTTATATTTGCTATATAAATAAGAAAATATCACGAATCTTCATCAGCAAAGTAGCCTTTTAAAATGCACTTTGTCGCACGGATGTGTTTTCGTATAATGTAATTGAGTGAAGTTGTTACGCTGAACATTTGTTTGACATTTTCTAAAGAAAGTTTGTTTGTTTTGTTTGTTTGATTTGAGGTTTAACGTCCCTGTCAACACTGTAAAGGTCATTTTGGAGACGTTGCTTCCAATTTTTGGGACTTTTACCCGACATTGAGATTAAATGACATCTCAAGCCCTGTCGCCCAACGAAACCAACAGGGTTTATAAGCATGGACGGGCCGACTTGCACCACTTTGCCTGGGCAGGCTAAGATCCTCTAAGCGGTTTTACTCTTGTGCGGGTCGGTTTAAGCTCTGCGGGGAAGCATCATGCAGCCCATGTATTTCTTAAGCCCCGATGGACGGGGGCCGTTTCTAAAGAAAGACACCTGTAAGTAGTTCCAAGGTATACAGTGGAACGCAAATAACAAATATTCTTGCACACCAGATAAGGAAATCCATAGTTTTAGCTTGGGATAGATATCCAAAATCGAATATTCCCGCGTGTTTGATAAATGCACTGGTAAAATACGACCTACTATGCGCCGTTCTTTAGGTTGACGTCACAGCACGTTACTTTAAGTCACTAAACATTCATGTTGTGTCATCATAATATAGCGGCCGTCGGTAGCAGAAGTGGCTGCAACATTAAAAATCTGCGCTAAGAAATGGAATGTATGCAAAAAAAAAGAATCCTATATGGGTGGGAGGGGTAGATAGAAAAATCCGTCCCTCGGCAAGCCTCGTGATACCGGACAGTGACCCTCGGGACGGATTTTTCCATCCACCCCTCACACCCATATAAGATTCATATAATACCTTATAATCTCTAATACGCTTATAAGCTCTTGTGGACCTTCAATAACTAAGACACAGATGACTCGTTTACCATGTCTAATTCGAACTTGTTCTGGTGTTACTAGAGAATGTTTACCATCATGTAGTCTCAGATAAACCCATATACTATTGTAAGGGAGCTTCCCACTAAATGTTTACCATGGCTAATTCGAACTTGTTCTGGTGCTACTAGAAAATGTTTACCATGGCTAATTCGAACTTGTACTGGTGTTACTAGAGAATGTTTACCATGGCTAATTCGAACTTGTTCTGGTGTTACGAGAGAATGTTTACCATGGCTAATTCGAACTTGTTCTGGTGTTACGAGAGAATGTTTACCATGGCTAATTCGAACTTGTTCTGGCGTTACAAGAGAATGTTTACCATGGCTAATTCGAACTTGTTCTGGTGTTATTAGAGAATGTTTACCATCATGTAGTCTCAGATATACCCATATACTATAGTAATTGAGTATAGTTGTTTCCCGACATTTTTTCCGACATTTTCTAAAGAAAGACAATTGTAAGTAGTTCCTGTCTGTTTTCATGAAGGTATACAGTGGAATGCAAGTAGCACATAAGATCTTATTTTAAACTTTTCAGTGAAATCAATGCATATCTGAAACGAATAAAAATGATATTTTTCACACTGCGGCCATTTATGATATTTTCACACTGAAAAATA
Organism: Lucinisca nassula; assembly: GCA_963580285.1. Classification (NCBI taxonomy): domain Eukaryota; kingdom Metazoa; phylum Mollusca; class Bivalvia; order Lucinida; family Lucinidae; genus Lucinisca; species Lucinisca nassula. Next base: position 247,356 of record CAUZLF010000303.1, on the reverse strand, counting down.
ACAGAACCTTGTTATTTTCACAGTAGCAGCCCGACCTACTTTTTTTTCGGCAAAATTCATATAAAATCGATAAAACAATTCTGTAAAATATCTTAAAAAGAACGCTATGACCTGTAAAAATGCTGTATTCAAACTTTCATCTCGTGTGTTGAAAACATCCGAATTTTCACTGGTGAAGCCTTCGCACTCGTGAAAAGTTGGATGTTGTCAACACACTCGATGAAATATATATTTGGTATCCACCTCAAAAAAAGTAAATATCCTCTATTTATCATATGACGTCGTTGATAAGCAGTGGATAAAGTCGTATAATAAAAAATCGTATGACCACACGTGTAATAACACTTTGGCGGGAATGAGTAAGGTCAAGATGATGTCCATGTCAACCATGCATATCTTGCGGTCAAATTGTAAAATTTAAAGGCGATCACATCCAATTTAAAGTACTCATATGATAAACAGAATCTTACACTCGTGGTCATTTCATATGAAATTTATGAAACTCGCAAAAGGCTCGTTTCATTAATTTCGTATAAAATGACCACTCCTGTAAGGTACTCTAGATAAGCTAATAAGCTCTTGTAAGCTTATAAGCTCTTGTGGAACTTCAATAACTAAGACTAGGATGGCTGGTTTACAGCGGCTAATTCGAACTTATGTTGTTACTAGAGAATTTTTAAAGTAGTCTCATGTATATTCATATACAGTATTTGTTTGTTTGATTTGAGGTTTAACGTCCCCGTCAACACTGTATAGGACATTTTGGAGACGTTGCTTCCAATGTTGTGGGACTTTTACCCGACACTGAGATGAAATGACATTTCAAGCCCTGCCGCCCAATGCAACCAATAGGTTTTATATGCATGGTCGGTCCGTCTCGCACCACTCTTCCTGGGAAGGCTTAGAACCTCTAGTCTAAGCGGTTTACCAGTACTCATGTGCAGTAAGTGTCAGCTCTGTGTGGAAGCATCATGCAGCCCAATCTATTTCTCCAAGCCCCGATGGGCGGGGTTGATCCATATACGGTGAAATTCCAAAATTCCGGTATTAAGACCACCTAAAATTGAAAAGCTTATTTAGAAGTGTGCAGTCATTCTTTCTTCGGATTTCCTGCACACAATGTCCTCTGCTCAGCGATCACCTTCTTTAAGACCACTTTTGAACAGTCCCAAAGGTGGTCTTGATATTGGAATTCTACTGCATTTAGGATAATTTGATTTTATTTTGAAAAGGTATGCTTTGTGTACTCATTAGAATAGCCTCATTGAGTCGATTCTAATCAGTGTACTCAACAACGTTTACTCATTAGAATCACCTCATTGATTAAATGATTCTAATGAGCATACACATCAGACATATACGTTAAAGATTGAAAAATATCATCAAGTCATCACAATTATACCTCATGGACTTGCGATATGCATCACGAAAATACGCCTATATAATTTTGACCCCCTTGAAACCCATTTCTATACAGTTAAACTGGAGTTTGCAGAGGTAAACCTTATTTTTCTTATTTCTGCTCTAAAATATAGATTGTCGGCCCCCGCGGGGCTTGAAGAAATAGATGCTTTCACGCAGAGCTGAGACCGACACGCACACGAGTGCTGGTAAACCGCTTAGAGGATCTAAGCCTGCCCAGGCAAAGCGGTGCGTATCGGCCCGTTCATGCTTATAAAACCTATTGGTTTCATTGGGCGGCAGGGCTAGAGATGCCATTTCATCTCAATTTCGGGTAAAGTCCCACAAAATTGAAACAACGTCTCCAAAATGACCTTTACAGTGTTGACGGGGACGTTCAACATCAAATCAAATAAACAAACAAAATATAGATTGTGGGTACTCGTTAGAACCGCCTCGATGAGGCGGTTTTAACGAGTACCAACAAAGTATATTTTGAGCAGAAATAAGAAAAAAATCACACTTTTTAATCTCAAATTTTCACTTTATCGGTGATAAAGGTTACAATGTATTTGTATAGGCGTGTTTTCGTAATGCTAAATGTTCAGTTGTTCGAACTTCCCCTATTTCGAACAAAATTTCATTGTCACAGGAAGTAATTGAGCCGGGACACAGCATTTCCTACAATTAACATGTGCGTCCAGTAAAGAATCAGATCAGCCTGTGCATCCATATAGCCTGACCAGAGACTTCTCTTGCTGCATGAAGGAGCATATTGGGTCCTTACCTAGCCTTTGAGCGCACAGCGAAGACTCTGGTCAGACTGCGCAGATGCGCAGGCTGATCTGAGTCTTTAATGGGCGCATAAGTAAATTGTAGGCAATGCTGTGCCCCGCCTGGTATTTGAGTAACTGAAGTTTGATTGTATCATGTTCTTTTAAAAAGGATCTTCTCTTTTTGTTTAATTAGAGGTTTAACGTCCCCGTCAACACTGTAAAGGTCATTTTGGAGACGTTACTTCCAATTTTGTGGGACTTTTACCCGACACTGAGATAATATGACATCTCAGGCCCTGCCGCCCTATGAAACCAATAGGGTTTATAAGCACTGACGGGCCGATTCGCACCGCTTTGCCTGGGCAGGCTTAGATCCTCTAAGCGGTTTACCAGTACTCGTGCGCGGGTCGGTTTCAGCTCTGCGTGGAAGCATCATGCAGCCAATCTATTTCTTCAAGCCCCGATGGGCGGGGGCGAGGACCTTAAAGGAATCAGGGTCACCAAATTGTTGTGTGACATCATGTAATGTACCACGTTTAGTCCGAATTTTCAATCTGATAAAGAAATATGACACAAACAAGCAAAAACTGAACAATCATTTATACTGTGTGACCTAGAAAATTAGGTCAAGTTCATCACATTGTAGTCTTCTACATGTTGAACATAGAGGATCTCACACGAGTGGTCATTTCATATGAAATGTATTAAACGAGCCTTTGGCGGGTTTCATACATTTCATATGAAATGACCACGAGTGTAAGATTCTGTTTATCCTATGGCCACTTTAAATTGGATTTTATCGCCTTTTCGTCGGCCCGTCCATGCTTATAAACCCTATTGGTTTCATTGGGTGGTAGGGCTTGAGATGTCATTACATCTCAATGTCGGGTAAAAGTTCCACAAAATTGGAGGCAACGTCTCCAAACTAACCTGTACAGTGTTGACGGGGACGTTAAACCTCAAGTCAAACAAATCCCCTTTAAGGTCCCAAATTTTGTACAATGATTATGGTGGATGACATAATGCGAAAAACTTCCTTGTTTAACCATGTTTTTTTTTTTTTTTTTTTTTTTTTTTGCCGTTGTTGTTGTTGTTACATGTACGCTAGATGTGATCGACTTTAATGCAAAAGTATGGAGTAAAATTTACACACACGAGTAAAAGCGTACGCATCCGTCAGTTTTGCATACGTAAAAAATTTCATATACGCAGATAAAAAATACTTTCTTGAGCAAATCGGTATCATGAAAACCTGTTTATATAATTCTGACCCCCTTGAACCCCACTTTTATATAGTAAAACCGGAGTTTACAGCGGTAAACCTTATTTTTCTTATTCCTGCTCTCGCCTCATCGAGGTGGTTCTAACAAGTACCCACAATCTACGTTTTGACCACTTATAAGAAAAATACCCAATTTTTCATCTCAAAAGTTTCATTTTTAGCAGTAAAATGTTCAATGTATTTGTATAGGCATGTTCTCCATGTTTACGAAGCATAAGACAAATCATTAATACCCTTGTAAATCCCACTTTTCTCCCGAAAAGTAGGGTTTAAATGATTATACATTTCACGGACTTGTTAGCGCAAAAAGTTGTAGAAGAAAAAGAAAATACAGAATATAGGTTTGAAATAAGGCCCAGGCCTTAAAAAGATGTCAAAAACTGGAACATGTCACCTTTGACATTTTTTTTAAATGTTCTTCATCACGAAAGGAAAAGCGTCTATAAGAAACTCTTGAACAACTACGTTTTATACATCTAGTACATAAACATTTGTTTGATTTCTTAAACAGGGTCGTATCTTACAACGCATAATGAAGTAATGTAGTAATTTCTTCGTTTTGATTTTTTTTTATTTCATTATGCGTTGGCGTAGTCAACGCGAAATGAAGTAAAAAAAAAATAGTTCATTTCGCGTTGATATGCACCATATCGACGCAAAATGAAGTAATGATGGAAGAACATAGCTGTCTACGAAAGGACACTAAAGACTTAGGAAGCAATACAGGTAAATTCCAATATAAAGACCACATTTGAGACAGTTCAGAAGTGGTCATTAAGACCACATTTGAACAGTCCCAAAGATGGTCTTCCACAAGAGCACACTGAATGTCGCAATCACAAAGAAAATGTAACTTTAACCTTCAAAATATGCTTTAAAAACAAAATTTGTCTTAATTTCACCGTATTTGATTATGTTAGTAGAGTTAAAACTGAACGCCTTACGGTATTTTGGTCTCATGGCTGATGTTTTTCCCTCATTTGTGTTTTAAGTCTCAACACATGATCATGTAGTGCACACAATAGCTGGGGTTGGGGACCATATTGGCTTGGACCAGTCCATAGCCCAGTTGTTTGTCCATCTATGCATCTTAAAAGGAGTGCGAACGTGTTTCAGTTTCCGTCCCACCAACAGCTAAGGTCATACAAAGTAGCGAACTTGGTTTCAAGACTCATTCATACGGAAACGGGATCTCGGTTTCAAGACTGGGATCGATCCTGCTACCCCGGTTTATCAGGCGAGTAGCTATAGCATAACTACTACACCATATAGGCTTCTGTGTCTTATATGGAACTAGATACCTATATATTAAGGACATTTGCTATACAAACCTTATGGTGCCTCTTAAAAGGAAATCGACCTTAGATATAACTCACCAGGGGAGCTTAACGGTGAGTCATTGGTCCGTCGTCATCTGCGTCTGCGATGTCTGTGTCGTCTGCGTAGTCAGCATTTTCAAACATCTCCCTTGAAACTACTAGGCCGATAGAGATTTCGTATGGAACACTCTAGGGACTGGAGAACGAAAGTTTGTTCGTGGGGTCCAGGTCATGTGCCGAGCATCTAAGGTAATATATATATTTTTTAAATATCCTTTTCTCGAGAATGTCTCAGTGGGTCGATTTAAAACATTCTACTTATAAAAGTCTCCACATGCATGTTTTAGCCTTAAATATTTGGGTTACTTTTGTTTCTGTGATTTTTGAAAAAGTGTGCCATCTCTCAAAGCAAAATACATGTGCATTTTTTTTTTCATTTAGAACCGACCTCATACTGTCGACGCATATTCGCCCCCGCCCATCTGGGCTTGAAGAAATAGATGGGCTGCACGATGCTTCCACACAGAGCTGATACCGACCGCATATGAGTACTGGTTATCTGCTTAGAAGGTCTAAGCCTGCCCAGGAAAACTGCTGCGAGTCGGCCCATCCATGCATATAAACCCTTTTGGGTTTAATTGGACGGCAGGAATTGAGATGTCATTTAATCTCAATGTCGGGTAAAAGTCCAACAAAATTGGAAGCAACGTCTCCAAAATGGCCTAAATAGTGTTGACGGTGACGTTAAACCTCAAATCAAACAAACAAACTGTCGACGCATAATGAAGTAAAATTAAGTATGCCACCTATCACCGCTAAATGAATTAATTCTTTCATTATGCGCAAACTTCTTAGTATCGACGCATAATGAAGTAAAAACTACATTTTATTTCATTTCGCATCGACTATGCCAACGCATAATTAAGTTAAAATTCCAAAATGAAGAAATTACTACATTACTTCATTATGCGTTGTAACAGTCGTATATCTTGGAAAACGAGAAAAATAGACACACCTGTCACGTTTTCCATTCTGTGGTCGATGCATAGGGGCTTGAATCATGAAAAAAATGAAAAAAAAAAAAAAATTTTTTTTTTTTTTTTTGGTACTATATTAGAGACAAGGGGGAAACTTCGGCTCCATTTTTTGGGGGGTTACCTCATTTTAACCAGTGTATATTTTTCGCAAATGCAGTTTTTCACCTGCTTATTATGAATTATACAAGTTAAATATGTCCACTTTGCAACAATAATCCGCCTCTGTCTGTCACTTGCAGGAAACATGTTTTTCTCGCATGGATTAACTCAGCAAAGCTAAATTCGGCATAAACGTGTGACAAAAATTTTCAGGTTTTCATCAATCACAAGCGAACTAGTGTTACGGAGGAAACTTTTTTCGCTTTCAACTGATGTCTTTCATTAAAATGAACCTCTCTTGACCAATTTGAATCCAAAAAGATGTACTCGTTGCTCTAAATTTTTATTTTGCTTCTTTTGCTTCGCATTCCGCAGTGTTCTGTCAATGATCGGTATAGATACCCGGGCGCTTGCCATAATCGTCGTGTTTAAAAAACGGGACGTGCAGGACAGATATAATCCGGAACTTTGGAAACTACGTCCGGCAGTGGAGTAGCTGTTGTTACTGTTAAAATGTATGTGATAGTCTTGATTTCGCCTTTGATTTATTTTTTCAATGTAACATATTCTGATAGGACTACGTATACACGTATTACGCAGATAAGATAACTGGATGGTATTTCTACGTATAATGGGCTGTGCTCTTGTAATTTGGTATTGTATCGCTTTGCGGTCAACTTCCAAATAGCCGCTGCAACTTTTTTGACACATGCGCAGAAAAGGACATAAAATGTTTACTGAAAAGCAGAAGACGGCCTTTGATCTGAAAAAAAAAAAAAAAAACAAGACACAACTGCCTTGTATATATCCAGGCTGGGACGGGCATAACCCACGTTATCGAGGAGATTGCTTGAGTGCTCGTATTGAAGGGAAATGTTTGTCAGTTTCTTGCACAACGGGTATCGTATAAAATTTGTGTTTTTGGCATTTGGCAGAGTGCTAAAGAACGTGTGTACACGACGTCGTCACCTTGTGTTTAAACGCTCGTTCCCGGTACACGGCGACGGTTAGCTAAGCAAAAAAAATGCAGCTGTGTTAAGCCAAACGGTTCAGAATATATAAGTTAAAAGAGATACGCCTAGAAATAACTTGAAATTGTTTTACAAATTTGGATTCATAGTGGTCGGAATGACTGACGACTTTAAGCGTGTGTTCTAATATTGTTACCTAAATCGCAATAGGCCTGTAGGACTTTTCCTCTTTTTTTTTCTTTGTGATAAGTTGAAACCAAGGAAAAACGTTTCAATATGTATTTTGTCTAATGTTTGCTGTTCTCTCTCTCTCTCTCTCTCTCTCTCTCTCTCTCTCTCTCTCTCTCTCTCTCTCTCTCTCTCTCTCTCTCTCTCTCTCTCTCTCTCTCTCTCTCTCTCAGATATTTGTAAGAAATGTGTATAGGTCTTAAGACTAAGTAGAGGGGTATGGAAATATTGTGTACTGTTCATTCCAGAGGTAGAACGAACAGCGTACAGACCTAAACTGCACCAACCTGGCCCAAGGCTTATAAAACTTTTTTTTCATGCTCAACTGATAGGGCATGATATTTATCCGGCTCATAACTAAAAAAAAATGTAACGTAAACACGTAGAAAACAGTGTAGTTCATACTTCAGTGAACGCAACGAGTCTTATGATTTTCAGTGACGTCAAGTGGCGTCATTCAAAACCATTGTTCTCTACGGGCGTTGGTGAGGTCAACGCTGTTCCTCTCTTTGTAGTAAAATGGCGTGTAAATGTTTTTCAGTTTAAAAAGTTATAAGCATTATTTTTCGTCCAGTGATGAGGGGCAAAGAATGTAATTATAAATTAATAAACTTAATTTTCTGCTTTTCATGAAAGTATGACCGACAGCGAGTCGCTAACAAAGTTTACATTAACCCCTTTTGGGTTCACTTACTTTGCACACAACACACTGCGTTCGTACTATCATGAACAGCAGAAAAATAAATTTCATTTCTTAAGTGTTTGTTTTCTTTGCCTCATATTGCTGCCTCACTCTAGGGTTTATTAGCTATCATTGCAAAACACCCACATTGAGCCGGGGGTAATTTTGTTTTCAAAACCGTCATCTGTAGCATGTTTTGTTATCCGTGCGATTAGGGGAGAAGCTTCTCAGTTTCTCCATAAATGTACATTTTTAACAGTCAGAATGACATGTCCTTATCAACTTTTAATGAAATGGACATTCAATTTGTCATCAAACTGCTGTCAACTGTCAAAGAAAGCAGGTCATGAAATGTACATGCACTGGTAGCACTTTACATGTAAACGGATGCTTTAGACACAAACTTTAGCGGGTCACTGGAAAAATGATGACGATTTTCTTCAGGAGGTATGGATATTAAAATACTAACATTTTGTTGTAATACATTTGTGTGAATGTGCTTTATCGCTTATTAATTTATGTATATCTGTGCAGTCTTTGCATTCACAATGCATTCTTTAAAGTTTTCGGACCCGCCCATCGGGGCTTAAAGAAATAGATAGGCTGCGTGACGCATCAAAGCAGAGCTGAAACCGACCGCACGCGAGAACTGCTAAACCGCTCAGAGAATCTATGCCTGCCTAGGCAAAGCGGTGCGAGTCAGACCGTTCATGCTTATAAACCCTTTTGGTTTCATTGAGCGACATGGCTTGAGAGGTCAATTCATTTCAATGTCGAGTAAAAATCCCACAAAATGGATTCAACGTATCCAAAATGACCTGTTGATGGGCACTTTAAACATCTAATCAACCAAATAAATTCCTTAAAGTGTTTGGGTGAGAAAAATAATTAATATTGCGGTCGTGGCTTCGGGCTCGTTTTCAATGAATTAAAGTCGCATGCTCGACAAAACCCCACATGATACTTAGCTAAACTGAAAACTTGCTTGAAAATTCCTTGTTTCGGCCTCAATCCCATCATACATTCTATTATTCAGTTCCTATCTAAGCAGGAAACCCCCCGCCCATCGGGGCATGAAGAAATGACGCAGAGCTGAAACCGACCCGCACCTGAGTACTGTTAATCCGCTTAGAGGATCTAAGCCTGCCCAGGAAAAGCGGTGCGAGTCGGCCCGTCCGTGTTAATTAACCCTATTGGTCCATTGGGCGGCAGGGCTTGAGATGTCATTTCATCTTAAGGTCGGGTAAAAGTCCCACAAAATTGAAAGCTACGTCTCCAAAATGACCTTTGCAGTGTGTTGACGGGGACGTTAAACCTCAAATTAAACAAACAAATCTAAGCAGGAAATTGATGAACTGTTATTATTTAAAAATAGCGAGCATCACAAATTTAACGCTCGGCTGAATTGGGCATGAAAAACGTTGTATAACCTTTAAATAGCCTGGTCGAGAAACACTAAGATTGGATTGCCGCTTTACTCAACAGCACCAAAATTTTTAAATGTCCTATATCTTGACAAGGCCCCATTTCTCACTTACTCTAGGCTAATACAAGTACTTTTTCAGTAGATCTATTTTAGCACTTTACAATCAAACCTTTCATAAAAGACATCTATTTTAAGGCATTCAAGAGTGCTGCAACGGAAGGCCAGGTGTTTTTTTTTTATTTTACCGGATACTACGGTCTTCGACCACATGTGATTAACGACCGGCTCGATATGGGTGAAATAAACTCGAAAGGACCGTAAAATGATCCGCGATCTGCACCCCCCCCCCACCCCTCCACACACACACACACTCACAAAAAATTAAGGTTGATATGCTCTAGCTGACCTTTTTTGTTTGCTGTGTTGTGGTGAGTTGTGGTGCCTATTCAGATTAATACAAACTTGCTGAGCAGAAAAATTGAGCAATGTTTTTTTTTTACCAAAGTCCTTACATCAATGGTTTTGACCGAATTCATAAATAGAAGCGTCCACTTCAGAAACTCGCGGATGAGAGAGCATGTGTGTGCTGCACTGTAGGGGTTCTGTCCCCTTAAATCCCTGTTGGAAAAGGACCCAATGGGCCCAACCTAAATAGTGCTTATTGCCTTTTACTGGCCATTAGCGACCCCGGATCAAAATTTCAAAACATAGAAAGGAATATGTTGCAATAGGGAACAAATTGTTTCCATGCTGCATCATTTTGAACATTTACCTATTGGTGACATTTTTAACAAGCTGGCTGTTTTTTTCATTTCTGTCTACACATGCATGAGTGAAACTGCTTTGAAAATAACACAAAACGTCCACGATTTCAACAAAAAATACATCTTACTTTTTCTGAATCCTGTGAGGAGATAACTACGGCTAATCCCTGCCTTCCTAAATTTAGCCACCCACCAAGCTCAGTGGTTAGTCCATTTGCCTCAGATGCTAAAGGTCCCAGGTTCGATCCCCAGCAGCGGTGACAAAATTTCGGCGTCAGAACACGTCCCATCGGCATCATTTGCAGGTATGAATGTCAAAAAGTGCATGCCCTTCGAATCTGGACGTTAACGGAGCCCCCCCCCCCCCCCCCCCTGCAGGGAGAACCATCCCCTGTGCAGGTTAAAGAACCCTACCGTAATTACATGGTTACTGTGTACTCTTTCATCCTTCAAAACTGGAGTATATGCAGTTTACAACGTCTGTGTCCCCTATTGGGGTTTAGTTGAAAATGGAAGAAAAATAGCGATAATGCTCATTTGTCTCTACTTCGAACGGCAATTTTAAAATTGTACAGCACCGGTCGTTCCGGTCGTTAGTTCATCGATAGAGTAGCCCGGAATCAGCAGAAAACCAAGCTTCGCGACGATTGTTTTATTGATCTGTTACAGAATTGATTGATTGATTTGAGGTTTAACGTCCCCGTCAACACTGTAAAGGTCATTTTGGAGACGTTGCTTCCAATTTTGTGGGACTTTTACCCGACATTGAGATGAAATGACATCTCAAGCCCTATCGCCCAATGAAACCAATAGGGCTTATTAGCATGGACGGTCCGACTCGCACCGCGGTTCCTGGACAGGCTTAGATCCTCTAAGCGGTTTACCAGTACTAGTGTGCGGGCAAGATTCAGCTCTGCGTGGAAGCATCATGCAGCCCATATATTTCTTCAAGCCCCTATTGGCGGGGGCTGATCTGTTACAGAAAGCGATGTGAATGTAGCAAAAACTAAATTTAGAGCTGCAAATACACCATTTTGGATTCAAATTGGTCAAGAGAGGTTCATTTTAATGAAAGACATCAGTTGAAAGCGAAAAAGGTTTACTCAGCAACACTAGTTCGCTTGTGATTGATGAAAACCTGAAAATTTTTGTCACACGTTTATGCCGAATTTTGCTTTGTTGAGTTAATCCATGCGAGAAAAACATGTTTCCTGCAAGTGACAGACAGAGGCGGGTTATTGTTGCAAAGTGGACATATTTAACTTGTATAAATCATAATAAGCAGGTGAAAAACTGCATTTGCGAAAAAGATACACTGGTTAAAAAGAGGTAACCCCCCAAAAAATGGAGCCGAAGTTTCCCCCCTTGTCTCTAATATAGTACCACAAAAAAAAAAAAAAAATTTTTTTTTTTTTCATTTTTTCATGATTCAAGCCCCTATGATCCGCCTTGTCAATCTTATCTGCGACTACTATACAAGTACTTCTTAATTAAATTACTATATTTATTTCTTCTACCTGAAATAAACATTAATTTTTGGGTGGGGCAGTGGGAACAGGTGCGACATCAACTTCTTCGAAGTTCGATCTATATTCTATAATTATTAATAATATTATTTTAGATATGCGGGGTCCCGATTATCCCGTGCCATATTTTGAAAGCAAAGTGAAAGTGCGCTGGAACGACGAACGACTGTACATTGGAGCTTATCTGCAAGAAACAAACTTCTGGGGAACAATAACGACAGATGAAGACCCGAGTCAGTTATTATTTCTTTTATAGATTGTTTGCATATCGACCAAAGTTTCTAAGCACAGTAGCTTTCCATAGCTGATGTCCACGTGACTATATGTGTATTGCTGATTTGTAGGAGGTCCGTGTAACCATCACGAAAACACGGCTATATAATTTTGACCCCCTTCAACCGCACTTTTCTTTAGTAAAACTGGGGTTTACAGGGGTAAACATTATTTTTCTTATTTCTGCTCTAAAATATAGATTGTGGGTACTCGTTAGAACCGCCTCGATGAGGCGGTTCTAACGAGTACACACAATCTATATTTTGAGCAGAAATAAGAAAAATATCGCATTTTTTCATCTAAAATTTTTCGTTTTTTTTTCCGCGGTAAAATTTACACTGTATTTGTATAGGCGTGTTTTTGTAATGGGTTATTCATAGAAAATAGCCGAGTTATTCTTATCTCTGTGAGGTCAGAGTGCTGCGCACGTGAGTAATCTAAAGAATCTGTGGAATCATGCGTTGGGTTTGGCAAACAGTGTAGACCCTTATCAGACGCCACACCGTGGCGTCTGATCAGGGTCTGCACTGTTAACTTACAGTACAGGAACTTAATGGTTAAGCGAAATAGTCCAAGCCCCGTCCAGGACCGTTTTCCCAGGCTTCTTTCCGAGAAAAGCGATCCATCATTTCTGTCAGTGCTTTGAATAGTGGTAGATTTAGAGGTGTTCGGCAGCCCCCACCCATCGGGGCTTGAAGAAATAGATGGGCTGCATGATGCTTCCACGGAGAGCTGAAACCGACTCGCACACGAGTACTGGTAAACCGCTTAGAGGATCTAAGCCTGCCCAGGCAATGCGATGCGAGTTGGACCGTTGTTACAACGCATAATGTAGTAATGTAGTAATTACTACATTTTGATTTTTTTTACTACATTATGCGTTGGCATAGTCGACGCGAAATGAAGTAAAAAAAATTATTTCATTTCGCGTTGAAATGCACCATATCGACGCATAATGAAGTAATGATGGTAGAACATAGCTGTCTTCGAAAAGACTTAGGAAGCAATACAGTTAAATTCCTACAATTTAGACCACATTTGAGACGGTTCAAAAGTGGTCTTTAAGACCACAGTTGAACAGTCCAAAAGACGGTCTTCCACAAAAGCACACTGAAGGTCAAAATCACAAAGAAAAAGGTTTATTGGGCGGCATCTCAATGTCGGGTAAAAGTCCCATGAAATTGGAAGCAACGTCTCCAAAATGACCTAAATAGTGTTGACGGGGACGTTAAACCTCAAATCAAACAAAAGACAGCCAGGCAGACAGACAGACAGACAGACAGACAGACAGACAGACAGAATGGACAAAAACTATATACCCCCTTGCATACTTCGTATGCCGGGGGTATAAATAGATGGGCTGCACGATGCTTCCACGCAGAGCTGATACCGCCCGTACATGAGTCCTCGTAATCTGCTTAGAAGGTCTAAGCCTGTCCAGGAAAACTGCTGCGAGTCGGCCCATCCATGCATATAAACCCTATTGCTTTTAATTGGACGGCAGCGATTGAGATGTCATTTCATCTCAATATCGGGTAAAAGTCCCATAAAATTTGAAGCAATGTCTCCAAAATGACCTAAATAGTCTTGACGGGAACGTTAAACCTCAAATCAAACAAACAAACTGTTGACGCATAATGAAGTAAAATTAAGTATGCCACCCATCGCCGCAAAATGTAATAATTCTTTCATTTTGCTCAAACCTCTTAGTATCGACGCATAATGTAGTAAAAACGACATTTTATTTCATTTCGCGTCGACTATGCCAACGCATAATGTAGTAAAAATTTCATAATGTAGTAATTATTACATTACTACATTATGCGTTGTAACAGACCGTCCATGCTTAAAAACCTTATTGGTTTAATTGGACGGCAGGGCTTGAGATGTCATTTCATCTCAATGTCGGGTAAAAGCCCCGCAAAATTGGAAGCAACGTCTCAAAAATGACCTATACAATGTTGACGGGGACGTTAAACCACAAATCAAATAAACAAATACGAAAACACTCCCATACGAATACATTGATAATTTTTCCGCCGAAAAACGAAAATTTTAAGAAGAAAAATTTCATTTCTGTGTCGGTAAAAGTCCCACAAAATTGGAAGCAACGGCTCCAAAAAGACCTATACAGTGTTGACGGGGACCTTAAACCTCAAATCAAACAAACATCACGAAAACAGGCCTATATTATTTTGACCCCCTTGAACCCCAGTTTTATATAGTAAAACTGGGGTTTACATGGGTAAACCTTATTTTTCTTACTTCTGCTCAAAATAGAGATTGTGCTGTTCGAACGATAACCCACAATCTATATTATAGAGCAGAAATAAGAAAAAAATAGGTTTACCCCTGTAAACCCCAGTTTTACTATATAAAAGTGGGGTTCAAGGGTGTCAGAATTATATAGGCATGTTTTCGTGATGTTTAGAGGTGTTCGTTGGGTTTGGTCGAACACCACTTGTCTGGCCACATTGTTGTATTGTCCGGGATTCCTTTCAAATTTACAGACTGGAACAGGCACTTATGCAAACAGTGCACTAGATCTGAATATGTTTTATCATATGACGTCGCGGCTGAGAGTGTAATAACGTCATGTTATAAATTCGATAATCCACTAATGGATTAAAAATGCAAATTACGTAGATACGCCCCGTAACGTTACATGTGCCACGTCCTTAGCGACTTAGCGTTTACTAATGGCGGAATATTGACATTTTTGGAAACCAATCGTGAATAAAATTAGTTTTAAATGTCATATGATAAAAAGAATCTTGCATTCGTGCTAATGTATTATTGAATTTATTAAACTCGTTGAGGAAAAGTGATAAAATGCTCGGAAAGCCTCGCATTTTATTGCTTTTCCTCAACTCGTTCAATAAATTCAATTATACATGAACACTCATGTATGATCCTCTATGCATTGCCATCCTGTTAAACTCCCGATTACTTCTTACTGCGGGAGTGGGGGGTGGAGGGAGGAGTTGGGTGAGGCAAAGTTGTCGTTATCTTACGCCACTAGGGCGCACAACTGATGATGACTTTCATTTGTGGAAGGCCTGCTGTCCTTGTAGTAGGTAAGGGTAGAGGGGGACTGTTCTAATTTCATCTGTTTCGTTGTTTTCTTTCAGCTTCGTCTTCCATCCCTATCCCTCCGTTCGTCTCCTCTATTATCTCTCCTATATATTTTTCTCTTTCTCCGGGATACGACGCAAAATGATCCACAAAGGTTGACGTGTCGTTAAACCACAACACACACAAAAAAAACACGATTAACAAGATTTCCTACCGTAGATTGGTTTAAAAAATCGGCTACACTGAGCGATTCGAAATCCCCTTTGCTTAATGATGAACCCCGTTTCCAAAATCATAGATCTGCCCATAGGTTTACTCATGCCTATCTTATGCCCATGCTGTGTTGAATCAAGGCACTGACAGGACTGGCGCGCGATGATCGTCTCTAAGTGTAGGCTGGGAACAGCCCTTCTTTAATCAGCGGAAGGGAGAGCCTGATAGCTCAGTGGTTAGTGCACTTGCCTCTGATGCTAGAGGTCCCGGGTTCGATTCCCGGCAGCGCCGATAAAATATCGGTGTCCGAACATGCTCCATTGGCATCATTTGCAGGGATGAATGTCATAAAGTGCACCGTCCTTCGGATCGGGACGTTAACTGGAGGCCCCCTGTGCAGAGAGAACCATCCACTGTGCAGGTTAAAGAGCCCTACCGTAATTACATGATTACTGTGTAGGCTGTCATCCTGCAAACATGTAATGGTCAAATGTGACCGACGCAGTATCAGCAGAAAGAAAGAAAGAGGGAATGACCGTAGAAAAGATTTCATGATCAATCTCCACGAAAGAATGTTGCCGACCCCGACAGAGCATATGGTACCAATTAACATTACATAAAATTAAATTTCAATTCTTAATAAGTCTTTACGTTGGAACCATCATAGAATCTGAGGCCTGACCTACCGGGGTGCAATTGAAGAGGGAATTCAAGTTATAAACCGTGATTGGGCTAACTACCATGCATGCAGTCTGTCGTATAACATTTATGTTGAACCCAATGTTTCACCCAAAGCTTGTTACAAATCTAGCAGATCTATTCTGACCGTTTTCAATTTCTGTATTACAGACCACTCCATTGGGGTCCCCGGCCCCCGCCCAGCGGGGCTTGAAGAAATAGATTGGGCTGCATGATGCTTCCACACAGAGCTGATGAAACCGACCGCACATGAGTACTGGTAAACCGCTAAGAGGATCTAAGCCTGCCCAGGCAAATTGGTTCGAGTCGGACCGTCCATGCATATAAACCCTATTAGTTTCGTGTGGCAGGCGGCTTGAGATGTCATTTCATCTCAATGTCGGGTAAAAGTCCCACAAAATTGGAAGCAACGTATCCAAAATGACCTATAATTTGTTGACACGACGACGTTAAACCTCAAACAAACAAACATTGGTTTTTGTTTGTTTGATTTGAGGTTTAACGTCCCCGGCAACAATGTATATGTCATTTTGGATACGTTGCTT
The DNA here is from genome assembly GCA_963580285.1 of Lucinisca nassula. Taxonomy (NCBI): domain Eukaryota; kingdom Metazoa; phylum Mollusca; class Bivalvia; order Lucinida; family Lucinidae; genus Lucinisca; species Lucinisca nassula. Next base: position 231,040 of record CAUZLF010000303.1, on the reverse strand, counting down.
CCAATTTTGTTGGACTTTTTCCCGACACGGAGATGAAATGACATCTCAAGCCCTGCCGCCCAATGAAGCCAATAGGGTTTATAAGCATGGACTCGCACCGTTTTGCTGGGGCAGGCTTAGATCCTCTAAGCGGTTTACCAGTACTCGTGTGAGGGTCGGTTTCAACTCTGCGTGGAAGCATCATGCAGTCCATCTATTTCTCCAAGCCCGATGGGCGGGGGGGGGGGGGGGGCGAACAAACATTGGGGTCCCAGATGCAACCTATTCTGCAGCCATCGATGAGGCACAAAGAGTTTACTTTGCGCACATGACAAAAACATTTTTTCTTTGTTGTGGCTGAAACATGTATGCATTGTAGACTATTCCATTGTTATATGTTGGACAAGTCCATTAGTCATTTAAGTGATGTCAGGTCTATTCTGTTCGTTTTTATTCTATTTTTGACGATGAATCCTATCAACAAACAGCGAAGACCCTGAGCGGCGTCTGATCCGGGTCTGCGCTGTTTGCCTATACCCCATCTACGGATTTTCAGGAGATAAAAATCCCCAAAACATTATACATTTTACTGAATGACTTTGTTTTTCTTCTTTTCAGTTTGGTACGAGAACTCATTTATCGTAAGTTGATTTGGTTTAAACATTATTTGCATGACCGTGTTTTTTTTCCATTATACCGAAAGCTCGATCGAACATTTTTGGTCGACTGTTTTCCAATCGACCAAAAGCTGTTAACCAGTACAGTGCAAATTATTTCGCCAGAGACTGACAACTGCTGTTCTTGAATCGGCGGAAGGGAGAAAATGACCGTAGAAAAGATTTCATGATCAATCTCTACGAAAGAATGTTGCCCACCCCGGAGGTATCGAACACGCGTCCTTCTGATCACCAGTCAGACACGCATCCGACTAAGCTACCGAAGCCGGCGACTCAGCCGTGGTAAACGAGCCATCGATGTTTGGGCAATCGAAGTTCGACATTTGTTGTTAGTTTGATTTGAGGTTTAACGTCCCCGTCAACACTATATAGGACATTTTGGAGACGTTGCTTCCAATATTGAGGGACTTTTACCCGACATTGAGATGAAATGACAGCTGAAGCCCACCGATTGGGTTTATATGCATGGATGATCCGACTCGCACCACCTTTCCTGGGCAGGCTTAGAACCTCTAAGCGGTTTACCAGTACTCGTGTGCGCTCAGTTACAATTCTGCGTGGAAGCATCATGCAGCTCAATCTTTTTTTTCGTCAAGCCCCGATGGGCGGGGGCCGTCGAAGATCGGCATATGCACCAACACAGATTTAGATTATTTTGCATTTACAATCGAACCTCGATGGCTCAAATCTCTTTAGGACCATGAAAATGTGTTTGAGACAGCGGTAGTGCCAGCCACGTATATAGGTTACTATTAGTGCCATACCAGGAGGCATAATGAAGATTATTGTGGGATATCTTTTCGATGTTCTATAATAAAATTGTATGGTGTGTATACTCATTAGAATCGCCTCATCGAGGCGATTCTAATGAATACACTCAGCATACATTTGCCAGATAAAAGTCGAAAATCATCTGAATTATCCCGCTCTACTTCTTATGAAGAGGCATTCCCTATGGGCTCAAGAATGGGTTCGACTGAGTCATGGTAAACGAGCCATCGGTGTTCGAGCCATCGAAGTTCTACTGTATATCATTTTTGGAATAATGAATTTTGCAATTCTTTTTCAGGCTTACTTCGTGCCTGATGGCAGTTTTCATAAGTAAGTACATTATATATATATATTGATACTTTACAGTAAAATTCCTATATAAAGACCACCGTTAGACCACTTTTGAACAATCCCAAAGATGGTCTGAACAGTTTCAAAGGTGGTCTCTTATCAGGAGAGACCGGATGCAGAAAACACAAAGACAGTATAACTGAAACCTTCTCAATAATCTTTTAAAAGCAGATTTAGTCTTAATTTTAGGTGGTCTTAATAGCGGAAGTTTACTGTACATGTACATGTATTTGTTTGTATACTTAAGAAATAGATCAGATCAAGCTGTGATTTGTTGAGTAATAAATCACAGTTTGGAGGTCAGTTGTAAAGTAGACAAATCACGAGCGCGTAGCGCGCGTGATTTGTCTACTTACAACTGACCGACAAACTGTGATTTATTACCTAACAAATCACTAGCTAGAGCTGATCTATTTTGATTCTAACACGCTGAAACTCGGCAATAATGCTGTTGTTTCCTTCAAATTCTCACAAATTTTCGCCATTGTTAGAAAAAATCCCGCTAAAATTATTGACTGAAACACACGCATTTATATCCTTTTCTAACGTTTTCGATGCGAGAAAATGACGTTACACCGTCTAACGTCAAGGAAATCGACTAGTGACGTCATAAAATCGCAGTTTTTAATGACGTCACTGGTCACACTATTCCTTGCCGTGATTTTTTGTAGAATAAAACACAGTTATTTTCCATTGCCTATATAGGCGCGCTGTGTTAGAATTGGCGTTTACACTATTTACATGTAGGCCATAACCAGCTGGTCAGTTTACCTGGCAGACTGGTACATGACCGATTAACAATACAGAGCACATTCTTTCTTCAGAAACTGACAACTGCCCTTCTTGAATCAGCGGATGCGCCAGAAAAAATGAACATGGAATTTCCACGAAAGAGTACTGCCAACTCGGCAGGTATCGAACCCATGACCTCCTGTTCATCAGTCAAGTCAGACGCGCAGCCAGCTAAGCCACCGAGGCCTGCATATTGATTGCGAAATCACAAGGTCCCCGTCAACACTGTATAGGTCATTTTGGAGCCGTTGCTTCCTATTTTATGGGACTTTTACCCGACACTGAGATGAAATGACATCTCAAGTCCTTCCCCCCAATGAAACCAATAGGGTTTATATGCAAGGACGGTCCGACTCGCACCACTTTTTCTGGGCAGGCTTAGAACCTCTAAGCGGTTTACCAGTACTCATGTGCAGTCGGCTTCAGCTCTGCGTGGCAGCATCATGCAGTCAAATCTATTTATTCAAGCCCCGATGGATGGATCGTCAACCTTGGGTAATTCGAAGTTGCTCTAAGGTCCCTGGAGAATTCTTTCCAAAACCCCAGATGCAGAGGAATCTCGTTATAACGTCAGTGTTTGTTCCCTTGTATCTTGCCGTTATAAAGAATCCCAGTTAGGAGTCGAGACTTTTTCCCTTCATTACTGCAAGAAACAAATGCTATCGACATTTGTTAGGATCGCCCTGATTAAGAAGTTTAACAGTTAACAATGCATTACGAGCGTTGAAGTCAGTTTCATGACTAGACACTCTGGCAAATCGAATTAATTGCGAAATATAAACGCCATAGGATGCCGCACGAAGAAGAACGTCACCATCCAAGAAAGGAAAATTTACAATCCCTAAATCAAAATCATCGCGTTTATAATAAAATTTGCAGGAAACAAACCCATCCACAAAAGATAGATGTAAATCCAAAACGGGGCCTCGGTATCATAAGAAGTCGAGACGTTTTGGTGCCAAAATGTTCCTTTTTAATATAATTTAGAAAACGCATACCCACACTTGAAGTTTTTAAGTTATAGCCGTTTGAACTTATGAAGTGCTGTTTCGCCATGCAGCTTACGTCGCTTTTAATGTAGAAAGCCGACGTTACCCGATAAGTTGGAATGCCATGAAGTCAAAGGTCGCGTGTGAGTTTTCCCGTCCGGCGGCCCATGTCTGACAGATTTATGTCTCGTAAGGGTGTCAGTGTTGGACAGATTTCGCAACTAGCTATAGCAAACACAGGGATGCCCCCGTCTCATAAGCATTGGGATGTGAGAATAATTGAATCATTGATCGGGCTGAAATCGAGACAGGGACATTTCAGGCAAGTTTGCAATTTATTTAAATTTCATGCGGGGCTTCAGAGGCTATGCCTCGTATGAGATATAAACTTAAAATTAGCCTGAGGTTTCCTTATCGAGTTTTGAACCCCGGCCCATCATTGATTATTTTTCTCACCCAGCTACTTTATACATGTAATTACATGTTCTGTATCATTCCACAATTTCGCACGTGTGAACCTGAAAAATCTAAATGTTAGCGGGTTGCGCTACAAATCAATCTGAAGACAGTTTCGCAAAAACTTAAATCTTATGCTTGTCAGTTATTGTTAACTTTGAAAAACTACACTTTCCTTGAGGGCACATGACCTTACTATGAAAGGCAATGTGAAAAACGAAACTTTCAATTTCCGGTGCCTTGAATCGGATTTTAATCTCATTGGTTAGTTCTTGTCAATACACATATGCATGCCAAAAACTATAACTATACCTTGTGGTGTCTGAAATCACGTTGTGACAATTTTGCCTCGGCGAGGCAATTTATAAAGAAATATGCCTCAGACAATATCATTGTTTAAGTATTGTCAATATAGATCTGCATGCCATACATTACCAAAAATATTCGTACCGGTTTTAAAGTTATGCGCAAGAACAGCTAACATTTTCACCAGTAACAAGCTCTAACAATATTCTTTGAACAACACGATCTTAGCGTGGAAATTTCACAAACATCACATCTGTATTTTTAAGCTACAAGGAACTGCAGATCAATGTTCTGAATACGACCTGGGATCTGCGGATAAAGAAGCCTTACATCGATAATGATGGTCAATGTCCGGAGGGGGAGAGTGTGGCAGACAGTGACTGGTCAAGCAATCAGGAAAAAAAGATTTACACAGATGGTGTGATAAATGACCCAAATAACACTGGTAAAATAAAATAAGGCCTGACTGACGGAAATGTACGGAACCCGGGAAGGGACAAGCTGGCTTTATTTTTAAAGTTGTCTGCAAAAGATAACATCTTGTGCCCACAAGATTTTATCTTAAGCGAACAACATACTGTCTTGTGCAAGCACGATAATATGTTGAGCAAAAAAGGTGTTATGTTGTTCGCACAAGTTACTATCTTGTCCGCACAATATGATATTTTATTCGCACCACATATTATCTTGTTGGCACAACATATTATCTTGTTCGCACAACAACGTAATATATTGTGCGCACAACATAATATCTTGTTCGCACAACAACGTAATATCTTGTGCGCACAACATATTATCTTGTTCGCACAACACTATTAGTTATTGGGACAATTGCACTTTACCGGGCACTGATTTTCCGTAGGAAAATCCACGTGAGTACGTATCTAAGGTCGTATTATAAGGACGCGCGTGAGCGCGGCCAAAAAATGGAAATAAGGCAGAAAAATGCAAAATTAACCCCCAAATCGTGTAGATTAGGCATATTTTAGGTTAAAACCGAGGTTTTCAACCGTAGGTTTTAACTGAGTTCTGCAATTTGAAGCTTGTTCTAAGCTGGAGAGGCGAAAGAAACGTTAATTACTTTTTGTTTTGCTTGCACTGAATAACTGAGCGTGCGTAATTTCGTTGGTCAAATTTAAAGACCTTAAGATAAGATAAGATAAGATATTTTTATTGTCTCCTGTCCAATACAAGTTAAGACATGACAAATTATGTACGCATAAGCAAGTTCACTAACACAAACTTATTACTCCCATCATAGTAGAGCGTATAAGATGCTTATCTGCAGCTCATAAGTTGCTCACATGCAGGTACAAGATGCATAATGAATTGCAAGTTGTGTAGATCTTAGTGAGACTGCTCGTAAGGAGCACCTGAAAGCAGTCTAACCAAGATGTACACGGGAGTCAGAGACCCTCACACCCATAAGTGACACAGTTAGAAACCTAAATAATGATATAAAAGCTTTAAAAATGTGACCCAGATACAAGGTCACCTAGTCTGGACTACATTAATATGTTTTTTCTAAGTTCAAAAGCATCAAACACATACTTCATAAACAACCGTGTAAAGTCAGTATCGAAAGTAGCAAAAAGTTTTAAAAAAGTGTTTTCTTGCCATAAGGATTCACCGGTTACTTCCATTATCTTCATATTTAAATTTTGCCTCAACCCATCATATAATTTGCAATGAAACAAGAAGTGTTTTTTATCTTCAATTACACCTTTACATGAAAAACAAAACCGTTCTTCTTTGGGTAATTTAGGTCTATTATAACGCCCAGTTTCCACACATAAACTGTGTGAACTTATTCGTAGCTGTGTAAATCTACTCTTTACTTTAGAATCCATTGGCAAAAGTAAATACTTTTCCAAAGAAAATTCATGCTTAACAGAGTTATAGAATTCTAATTTGCCACCTTCGGATACTTTTGATTTCCACCAAATTCTATACATTGTTTCTAACTTACTTTTTAAAGCTGAAGCCAATTTCTCAATACTGAAAGTACATTTATTGTTCCAAACATGCTGGAAACCACTTATGTTTAAAAAATTTCTAATACTTAGTATCCAATTAGAATCTTCCCTTTGCATCTGCTCACTTAAACATTTATACGCTAATGAATTCTTATCACAAAGCAACAATCTAAGCCAGTACTTAACTAGATTAACCATTAAATATATATCCAGTGGATAAGCCCCGAGTTCGCCCCTAACGGCCAAGTTTGTACTGTTCTTGTGTACACGTAAAAGATATTTGTAATGTCTCATAGCCAAGGAATCATAACAATTCTTACCATAACAGGATTCCAAATCATTCTGATCAATCTTGTTTAATTTAATATGTGATGTAGCCCAAATTTCAGCACCATATGTTATAATTGGTCTTATCATAGAATCAAAAAGCTTCATGCCCACCTGTACATTGATTTCTCTTGATGATAGTTTCTGTTTCATGGCAAACAGTGCTTTCATACCTTTGTGAGATAAAGTTTTGATGTCTATAATTCCAGAAGCTTTAATAATTATACCCAAATATCGATATTCATTGACTAATTCTAGAACTTGACCATTAAACAAGAATTGAAATTGATGAAGTTTGCGACCGGACTTATTAAAAATGATAATTTTACTTTTGGAGACATTTAAGTCTAACTTCCACTTAGACAAATATGCTTGCAATTTGTCCAATGATATCTGAAGTCCTTTAGCTGAAGACGACAGTAATACTATATCGTCTGCATACATAAGGCAACTAAGCTTGTAATCAGCAATGTTTACCTGGTCACAAGAATCATCAAAGACGTTTGGCAGATCATTAACATATATGAAGGGGTTAGTGCAAGAAGGGGCCCAAGTCACATTTTTATAATTTCGAGAAAAACGCGAAAAACAAAATATTTTGCAAAATTTTCATAATTTTCATACTTGAATTTAAATAAATTCTTCCGATGTGTTATCGTGTCATCTGAAATGGTGCAAAAACCGCATAAATAGTTCTGAGTATATCGCAGATATTCATTTGTTACAATAATGGTTTAGTGCAAGAAGGGGCCTAAGTCCAGGATTTATTGGACTTAGGCACCTTCTTGCACTAAATAAATACAACAAAGTTTTCTCTATTAAAAGCAGAAACCTATGACATTTAGTTGAACATGTATATTGTATCGTATCACGACTCTTTATTAGTCTATTACAACACAAATCTGAAACAAATGAACATTACATACAATGGAATCTCAAAGCTTTATGTGGTAAAACGGACTTAGACCCCTTCTTGCACCAACAATACGACATTGGACTTAGGACCCTACCAAGAATTTTATTATCCGTCATTTTTAATGTCAGTAAAGAAATAAGGTATAACAAACTATATATCAGATTGTAGGTCTTGATATGATGTATCTGAAAATGATAACATCCCAGATTTTTCCAAAAATGGACTTGGGCCCCTTCTTGCACTAACCCCTTCATATATTAAACAGTTTTGGGCTTAGAATACAGCCTTGCTTAACTCCAACAGATGTGGAGAAGGACTCTGTATAACCATCCTCAAGTTTTATACTATAATTAACTTCTCTGTACATGTCTGCTATAACATTAAAAAATTTCCCCCCGATTCCGTACATTTTTAATTTAAAAAACAATCCGTCTCTCCAAACTGTATCAAATGCCTTTTTTAGGTCAATGAAGCATGCAAAAAGGTACTTCTTCTTTGAAAGAAACTTATTGATTATGGAAGTGAGAACAAAGATGTGATCAGATGTACTGGATTTAGGCCGAAAACCTATTTGGCACCTGTTTACAATATCATACTCCTCTAGATAAGCCTGTAACCTGCCATCCATAATTTTGCAAAACAGTTTGCTTAAACAACTGGACATGGCAATGCCACGATAATTAGATGGATTACTTCGATCTCCCCCTTTATGCAGGGGTTTAATCAAATTATTTCGCCAGGAGACAGGAAACTGGCCTTTTACCAAGATAAGATTAAACAGATTACAATAACACTGTAACAACTCCGGCATTGATGATTTAATTACCTCATTTGTAATGCCATCTAGGCCACTGGCTTTTTTATTTTTAAGCGACGAAGCTGCTTTCATGATCTCAGCAGTAGAAATCTCTGCATCAAGCTTATCCTGCGAGTATGAGTTATGATCAGGTGCACAACATGGTGTCTGACAATTTTCAACATTTTTAAACATGAGTTCTTTGAAGTATGACAACCATTCTGCAGGACTCAAGGCATCATTGTTCTCCTTAGGTTCTAAATTTATGTCTTTGATTTCATCTAAAGTCTTCCAAAAGGCTTGAGGATTACTACTTTCTAAGGTATTCAAGCTATCAATAAGTCTATTTTTATACAATAGTTGCTTTCTTTTAACACATTTCTTAAATTTTTTACGAGCAGCATAAAATCGCTGCACACTATTGATACTACCATTTTGAGACTTAATCAACCGTGCTTGCCTTTGCATGCAGCGCTTCAATTCAAAACACTCATCGTCAAACCATATCTTATGCCTTTTTTACTTTTTTTTACTTGCATTCTTTCTTACAGTATTGTTACATGATGCAAGACCATCATACAATATTTCTGTTAGAAGTTTTGCAGATTCATCTGCATTATCATTCAGGTTTTGTGTAAATAGCTTTATTTTACTTTGTATGTTCTCAGAAGACAATGATGTCTCGAACTGTAGCGCAATTTTATCATTCCATCTGATTTTCCTTGACAAGGGAAATAATTTAGCCTTATAGTCCTCATGAACAATACCAGCACTGCATGCCCTTATCCCAACTGTTATTGGACAATGATCAGACAATGTTAAAAAATCATTAACTTTGAAATATATAACAGAATCTAAAAACTCTGAGCTCACTAAACACCAGTCAACTGTAGACGACCCATTGTAATGGTGACAAGTCATTCTGCCCTGGGTATCCCCGAGTGTTCTTCCATCCAATATTCGCATGCGAGTTCCAATACAGAAATCTACCATTTGTTTCCCCTGTTCATTTGTATACCCTTTATCTAAGGAATTTCTGTTATAATATACATTATCATTTATATAATATCGTGGCAAAGGATTATGGGAAAACTCGTCATGTTGTATATAATCTTTGTCTTTTACATTCACTCGTGCATTGAGATCCCCGAGCAGAACGACTCTCCCCTTACGACTATATTTGCTTATTTCTTCCTCTAAAACACCAAATAGATTTACATTCAGATCTTTATGGCTATAAGACGAATTTATTGGAGGGAGATAAACTGCACAAACATATACATCCTCAGGCATTTTGAAAAATTTCTTGCAAAGTTTAAAAAAGATGAAATCACTTCTGATCACCTTTTCAAATTTGATACCTGGTCTTATTTGTTTCTTCACTAAAACTGCCAATCCCCCAGATCCTTTATTCTTTGCATCAGGCCGGCATACAGAAAATGAAGTGTAGCCTTTCAACTGTATATCTTCTGAGTTTTGGGATTTACAGTGTGTTTCTCCCAAACAAATAATATCACTATTGATATTAGCCATAAATTCTTGACTAGTCAACTTATTGCTTCTTATTCCATTTATTCGAGAATGCAATCCATTGATGTTATAGTAGGTAATGCTTACAGTAGAACTTAACATGGCAGCTAGCAATGCCAGTCATATAATCACAATAACCAAAAGAATCAGTAACTAACCAGAAAAAATTTAAAATATAACTTATTTTCTCTATTAATGAGTTTAAGGGCAAATATTGCCTCACTATGTGGCAAGTGGCTTCCGAAGCAATACTATATCTTAAAATAAAAACCCAACTTAATGACAAGTGCTCTCTTGCCATGTACTGCCATACAATTTATATACTAAAGGCCTCAGTAATATGGTACACTGCAACCGGCCTACGAAACACTGCTTTAGTATATAACACGGACACCTAAATATCACAATTTCTTGCTTAGGTTCCAAACACTGTGTTGCAAAATTTAATAGGTTGCTATGTACTTAACTGGCTACCACATCCCAACCACATAATGAAACGCTATCATACCTTAAAATAATCACAAACAAGTGAACTAGTATAACATATTTACAACTTTCACTTCACTCAACTAATTTCAAGCACCAACCAAGCATGTCATATTACAAAGATTCCCCCAAAATGTGTACATTCAAAAACCTTAAAGCTGAATGACTTTTATATTATAAAGATGTAAAAATATTACATCAAGATAATAAAGGTGAAGTGCCATACTGTGTAGATCCCAGCCAGACTGCTTGTCTATTAACAGTCTGATCAGGATCCACACTGCCACCAGACCTATCAAAAAAAAAAAAAAAAAAAACCCCTAAGCAGGGACCATCACAGGGACTTCTACCTTATATGCTGACATCACTTCGCTTACTCTCAATTTATTACATTACAAACATTAATATACTCCATGCTTGAAACAATTGATCCCTAATCAGAATCAAAACTTCAGGTGCCCAATAGCATTTGACTCTCATTTTCTCAACAGCCGGTACAATAAACATTAGCACCTGCATAGCCACAGACAAAAAGGATTATTCACATAATATTCCTCCTATCTTCACCCGAAGACACATACTGTGAGTGCCCACCAGAAGCACCTGATTAAGGCATCTCCCAAATGAGCACCCCAACACATGCCTCCAACACAAAAACAAGACAAGCATCAGCACCTTTCGAAAGAAAAAGTGCCTTATCAAGCTGTCAGTAGCTTACATGGCCAAAACAGGTAAGATTTGGGCACTGTTGTTTTAATATAATCCCATGTTCATTTAATTTAAATTCCTTTTACTTGTATCTCGGACTACTTTTTACTCAATCCGAAATTGCCATTCAATTATGAGAGTCACCTGTATACAGATATATCATTTGAAAGTGAAAGTGAATTATTATGAATAATCATGATGGGACTGCACACTTATGTTCACAGGCGATTGGGTACCCCCCACAGATGCGAGCCCATCCATCCCACCCAAAAGCAGACTTGCCTACCTCATGAGACAGAAAATAGTAAAATCCCACAGAAAAAAAAAAAAAAAAAAAAATCGTAAGATTCACATTATATTCGTAAGGGTTTTAAGGTATCCGATGCTAGGTCAAAATAGGTCCAATGCCGCGCAGCTTTTATTTGTTTGACTGCAATGAATTGGCTGATTTAACTTTTCTATTTTTTTTTTTTTTTTTTTTTTTTTTTTTCCCCTTTGTAAAGGCATCCATCTTGCCGATCATACCGAAACGAATTTGTTAAATGAACTGGGATTGGATTACTTCACAACCATTAGCCGATGAAATTTAATTTAATTTCGCAACGAGAGTAAGCCAGGAATGACAACTATTGTCTTATTCCGGCTATACCCGAACCGAACCGGGATAATCGCGCCGATTTACCGACCATTTTTTTTTTTTTTTTTTTTTTTTTTTACAAACACCGAAAATCGTACGGAATTCGGCCGGGGTCGTAATTTGGACATGAAAATAGGAAGCCTTACGACCAAAAAGGGTAGGCAAGTCTGTGAAATGGGATATCTAAGCCCGCCATACTACCCATAGATGCAAGCCCATATATCCCACCCAAATGAGATATCTACGCCCGCACCATAGAGAGGAATCAACCACCTCAGTGCATGTTCCCCACTGCAGTGCCTAACACCCATCCAAGAGAGGCAACATTTATTCATATTCTTCAAAAAAGATGTCAATAAGCCACATACTTCCCATATGTGAAAAGGCTCTTACTTGTTTAGAAAATAACAATACCCTTCAAGGGAGGCAACAACTACTTTCATTTAATAGCAATAAGCCACTCACTTCTATGCTAGCCCCGTCCCGCTGAGCCCGGATATGCCTTATCTTTCAAACAATGAAGATCCAGATCAGATGAAGCCATCTGGTCAGGATCCCCACTGTCTGTCATTCACTTTGTGAATCGCAACAGTCACAGGCAACTGTCTCAGGCAACTCGGGCCGAGACCAGGGCCGATATCAAAACAACCGGAACGGCTCGGGCTGAGACAGGCAACTCGGGCCGAGACCAGGGCCGATATCAAAACAACCGTGTAATATTCTATATATCCAAGCCATTATGCGAGGGCAAATATCGCTTTCAGGCAGGGAATGTAATCCCATGTTCCACGTCAAGAATCAAAATAACGAATTTGTTATACTGCAAAGCTTTTTCATGATGGTTTGTACATCTTCCAATGTTTTCTTTTGTAACGTACGTCATTCGAAGATTTTACATGTACATGTGACGTCATCAAACGCGTCATTCTGTAAGCACTACCTTGATCATGGCGGTCAGTGGGAAAATGCTTACGTCGTGTTAGAAGGAAAGTTTTATAATGAAAAACAATCCTAAAGTACCAAATGAATGAAAAACAATCAAAAGTTTCTATTTTATTGTGCTGCATGAAATCATTCTGCTTATATTTTTTATCAACTGAAGTAAATCTAATAGGGCGGACATCGCAGTTCAGCGAAGGCAAGCGCGGGAGGGTTATATATATATTTGCTCACGGAGTATGTGGAAAATAGTTGCCCTTGCGCTGTCCAATCAAATGTCTGGAAATCTCTTTGCAGTATAACAGATTATCTTATTCAAACATATCATCTTGTTTGCACAACATAATATTTTGTTCGCACAACATATTAGTTTTTGAGAAAGAAGATACTATGTTGTGCGAACAAGATATGTTGTGCGAACAAGATAATATGTTGTGCAAACAAGATTATATGTTGTGCAAACAAGATTGTATGCTGTGCAAACAAGATAATCTGTTGTGCGAACAGATAATATGTTGTGCGGATAAAATATTTTTTTTTTTTTTGGTTTTACGGCCCTTTCAAGATTATTTCACTCATATCGAGCCGATCGTTAATCAGAGGTGGGCGAAAACCGGAGTACCCGGAGAAAAACCACCTGACCTTCCGTTGCAGAACTTGGCGTCTCACATGTGACCCGAGCCAGGCTCGAACCACAGCGGTGAGAGGATAAAATAATAGGTTGTGTAAACAATTAAGTAATGAATTTAATTTTTCTGCTGTTCATGAAAGTAAGAACGCAGCGGGTTGCGTGCAAAGTAAAACTTTTAAAGCTGAAAGGCATTTACACGCTGTTTTTCAACAAAGAGCTGAAAGGCGTTAACGTCACCAACGCCTATAGAAAACCATTGTTTAGACTGACGACACTTGACGTCACTGAAAATCACTCAAAATCACGTGACTCGATGCGTACTACATTGTTTTCTATAGGTTTACATTAGACTTTACACTGGAAATGTAAATATGATAATATGTTGTGCAAACAGATCATATGTTCTGCGGACAAGATAACAGATTGTGCGAAGAAGGTAACATCTTGTGCAAACATAATATGTTGTACAAACAAGATAGTATGTTGTGCAAAGAAGATAATATATTGTGCAAACAAGATGTTATGTTGTATGGAAAAGATAAAAAGTTGTGCACACAAGTTATTATTGTTTTCGCACAAGATAATTAATATCTTGTTATCGTGTTATATTGTGCAGACAACTTAAAAAAAATAAAATTAACATGTCCCTTCCCGGGTTCCGTAGAAATGTGGACACAGCCATTACGGAAACATGCCTGTTAAATTACATTCAACTTTATACCACCAAAAACATGGAAATTTTAGATAGAAAATTCACGTATTTTCGATATTTCTGCACAAAACATAGAATGTGGGAACTCGTTAGAACCGCGCCGGGGGTCAGAATAATACAGGCGTGTTTTCGTGGTGGCGAAGATTCAAATCACCCTTTATCAGTTACCCTCCATATTAATTGCATTGCAGCCCATTGACCTGATAAAGATATGCTATCTCAGGACAAGTGAGCTTTATCAGGTTAACGTGGCATTGCACGTTTATGAATGAACCGGGCTTTTAGAAAAAATGGCTAAAATGTTATTTATTTGGATCAGCCTCGCGTTCTACAAGCGTCCTCGAAGCCTTGCCTGATAAACTTGATATCGAAAGACACTCACCTGGTATGCTCTATGTATATGCTATGGAAGTGCTGAAACTGAAGAAACACTAGCAATCCCCTGCTGCAAGGACAGCATGCCTTGCCCACCTGGAAGCCAATGCATTACGATAACACACCCGTGCAACATAGTGCATTTTTTCACATCTCCAAATTGGATACTTTTCTGATGAAAATCCATGATATTTTTCTTATTTGTACTGCAAACAAAGGTTTTGGATGCTTGTTAGAACCGCCTCATTAAGGCGGTTCTGGCGAGTACCCACAACCTATGTCTTGGAGTAAAAATGGGAAAAATAATGATTACCCCCATAAACCCCAGTTTTCTTTATATAAAGTGGGGTGTAAGGGGGTGTTCATTTCACGAACGTGTTCACGTGGTGATCAGTTGGACACCCCAGTGACGCAAGATACACATCACCTTTGCCACCCATCCTGCGAGACCTGTTGTTGTTGTTGTTGTTGTTGCTTCTGCTGCTGATGGTCTTCTTCTTCTTCGTCTTCGTCTTCTTGGTATCATACGGCCCCCGATCATCGGGACTTGAAGAAATAAATGGGCTGCATGATGCTTCCACGCAGAGCTGAAACCGACGCGCACATGAGTACTGGTAAACCGCTTAGAGGATCCAAGCCTGCCCAGGCAAAGCGGTGCGAGTCGAACCGTCCATGCTTATAAACCCTATAGGTTTCATGGGGCGGCAGGGCTTGAAATGTCATTTCATCTCAATGTCGGGTAAAAGTCCCACAAAATTGGAAGCAACGTCTCCAAAATGACCTTTACAGTGTTGCCGAGTACGTTAAACCTCAAATCAAACAAAACAAAGCATGGTATCATAATGATCATGCCATTTATCCGTCGTTACTACAACCTTTTTGTCCGCTGTTACCGACTAATTTGCTCAGTTGAAATGTCTAGCGAATCGGATCTTCGAGCACAACGTGTTTTTGTTTGATTTGAAGTTTAAAGTCCCTGTCATCACGGTATTAGGTCATTTTGGAGACGTTGCTTCCAATTTTGTGGGACTTTTACCCGACATTGAGACGAAATGACATCTCAAGCCCTGTCGCCCAATGAAACCAATACATTTGTAGCGTTTATAAGCATGGACGGTCCGACACTCACATCGCTTTGCCTGGGCAGGCTTAGATCCTCTAAGCGGTTTACCAGTACTCGTGTGCGGGTCGGATTCAGTTCTGCGTGGAAGCATCATGCAGCCCATATATTTCTTCAAGCCCCGATGGGCGGGGGCTGAAGAGCACAACGTGTGCTCAGTGAAAACAATCAACCTGGTTACCCACATCACCATGTTAACAAGTCCGTCTAACATGTAATGAACACCATTCTAGACCCCGCTTTAAACAGAAAACCTTGGGTTTACAGGGGTATACATTAGTCCCCTTATCTTTGCTCAAAGACATACATGTAGGTTAGGGGTACTAGTTAGCATGTTTTACGATAACACACCCGTGCGACATAATGCATTTGTTCGCATTTCCAATATGATGAAAATCCGTGATATTTTTCTACCTAATACAGCAAACATAGGCTGTGTGTGCTCGTTAGAACCGCCAATAAGGTGGATCTACCGAGTGCCCACAATCAGCTATGTCTGGGAGCAGATATAGGAAAATAATCCCGTAAACCCCAGTTTTCACTATATAAAGTGGGGTTTAGGGGTTTGTTCACGTAATGATTAGAACAGCCTTGCTAAGGCGGTTCTAACAAACACCCAAAAACTAAATTTTGAGTGAAAGTAAGAATAGAATAACAGATTTTCATCAGAAAAGTAACAATTTTGGCGATATGGAGAAATGCACAATGTCGCACGGATGTGTAATCATAATGCAACCAAACTACCCAGCAGGTACATGACGTAATTGTGACTTCACATCAACGCCGGCGCAATGTCATGACGTTTATGCAACGTCACATCTACATCGTTGCACCGACGTTGATTTGACGTTGCCATAGCGACGTGTGCCTGCTGGGAAAGCCTTTCCTGTCTCCAGGAATAAATATTTGATCACATCACGTGAACAAGTCCGTGAAATAAAGACCCCCCTAAACCCCACTTTATATAGAGAAAACTGGGGTTTACGTGGGTAAACATTATTTTCCTTATTTATGTTCCAAGACATAGGTTGTGGGTACTCGTTAGAACCGCCTCAATGAGGCGGTTCTAACGAGCACCCAAAACCTATATTTGGTGTATAAATAAGATAAATATCACAAATTTTCATCAGACAAATTACCTTTTTTGAGGTTTGAAAAATGCACTATATTACACGGATGTGTTATCGTAATGAACAGTACATGCACCAAAATAGCATACAGTAATACTCCGATCAACGCAGGCTGATCTGAGTCTTCACTGTGCGTACATGTCCTAAGAGTTTTTCAGTTGACGTTGCCCTTATATCTTTTTTCTATCATTCCATGATGCGATGACCCCAGTCCATCGGGGCTTGGAGAAATAGATTGGGTTTCAAGCTGCTTCCACGCAGAGCTGAAACCGACCGCACATTAGTACTGATAAACCGCTTAGACGGTCTAAGCCTACCCAGGCAAAGTGTTGCGAGTCGGACCATCCATATGCATAAACCCTATTGGTTTCATTGGGTGGCAGGGCTTGAGATGTCATTTCGTAATGCCGGGTAAAAGTCCCACATAATGGAAGCAACGTCTCCAAAATTACCCAAATAGTGTTGACGGGGACGTTAAACCTCAATTCAAACAAACAAGTTCCATGATGCGCATTGTTCGGTAAAGCTTAACCTCATGGCTTATCCGAGGACTGTCGTGAAGGTCTCGTGTTCTCGCACGTTCTCGACGCCCTGCCAAATACAGTGGCGTATACGAATTACAGCGGCATAACAAGATACAGAAGCCGAGTTCCCGCGAGAAATTTTAACGTTGGCACTCTGCGGCACGCTATGAGTTACGGTTGGGTGTGGAGAGCTGTGTAGTGATATCTTCTTGAGTTCTCGACGAGATGATGCGAGTATGTCGTAGGTGTGACAGATGTTCTAACTCTAGACGGAACATTGCAGGTACTTTCTGGAGTGTTGAATGGTCGTTTCCCTTTGCTGCTCTCAGTGAATATACGGACAGGACACAACCTAAGCCAAGTGAGAATGAAGCCTGGTTTATGGACTTTCTCAGGTATGGCAACTGTATAAGGCGCCCTTTTATAACCATAATTATCGGATTATGGATATCCATAATTCGAATTATGGATATCCATAATTATTTATGGATATCAATGATTATTTATGGATATCCATAATTAGAATTAATGATATCCATAATTCGAGTTATGGATATCCATAAATCGATCTGAATTAAAGATATCCATTAATCGAATTATAGATATCCATTATTCGATTTATGGATATCCATAATTCGATTTATATCATTAATTCTAATTATGGATATCCATAATTCGAATTATGGATATCATTAATTCTAATTCACAATTCGATTTAAGGACATCCAAAATTCGTATTGGCAAATGAATACAATAAATAATGTCTGGAACCATAGGCTTTTGGGGTGAATTATGGATATCCCTAATTCGAAATATGGATATCCATAATTCAGCCCGATTTAAAGATATCCATAACTCGATTTATGGATATCCATAAATCAGTGGAATAATGGCTATCCATATTTTGATTTTTTGATATCCATAATTGGAATTAGTGATATTCATAATTCGAATTATGGATATCCATAAATTGCTCTGAATTAATGATATCCATAAATCGAAGTATGGCTACCCATAATTCGATTTATGGATATCTGAAGTTCGAATTATGGATATCCATTATTCGGCTGATGTATGGATATTCATATAGCGAATTATGGATATCTATAAATATGGATTAAATAGTAAAACGGCACCCCATTCAACTGCAGTAAAAAATCCAGAAACTCGAACACGGCTGACTCGTTTAATCCACTCAGTACCAGGAACCCCTAAAAGGGGTAGCTTGGCAAACAGTGCAGGCCCAGATCAGACGCCGCAGAACGCGGCGTCTGATCAGGGCCTTCACTGTTTGCAAAAAAGTTAAGCCAATTCTCGAATAAATTTTGAAGAAAACACAACCTGACACCCCTAAATTTTGAAATGGACTCCTGCTATATATAAGGTGGAAGATTCCATTTGGTACAAAAAAGGTTAACATGGCTAATTCTAACTCGCTCTAGAATCCCCAGAGAATTCTTACTATTGCTCAATATTTATAGGTTATTGACTTTATATTGTGAAATATTCGGCACGAGTTCATATGGTGAAGGACGCACGAGCTTGCGAGTGCGTCTCCACCATATGAACGAGTGCCGAATATTTCACAATATAAAGTCAATAACCTTTTTATTATATACCCAAAACTGGAACTGTCTGTTAGAATTCAGGACTGCCTAGCATTGGACTGTGAGTGTAAAATCAATTTATATATCTTTAGGTGGTCTAAAATTGAAAATAATGCAGCTCGTTAAGTGTCTTCCTACACATTGTAAAATCAAGCCCAATGGCGCCAATGTGAAGATTACGTTAACGTTGGTGGATGTGACGTCATTAAAAACATTGACGTTTCCCAACGCAGGACGCCATTTTTTCCGAAGTGTCCGTTTTATTTCTTTCAAAGTACTCCTGATTTTGTGAGAGCTTTTTTTAAAGTCTTTATTGATTACAGGTAGGTCATATTTGCTAGCATAAAATGCGCTTCATGTTGTTTATCACAGTCGAGATTTCTTTTCTTTTACGTTCTGTCAATCGATTCGCACGACAAGATGGCTGCCGATATTTAAGGTTCAAAACTGAGAAATTTGAAAGTAGTCCTATTATGCACGAGACTGCTTATCTCCGGGCAATATGAACTTGACTACGGGCAATATGGAAAAATATTGACCGGTAACTTCTGTACAAAGTAAACGGGACATTTTCTTGGTATATAATAATCATGTTTATACCACAATCTGCAGGCATTCTTGTAACCCAATAAAGGGGGTCGAATAACTGCACGCTATAATCGGTAGTGACCTATAATACCTTCTACTGACCCATAATACGCCTAGTGACCGTTTACAGACCGGACCTACTTTTCAGGTCACTAATTTACAAGTGTAAGCAATAACATGCAACCTTTTATACATGGGAAACAACGAAACTGCAAGTTAAAATCTTTGCAATATTGATTTAAGCAGATTTTCAGAAATTTCTGTTAAAATCTTACCATCTCGGCTTTTCCTGGTTTGAATGGCCCGTTGGAATAACTGCGCACTGCTACTGCAGTTGTGTCTCAACCTCGAAAATAATTTCAAAAGCTAAAATAAACTACTTATTTGCAGATTTTCTTACAGAATGTAAATCGCTGAGAAACTTTTTTTCGAGCGTCCATGTTGTTTCCCACGTCTTTGTGGCGTGGTGACGTCAGAAACGTTGCACTAGTTGACGTCACGTTATACTACGTGTGCGCGCCATGGCACTGAATGTCGTTCAACATGCCACACTGTCTGCTGTCCTGCTAAATTATTGCAAAACCCCTTTATTTTTGAATTGCGGTATAAACTAAATACATGATTAGTGTCTTTAATAATAAAATATAATCGGTTCGCCGCGACAATTTTATAGGGGCTCGCTAAAGCTCGCCCCTATAAAATTGTCTAAGTTTCACCGATTATATTTTATTTTTAAAGGCACTAACCATGTATTTACTATATTTCGGACAATTCAGGGAGATACAGAGGTTCCTCCTCGCTTTGTTTTTGTTTGAATTGAGGTTAAACGTCCCCGTCAAAAATATTAAGGTCATTTTGGAGACGTTGCTTCCAGTTTTGTGGGACTTTTCCCCGACATTGAGATGAAATGACATCCCAATGAAACCAAAAGGGTTATAAGCATGGACGGTCCGACTCGCACCGCTCTGCCTGGGCAGGCTTAGATCCCCTGAGCGGTTAGGCAGTACTCGTGTGCGGTCGGATTCAGCTCTGCGTGGAAAAAACATGCAGACCATTTATATCTTCAAGCCCCGATGGGTGGGGCCGTATTGAATATGTCCATTAATCCATCTCATCTTGAGTTTTATGGGGCGCCGTTTTACTATTTAATCCATATTTATAGATATCCATAATTATTTATGGATATCCAAAATTCGAATTATGCATTATTATTTATAGATATCCATAATTGTTTATGGATATCATTAATTATTTATGGATATCCATAATTCGAATTATGGATATCCATAATTCGAATTATGGATATCCATAATTCGAACGGAATTAATGATATCCATAAATTGTATTATGGATATCCATTATTCGATTTATTGATATCCATAAATCGAATTATGGATATCCATTATTCGGCTGATTTATAGATATCCATAAATCAAATTATGGATATCCATATATCAAATTATGGATATCCATAAATCAAATTATGGATATCCATAAATCGATTTATGGATATCATTAATTTAGATCGAAATATGGATATCCATGAATCGAACAATGGATATCCTTAATTCGAATTATGGATATCCATTATTCGGCTGATTTATTGATATCCATAAATCGAATTATGGATATCCATAATTCGATTTATGGATATCTATAAATATGGATTAAATAGTAAAACGGCGCCCCATCGTGTTACGGATTGCAAATGTCGTTATGACAAGTTTTGTTTTTATATCGAATGTCGGTACATTTGAATAAAGATGTTTTTTTTCATCTGGAGAAGGTATAGGCGAGGTACTTTAATTTTTATGGTCCAACTAATTCCTTGAGAAATTCTTTTAACACCAAAACACAGGGCTATGTTATGTTAATTACTAAAAAAAAGTCCTCAAAAAATATCCGTGCCAGTTCTGAGAAAATTAGAATTTAATCCGCAGAAAAAGCATTAAATAAGTAATGGCCAGATAACAGCACCATACACTGTTTCACCGGCTGTAAGGCTCCTCACGCGCAAAAAAATGACGTCATCAAAAACAAAACATGTCAGAAATTGATAATGTGCAGTCTTTCTACGTTCTATTTTTTTAAAACATGCCATTTATATTTTCCTTGTATGCTATTGATTAACAAGATCTATGTTCAAGTTGTAAAATAAACATTTTTTTGGGGGGGGTTGGAAAATACATTTGTCAATGTCTCATGACAAAATTTTAATGTATGGAAGCACATTTGTGCCATCAGAATCAAAAGAATTAATATCGTAAATATGTGCATACGGTGTATTTCGGTAACATTACGCACGTAAGATTTTGATTGCTATGTGTGACTTTGTGGAAGCAACCACTCAAAAATCACAATCAGAACAATTGCAACACTGTCCTATCTACTTACTGCAATAGAAATTGGCCGCTGACTTTTTAACAGGCAGGAAAAATAATAGGGGTGTACCCCCTTGAAATTGATTTACAAATTTTGTCTCCCAACATTGCGCACAATAACTGTTTTGAGCTGACTGAACACAAAGGTTGACCCAAACAACCTTAAAAGGGGCAAAATCCAGATGAGAAAAATATCTTTCAGCTAATTTGCCTTGAGGAATCCATATATGAAATTTCACAACCCTGGCATACAAGGTTCTGAAGTTTTGCTATACATCACAACGCATAGGCCTACAATGTACCCAAAGTGACAAAGGGTCATTAGCCACAAAGTATTTTTCGGAATTTAGTCAAAAGTTTATCAGGACATCTACTCGTCACCAACTTACAAGGCTCTAGCTCCAATAGATTTTGACATATTTTGCTGACAAGATGTTATAAAAAAATTCAAAGGGCAATAACTATTGAAAGGGGCATAATCCAGATAAGAAAAAAAAATACGCGTGAGCTAATTTTCCATGAAGAATCGATATATGAAATCAAAACCCTAGCATGCACGTTTCTTGCGTTATGCTATGCATCAAAGGCGTAAAGGAAAGTCGAACGGACGAACCAGAAGCAATATGCCCCTCCAACTTTTTTAAAGTTGGGGTCATAAAAAAACATAACGAAAACACGCATATTCAAATCTATTGGAAGATTTCGTCACCCCCAAAAAAATCCAGAGAAAAATTCTGAGGTTTTTCTTATTCATCACGACAACGAGACGTTGCTTCCAAGTTTGTTGGACTTTTACCTGACATTGAGATGAAATGACATCTCAATCCCTGCCGCCAAATGAATCCAAAAGGGTTTACATGCATTGACAGGCTGACTCGCAGCAACTTTTCTGGATATTCTCAGTGCTTTAGCATTATTCATATGCGGTCGGTATCAGTTCTGTGCGGAAGCATTAGCAGCCCAATCTATTACTCCAAGCCCAGATGGGTGGGGTCAAAAACACGCCTATATAATTTTGACCTCTCGAACCCCACTTTTAAATAGTACAGGGATAAATATTAAATTTCTTATATCAGCTCAAAAACATAGATTGTGGGTACTCGGTAGAACCGCCAAGTTCAGGTGGTTCTGTCAAGCTCAGCAATCTATGTTTTGAGCAGAAATAAGAAAAGCATCATTTTTTATCTTAAAATTCCATTTCTGGGCTGAACAAGTGACAATGTTTTTGTTTAGGCGTGTTTCGTAATGTCTGCTCAAAAGCATAGATTCTGGGTCCTCGATAGAAACCCCCTCCTACTGGAGTTTTAGTTTATACTAATTTATTTTAGTTCGATTGCGATGAAAGCCTCAAGCTTAATTAATAGCTCTCGAACACTCATTCCGGATGTTTTCACGCGCACGAGGGAGAGGCAGTTGACTTTTACACCACTGCTACCCATTAACACCTGGATGGGTGGGGCAGTGGGGAGTTTTAGGGGGTGTACATGTACATTATCCTATTTCTGCTAAAAGAAGCCTCCATGGTGTAGTGGATAAGCTACTAGCCTCATAAACCAGGAGTCGTGGGTTCGATCCAAGGGCTTCGCCAGACTCTCAGATGAGTCTTTAAACCGAGGTCCGATCTCCGTATGCAGGGGTTTCATCAATAGACGGGTAGTGGAGATTTTCCCGTTTACTTAGACATTATTCCCCTGCTACGCTTGATAAATTTGTAAGGGCTTTATTCAGATAACATTGAAAATCACACTCCTATCTTTCCTTGAAATCTAGATGCCGAAATGTTTTTGAAACCACTGCATATGACATTTGCTGTTGACGGGATGTAAACCTCAAACACACTAACTAACTTATTTCTGCTCAAAACATAGATGAGGCAGTTCTATTGAGTATCAACAATCTCAGAAGCTATGTTTTTGAGCAGAACAAAAAAAATACCCCCTAAAGCCCAAGTTTTTCAAGAATATGGATAAAAGTGGGCTAGTGGGGGTTAAAATTATATAGGCATGTTTTCGTGATGTATTTGCTTTTGAGTTTCCTTTTTTCCCCTTTCCCCCCCCCCCCCCCCCCCCCCCCCCAAAAAAAAAATTATTTTGGTGTACCAATAACTTATCATTTATTTTGGCGCACAGGAACTATCATTTTTTTAATGATTTCATGAAGTTAAGTACCGATATGGATTTACTTTTAAGATATATGTCAGTGATATTAATTTTTTCTTGTTTTAAGCGACTTTCCTTTATTGTCTACGCCCACGGGTGTAGACAATCTTAATGATAGCTTTTGCTCCGGAAGCATTTAATGAAAGGTCATGACTGGTATTCTGTTGACTGGTTCTAATTTTCATTTTCCATCTGATTACCCCAGGACATCCCAACTCTGGTCATACCGAATGCCCACTTGCATATTGAAACCCAGCAATTACCTGAAAGCTGCCTAAAGTTTATCACATGGATACGCACGATTGCTATCACACTTGCAAAATTAACATATATTTGCCCTTATCTAGTTCTTCCCACATCCAATTCTAACTGTTTTCATTTCTAGACGGCAATCTTGGCAGATTGTTTTTCATGACGTTAACGTAGAATGTAAAATTAAAGTTTAAACTAGAATGCGAAATGAAGAAACCGTAAATGTAGGCATGTAGTACAGTTAGTTGTAATTGATAGTGAAAAAAAAATCGGAAAATATTGTTTTATGTGACATTGGTGATAAGATTTGGAAATCCTCATTTGATATCTGTGACTTTTTTACACTTTGTGGTAACTGGCACATTTTTAGTTCTACACAAATTAATGTGTGTTTAGCATAGACTTAAGCTTTTTATAAAAGCTAATACTTCTTTTTCGAAATTTCACACACACACAAAAAAAAAATACTAGTACAAAAAAAATTAAAAGAATACTTTTATCTTCAGAATTTTTAGTATTTTTCCCCAGATAGAAATATTCATTTTGGATGATTTAATGAAGTCAAGTATTAATTGTTTAACATACGCCTGTTTTATTTTTTGTTAATTTTCTTCATTTTTCGTATTTTTTTCACCCCCCCCCCCCCCCCCCCCCAAAAATACCCTTTCCCCTCGGATTTTTTTTGAGGACTTTTTTTCTATACATCAGGACACCTTCTTGATACTAAAACCGCTGATAACATTTCTCAAGGAATTAGTTGTGGGTCAAGGGTCATTTCCGGCTAAATGTACTGGCCTAGTACATGTTTTTTTTTTGTGTGTAAACATTAGATAAAAATATATCCTTATGGGTAATGGGAACACCTGTCATATTTTCCGCCATTTTTCAAAGGGAGACAATTTTCGGAAATTCCTGTTGGCTTTTCGATAAGCCCTGTCCCGCAGAAAAAGGGGTCTACTCCTAAAGGAAAGAATTTGCTCCTCAGGAGCAAATTCTTTCCTTTAAGAGTTGATCCCTATTGACATGGGAGACAAAAATACTTTTGGTGGAGTTTCCTAAAGAAAAAGTGGTTCGAGCCGGGCCGCTTCTTACATTGGTATGGCACTTGCCTGTAGATGAGTTGTTTTATCTTCGTTTTACAGGGCACAGTATAGCGTGGATGTAATAAATGGGACATACCTTAAGGTATGTACTGATTATTATGGAGAGACGTTGTCGTATTACTACTTAAGTGGAGCAAAATATAACAATACTATGACGGCCCCCGCCCATCGGGGCTTAAAGAAATAGATGTGCTGCATGATGCTTCCACGCAGAGCTGAAACTGACCGCACACGAGCACTGGTACATTGTAAACCGCTTAGAGGATGTAAGCCTGCCCAGACAAAGCGGTGCGAGTCGGACCGTCCATGCTTATAAACCGTTTTGGTTCCATTGGGCGACAGGGCTTGAGATGTCTTTTCATTTCAATGTCGGGTAAAAGTCCCACAAAATTGAAAGCAACGTCTCCAAATTGACCTATACAGTGTTGACGGGGATGTTAAGCCTCAAATCAAACAAAAAACAAAATCCAGTTATCATGTACATGTACATTGTTAGGTTTCGATATTCTGAGTCACCACCTGTTTGGAAAAAAGCGGCTGACTTGGGTTACATGTTGTCCGTTTTGTTTACTGTCGTCACCTGGGTAGTTCAGGCGGATGCGCGTCTGACTGGTGATCAGGAGGACGCGGGTTCGATACCTGCCGGGGTCGGCAACATTCTTTCAGGGAGATTGATCATGAAATCTTTTCTACGGCCATTCTCTCCCTTCCGCAGATATAAGAAGGACAGTTGTCAGTTTCTGGCGAAAGAATGTGCACTGTACTGTTTAACCGCTTACGTATAAGCTTAATTAAAATCAAAAATGAGTTCCTTTAAGAGCAATGAAAACATTCATAAGAAAGAAGATGGGTCATACTACGTAGTTTCGGCTAATAAAGCCTCATCAGTGACCCTGTAATGATCCGACAAAGAAAGCCAGAGGAAACATACTGCAATTTTGCGAATTTCGAATAGGCAGTCGATTCAAAGACTGATATAAATCAAAATGGGGTCCAAATAATTGAACATCTGTCTAGAATACGAGTCTAAACCAATAATTTATTTCCGATTTCTCAGAATATTCACGCTGATCTCAAAGGACCAAAAGTAAAATATAAACTGCACTATGGTTGATGTACGGGGAGACGTTTTACGGCCGCCACACGGCACAACACCAGCTGCAGTGAAGGAAAATTAAAATCAAAAATGAGTTCCTTTAAGAGCAATGAAAACATTCATAAGAAAGAAGTTGGGTCATACTACGTAGTTTCGGCTAATAAAGCCTCATCAGTGACTCTGTAATGATCCGGCAAAGAAAGCCAGAGGAAACATACTGCAATTTTGCGAATTTCGAATAGGCAGTCGATTCAAAGACTGATATAAATCAAAATGGGGTCCAAATAATTAAACATCTGTCTAGAATACGAGTCTAAACCAATAATTTATAATTTAAGCCTGCCCAGGAAAAGTGTGGATAGGTAAACTGATCGGCTTAAAAATAACATAAATAGTGTTAATTGGGCTGTTAAACTCCAATACAAACAAATAAACACTCCGTGTTTCGATTTCTTTTTTCCCTAGTGATATTGTGGGAAGAATGTGGGATCTGACTCTATCAGTTTCTGATCGTTCTCATTTTAATTTTGAAATCCCCAAAACAAAGATAGAAAAAAAAATACACTGCTTAAGGGGAATGGTAACATCTGGCACATTTTCCCGCCATTTTTCAAAGGGAGACAACTTTCGGTACTTCCTGTTCGCTTTTCTATAGGCTCAGTCCGACTGAAAAAGAGGTCAACTCTTAAAGGAAAGAATTTGCTCCTTAAACTTGCTCCTAAGGAGCAAATTCTTTCCTTTAAGAGTAGACCCCTGTTGATATGGGAGACAAAAACACTTATGCAGGAGTTGCCTCCCCTGAAGGTATACCCATTCCCCTTAAACGTTAACGCTAAAATCACAAGAAAATCAGCATAGTTCCTTCTTGAAATTCATGAAAGACACGTTTTGTCGAACAAATGCTTTTTTTTTCTTAACTCTAATTTGGTTTGAGTTCTCAAACTTAGGCCCAAGTTAAAGATCGTGAACCGGCCTCCACCCATCAGGGCTTGAATAAATAGATGGGCTGCAGCAGAGCTGAACCCGAAACCGACCGCACACGAGTACTGGTAAACCGCTTAGCGGATCTAAGCCTGTCCATGCAAAGCAGTGCGAGTCGGCCTGCCCATGCTTATAAACCCTATTGTTTTCATTGGGTGACAGGGTTTGAGATGTCATTTCATCTCTATGTCGGGTAAAGGTCCCACAAGATTGGAAGCAACGTCTCCAAAATGACCTATACAGTGTTGACGGGGACGTAAACCTAAAATCAAACAAACAACTAAAGATCGTGAAATGCACCTCGAAATCGTCGCTAGTCCCATCGGATCTTTAAAGTAGAAGTGAAGGCAACGATCAGGAATCGATACATGTACCATTAAGAGACACCAAAGGGAAAGGACACACGAACATGAAATAACTAGACACTAATGGAAACATCAGTAGCGGAAAGCCAAAAGGACAGTTACGTTCCCACAAAATGGCCAGTTGGTTATTTAAAATAAAAAAATATTGGCTATCCAAAACAAAAAGATATAAGCGATACATGCATTCAAAGACGAACTATTATAAAAAAAAATCACGAAAACACGCCTATATAATTTTGACCCCCTTGAACCCCTTATTTTCCTTATTTCTGCTCTAAAATACGAGTATAGATTGTTGATACTTGTCAGAACCGCCTCGATGAGGCGGTTCTAACGAGTACCCACAATCTATAATTTGAGCAGAAATAAGAAAAATATCACCATTTTTCATCTATTTTTTTTATTTTTTTCGGCCATAAAGGCTGCAATGTATTTGTATAGGCGCGTTTTCGTAATGGGTCAGTGAAACGTATTTCACTTGGGGGTCTTAGAACTAAATCGGAATGACGTCTATAAAACTTAGACAATAACCTACATGGCACACAGGGACCTCTGAGAAAATGTATTCATACCCAAAAGGTGATTGTGAAACTACGAGGGAGGATTCGCTAAGATCTGCAAAGGAGAAATATTTAAATGATCACTCGGATGTTCGATCTGTTCCGGAGAACTTTACTAATACCCTAATAGTTTCCAGCTGAAAAAAAAACACATATCAACTCAAAAACTAGTAGGACGTCCCCTCGATTCCTTGGAACACTAATAAGACCCTATGTTCTAAGGAATAAAATTCATGTTAAGAAAAAGATGACGAGCAGCTCTAATATTGATCGAAATTTGAAACTTTGAGATGGGAAATTAAGACAGACATTAAATACCAGCATGATTTGATTTGTAATTAGCTTGAGCAACGCCCCAGAGTTTTCTATAGGTACATAGTGGTCAGAAAATCAAAGTACTGAAAGTACTGAGAGGCGGGAGAGTAATGTCATCTATTTTCACCGCTCTTTCGTTAAAACTTGAAAAAAAAATGACTACAGTCACACGTAATTGCTCTTGAACTTATCATTGAGTATATTTATCTTCAAACGGGCTATTTCAATAAAAGACCACAGACTCGATGCAGGTCTCCAAGAAGTTGACTCTTTTCAAGCTGGAAGAAACTGTTCAATGATTTATTTATTTATTTATTTATTTATTTTATTTACATGCACCTTCCTGTATCTTAATTAATTTGCACCAACTTTGCTGACGATCACATTGTTTGATTTGAGGTTAAATGTCCCCGTCAACACTGTATAGGTCATTTTGGAGACGCTGCTTCCAATTTGGTGGGACTTTAACTTTAACCCGACACTGAGATGAAATGACATCTCAAGCCTTGTCGCCCAATGAAACAAATAGGGTTTATAAGCAAGGACGGTTCGACTCGCCCCGCTTTACCTGGACAGGTTTAGGTACTCTATGCTGTTTACAAGTACTCGTGTGCGATCGGATTTCAGCTCTGCGTGGAAGCATCATGCAGCCTATCTATTTCTTTAAGCCCCGATGGGCGGGGGCCGACTGACAATCACATAGCTATACACTGAGGACAACCTACAAATTATCATTCTGTGTATTGAAAACATCAGGACTTTCACTCGTGTATCGCACTCGTGGTAATACTGATGTTTTCAACACACTCGTATTCCGCTGCATTTGATCACTGAGTCGGAAAAAACTTTATTTATACAATTTTGTTCCCAAATGATATCCAAATTCTGAGGGAGGTTGATTTATTAGGCCAAATTATACTGTCAATTAAGCTGATCTCTAGATCCGAAATGGTTAAAATGGCTTAGTCGAAAAGGGAGACATACTAAATCCGACGGAGGAAATGGAAACATAAATAAATAAATCTAAATAAATAAACATAAACGAACCTGTTCCTTTTTGTTTTTCATGCTAATATCGTAAATTCGAGATAATAGCTCAACTTTACGCCACCTGTGCAGTTAGTTAAATAAAGTTCTGTTTTGTCCTGTTCTGTTCCCCCTCTGTAAAAATGTCAAAGCCCAACGGACACGCCACCCTATTTCCTTTGGAAGTGGGGACATAAAAAGACAAAAAGTTTCGCTAAATTTACCATGTCAGTCGTTTAACCCTTTAATTTCTGGATTTTAAATTATTAGACTGTATGCCTTGATCAAACAGATGCAACTTATCTGCCGATCACTGCCAAGCATCCCTTTACTGGAGCATTCGAAAATACTGAAGACCCTGATTACAGACACAGAATGTGGCATCTGATCAGGACCTTCATTATTTGCTTAAAGCACGGAACTTCATGTAAACTCACAGCAAATAAAATTTATATTTTGAAATTATACATGTAATTTGACCTCTCCAAAGCGGTCGGATATGTTTGATGTCGATCAGTACAGAGAAGCGTGTCAACCCTTTCAACCCTGTACATCGCTGAAGATACCGATTCAGGTACAAATACCGATACAAACCTTACAGATCCAGATAAGACGGCACATGACGAGCAATCTCATCAGATTCTACACCGTTCGCCAACTGTCAATGACTTGAACAATACACCATTCTATAAGAATTGTTTCACTGAATATCAAAGCTAGAAGGGTTCTGTTCAGAAACTGGGGGATGAAATGGAATGATTTCTAGCATAAACAGCAACGGCGTAGGAAAACAGTGCCGGATTTTTATACTCAGCTTTCAGCGCAAATTTATTCGTGAAATCTAGTAAGCAGGTCTATTTTTACAAACAGTATTCATTTTTCAAACAGTCCCGTCGAACTTGATTGGATTTATTGCGTGTACTGCTTTTTCGTTTTAGTTTTTTTTCTTTTTTGAGCGGAGGACTAAAAGAAGGCAGGTCTAAAGAGGTGCACAAAAATCTGATATACGAGGTGTACGGTGACTATAGACGGGCTACGCCCGCCTAAAAATGACAGGCAAGGTATTTGTTATGGGGTAAAATTTCAATACATTGTGTGTATGTTGAATTGTATCTCTCTCTCTCTCTCTCTCTCTCTCTCTCTCTCTCTCTCTCTCTCTCTCTGCTGTGTTTTTGCTTTAACAAGTAAGCCGAGCCAATTAAGAGGCCGTATTAAGCATTGTCTTAATAGGTTCTTCTGTCGCGGTTTATTTCTGTTAGGTTTATTTCTGATATGGTTTGTCTTTGAGTGTGTGTATCGCTTATATCATTTAGTTTTGGATAGCCAATTGGCCATTTTGTGGAAAATGTGACTGTCCTTTTGGCTTTCCGCAATTGATGTTTCCATTAGGGTCTAGTTATTATGTCTCCCCCGAAAAAAATTTTTTCGGAGAGACATATTGTTTTTCCCCCGGGCGTCTGTCTGTCCGTCTGTCCGTCTGTCACACATTCGTGTCCGCTCTATAACTTGAAAACCGTTCGAGCTATCGTCACGAAACTTAGTATAAATATAAATCAGCATTAGACGACGTGCAGTGCGCAGGAACTATAACTCTTGCATTTATACTTTTTGAATTATCTCCCTTGGAAGTTGGTATGTTTATATGTATTGGCAAATCGTGTCCGGTCAATAACTTTCTTATTTTCAGATGGATTTTAAAATTACTTGGCAGAAATATTAACAACCATAAGACGATGTGTGGTGCGCATGAATCAGGTCGGTACCTCAAAGGTCAAGGTCATACTTAAGGGTCAAAGGTCAAAAAAGGGGCCTTTTTTTTCGTATTTGGTCAATAACTTTCTTATTTTGAGATGGATTTTAAAATTACTTGGCAGAAATATTAACCGCCATGAGACGATGTGTGGTGTGCATCAGGCAGGTCAGTACCTCGAAGGTCAAGGTCATACTTAGAGGTCAAAGGTAAAAAAAGGGGCCTTTTTTCGTGTTTTGTCAATAACTTTCTTATTTTGTGATGGATTTTAAAATTACTTGGCAGAAATATTAACAACCACGAGACGATGTGTGGTGTGCATCAGGCAGGTCAGTACCTCGAAGGTCAAGGTCATACTTAGAGGTCAAAGGTAAAACAAGGGGCCTTTTTTCGTGTTTTGTCAATAACTTTCTTATTTTGAGATGGATTGTGAAATCACTTGGCAGAAATGTTAACCAATATAAGACGATGTGTTGCGTGCATGACCCAGGTTGGTACCTCAAAGGTCAAGGTCATACTTAGAGGTCAAAGGTAAAAAAGGGGCCTTTTCCCGGTTTTGTCAATAACTTGCTTATTTTTAAATAGAATTTGGTTTAAACTTTATTTTATTTGCATAATACATGAAAAGTATACAAAACAGAATATAATACCATTACAGTACAATGACTATACAAATGGGATTCAGAAAAAAGTCAAATGACTTATTCGAATCTGTATCCCAAGTGTTTGCAATACTATTATATGTACAATCTTATTGTAATTGTCATTCAATAATTATGAAATTCCTCACACTTTTGTAACTGTTTAAACATAAATATAACAGATAGTTAGAAGGGGCTCCACGGGGAGTGGAATATACTTGCATTTTTTGTAATAATTAAGAAGGCATTATGTTATGGACAACATTCAACAAAAACCTGTAAAAAGCTGGATTTCATGCTGTTCGACATATGTGTAAGAGTTCCCGCATTTGGAAGTAGCGCATCTAAATTTTCCTTATCTTAGTTATACCGTATAAACACATGTGGTTAGAGGTAATTACTTTTAAAGTTGATGCATGGGTATAAACAGTCGATCGAACTAAATCAAAAGCGTTTAGATTTTAATATGTAATCTTGCACCGCTGAGAAGATATCTTTATTTTGGTCGTCTGACAGGTCAGTGCTACCATATAAGAAAATATTTACTGTTGGTTGACAATATATCGAAACTCTATTTAGCAGCTCTTGCCTGATCTGTCCAAAACGGTTGCATATAATGAAAAAGTGTGAAGTGTCCTCATTTGCGCCACATTCGCATAAAGGACTGTCAATAATATTTTTCTGAAAAAGGTGTTGGCTTAAGGAGCTACAGTTCAGTCGTATTCGAGCATGATATATTTGTCCTAGTCGTGAACCAGATTGATAGTATTGTGGGGGCTTGTTAATATTATTATTAAGTTTATTTTTAAAAGTTGCTGCAGACGGTGAGTTCTTAATATCTTCCGAAAGATTATTCCAAATTCGCGTGGATGAAG
The DNA here is from genome assembly GCA_963580285.1 of Lucinisca nassula. Taxonomy (NCBI): domain Eukaryota; kingdom Metazoa; phylum Mollusca; class Bivalvia; order Lucinida; family Lucinidae; genus Lucinisca; species Lucinisca nassula. The sequence goes on along the minus strand of CAUZLF010000303.1, from coordinate 198,213 downwards.
GAAGAAATGAATTATAGTACTGCTGGGATCTTGTAGGGATTGTCAGAAGGTTTGTCTCATTACGCAAATTATATCGAGATATACTGCATACAGTTGGTGGTACAAGTGAAGAGAGGTATTCGGGGGTAATATTGTTAACCATCTTATAGTATAGGATGAGTTTGTGTTTTTCTCTTCTCGATGCAAGACTTTCCCACCCTGTGTCCTATAGAAGTGATTGGATTGATGCAAGTTTAGTTGCTCCCGTGACAATACGAGCAGCTTCATTTTGGATTTTTTCCAAGTCGTTTGACTCTTGCTGAGTGCAGTTATCCCAAACAACATTGGCGTATTCTAAAAGTGGTCTTATAAAAGATATAAATATAGTTTGAAGAGACTTTCTATCAAGCTGGAATTTCAGTCTACGCATAATATTTATGCGAAACCATGCTTTTGCTTTAACAAGTTCTATATGTTCGTGCCAGGAACAGTCCTTTGAGAAGGTGAGACCTAAGTGTTTGTGGAAGTCCACATCATTAATTAATTGTTGATTCGTGTTAAGCGGTGGATGAAGGGGTTTATTATGTTTCCGTGATAATACCATGGAGTCAGATTTCGCTGGGTTGAAAGATGCAAGCCATTTAGTCGCCCACGAATTTGAAGTTACTTTGCAAAAATGTTAACTATCATGAGACGATGTGTTGCATGCATGATTCAGTTTGATACCTCAAGTGTCAAGGTCATACATAGAGGTCAAAAGTCAAAAAAGGGGCCTTTTTTTCGTGTTTGGTCAATAACTTTCTTATTTTTTGATGGATTTTGAAATTACTTGGCAGAAATGTTAAACACCATGAGATGATGTGTTGCACGCATGACCCAGTTTGGTACCTGAAAAGCCAAGGTCATACATAGAGGTTAAAGGTAAAAAAGGGGCCTTTTTGTGTTCTGTCAATAACTTTCTTATTTTTAGATGGATTTTGAAATTACTTGGCAGAAATGTTAACCACCATAAGACGATGTGTTGCGTGCATGACCCAAGTTGGTACCTCAAATGTCAAGGTCGTACTAAGAGGTCAAAGGACAAAAAGGGGCCTTTTTATGTCTCCAACTTTGAAGAAGTTGGAGGGGCATATTGGTTCTGGTTCGTTCGTCCGTTCGTCTGTCCGTTACGCTTTTGATGCATAGCATAACTAAAGAACCGTGTATGCTAGGGTTTTGAAATTTCATATATGGATTCCTCATGGAAAATTAGCTGACGCGTATTTTTTTTTCTCGTCCGGATTATGCCCCCTTCAAGTGTTATTGCCCTTTGATTTTTTTTTAATAAAATCTTGTCAGCAAGATATCTCAAAAACTATAGGAGCTAGAGCCTTGAAAGTTAGTGAATAAATTGGTGGTGATGAGTAGATGAACTGATTTACTTTTGACAAAATTCCGAAAAATACTTTGTGAGTTACGGCCCTTTGTCATTTTGGTAATTTGTGCCCATTGTAATGTATGCTAAAAGTGATGCATAGCATAACTTTAGAACCGTGTATGCTTGGGTTTTGAAATTTCATATATGGATTTCTCATGGAAAATTAGCTGACGCGTATTTTTTTTCTCGTCCGGATTATGCCTCTTTCAAGAGTTATTGCCCTTTGAAATTTTTTTAATAAAATCTTGTCAGCAAGATATCTCAAAAACTATTGGAGCTAGAGCCTTGAAAATTGGTGAATATATTGGTGGTGATAAGTATATGAACTGTTTAACTTTTGACAAAATTCTGAAAAATACTTTGTGAGTTATGGCCCTTTGTCATTTTGGTAATTTGTGCCCATTGTAATGTATGCTATAAGTGATGCATAGCATAACTTTAGAACCGTGTATGCTAGGGTTTTGAAATTTCATATATGGATTCTTCATGGAAAATTAGCTGACTCGTAATTTTTTTCTCGTCCGGATTATGCCCCTTTCAAGAGTTATTGCCCTTTGAAATTTTTTTAATAAAATCTTGTAAGCAAAATTTCTCAAACACTATTGGAGCTAGCGCCTTGAAAGTTGTTGAGTATATTGATGGTGATGAGTATATGAACTGATTAACTTTTGACAAAATTCCGAAAAGTACTTTATGAGTTGTGGCCCTTTGTCATTTTGGTAATTTGTGCCCATTGTAATGAATGCTAAAAGGGATGCATAGCATAACTTTAGAACTGTGTATGCTATGGTTTTGAAATTTCATATATGCATTCCTAATGGAAAATAAGCAGATGCGTATTTTTTTTCTCATCCAGATTATGCCCCTTTCAAGAGTTATTGCCCTTTGGAATTTTTTGAACATTTTTAAAGTTACTTTGCAGAAATGTTTATCTTCATTAGATGATGTGTTGCACACAAGACCCGGCTCAGTACCTCCAATGTCAAGGTTATACTTAGAGGTCAAAAATGGGGGAGACATCTGTGTTTTTGTAGAAAAACAAATTCTAGTTTAATGTTTGTTTTTCTTTCCCTTTGGTGCCTCTGGTGGGAGCTGTGGGTTAATTGTATCGATTCCTGATCATTGCCTTCACTTCTACTATTCAAATCTAGAAAACAAAGGTGTCTAGAACCTCCTTTTTTTGTTCTGTACACCACACTGATTGGCCAATGTTTCATTATGTGTGTAACTAATTTCCTTTAGTTTTTGCAATTTTTGATATTTTGAAAAATGTGAGACAGTTAGGATATACCAACTTAACAGAACACATGCTTGGAAATAACAAGCAAAATCTAACTATAGCCAAGATGATCATTTTATTCAGATTTTCATTGTAGTGTAAGTAGGACATACTAATTACCGTAAATTGTCGTATGAAAAGATTATTTTTTAACTTTGTTTTATGATTTGTTAAGACGCAATAAAAAGGATTTTGAACTTGATGATGTCTACAGTGTATTAACTTTACAAACAATAAGAGACTGGAAATCAAGCCTTTAATATATTCCACTCCTTTAAAAGGGACGGCGATGAATCGCAGAATATGAATCACAGTATCTGACCCTGACCGGGAAGGATCTTGAACATATTATTTGCTAAAATATCATGACTCCCTTGGGTGGACACCAATTTTTGTTAGACAGGTCACGTGCATTTAGACAAATGCACAGTTGTGAAACTCAGCTGACCACGGTTATTAAAGGTTGGGTTAAAATCTTGCCGATAAATGAGGACAAATGGACACATTCTGGATTTCGAAAGGATTTTGACCCGATCCCACCTCCCCCTTATGAACTACACGTGGCCTGTCTGACAAAAATTGGTGTCAAATGTCTATCATTTACTATAATGTTAAAAGTATCTCAACGTCAGGTGAACACCTGGACCCCACCTGCAGGATATTATGCACTCAGACAATGGCTAATGTGGCCCACATGATTGGTATAAACGGAAACATGCACCCCTGTGATTGACGTGTTGTAGATACATTTCAGATTTTATGTAAACTGCACTTGTTTTCTCCCGCCAAAGTATTCGAATAAAAGCACATGTTATCTACGTAATGCATAACTGAGAGGACATTTTTAAATGTCAGCGGATTTGAATATGCTCCAAGTAAACAATTTCTATAAATCTTGTAGCTTCAAGTACAAAATACAGTGTTTTAGAAAGAATGGATTAAAATATGTGAAACTTTAAGGTAAAAACGTTTCAATTTTCTGACTATAAAAGCTTATAATGTTTCATAGCCCAATCAACATAATCCCAATTACATTTATAACCCATTCAACAACATATTGGTCATATGAAGTTCTTACTACTCATCAACGTTGTTGCAACTATTCATGTAACATGCCTCAAGCATTCATGTAACAATAGTGCATCTTTTACAATCCGTCAACACTATTTGGATCATTAAGATCACATGCCCACGTAACTACGTTAAAATGGCCTACACAGTGTTGAGAGGGACGATAAACCTCAAATCAAACAAAGAAAACCCCGCACACCAATGTAAAATGTTTTTCTTGCATAGCCTGCCTTTAATTTCCGAGATGGATTTTGTTCATAAGGCAGTCAATTCGATTCTGCGGCGTTTTTGACGTCACAGTACGTGCAGTGACCTCAAACTTGACAACGGCGTATTTGACATCCTGTTCAACCAGTGCACATCAAACAGGTGAAATTCTCGATTATTTTCGTATCCCTGGGTAGGATTACCTGGGTAGTGTAATAAATACTATCCCAGGGTTAAGTACTCGATTTCCTTATCTGGTGTGCAAGAAATACATGACTGTACGGTATTACAAAGTAAGACTACAAATCACTAATTGTTTCAATATTGAATAGGATAATGATGCACCGATTGATGGATGGGCTTGGCAGACGACTTACGATGAAGACCCGCATTTCCCCACCAGGTAGGTTCCGTATGAATCATGTCAGCCACTGTCTATGATCATCCGTCAATAGGAAAAGATGTCCATGTGATATAATGGCGTCCAACATGGTGTCAGAACTTACAAAGTTTAGGTAAAAATGATAACATCTTTCTTATTTCTGCTTTCAACATAGATTATGGGTGCTCGTTAGAACGGTTCTAACGAGTACCCACAATCTTTTCGTTTGAGCAAAAATAAGGCAGATAATATATATACCCCCTGTATACACCACTATTCTCTAAATAAAGTTTGGTTTACAGGGATCTTCGTTTCACGGAGTTGCTATCGTGATGTGCAAATCCTGCTTTATGTACATTGTAAACCCTGCTTTATGTAGAGTAGGATGTATTTTTTATCTGAAGCTTAGCCTTTGTCATAATGAATAAATTTATTATGCCACACCCATTCCTAATTATCAACCAATCAAACTACTTTATATATAATTTATTCGTTTTATAGAAGCCGTCTGAGCTGTATCTGCACTGTTGGCAAAGGTGGGGGGGGGGGGGGGGGGTTGGCGTGATCAGTATGATAGGGTTTACTCGTGCGACATAGTGCATTTTTTCACATCTCCAAAATGGCTATTTTTCGGATGAAAATCCATGATATTTTTCTTATTTATACCGCAAATATAGGTTATGGGTGGTCGTTAGAACCGCCTCAATGAGGCGGTTCTAACGAGTACCCACAACCTATGTCTTGGAGTTAAAATAAGAAAAATAATGTTTACCCCCGTAAACCCCAGTTTTCTCTATACAAAGTGGGGTGTAAGGGGATGTTCATTTCACGGACTTGTTCAAATGACGTGGGCACTCGCACTTAGAATCTTTTTGGAATATATTGTGGTACATATGAGTAACGTCAATGGGAAAACTTGCTTTTAACTTGGTGCTCATTTGTATTCTGATTTATAATTATTGTCCAAGACAGATTTTTTCTCCCTCTAATATTTGGATTACTTGTAGAAAAAGTAATCTTTTGGAATCAATGATAACAACACAGAACTAAAAACCGTAGAGTACAAGTATTTTTCAGGGCCAGACCAGCCAGTTTCGGCCGATTTAGCCTCACCAGTGATCCTCAAATATTTTCAAACTTCCTCAATGGAATCAATGGCCCAAAGGACTAGAAACTATAGCCCGCTCTATGATGAAGGGCGGGGACCATTACGAAAACACGCCTATACAAATACATTGTAAATTTTACCACGAAAAAAGGAAAATTTTGAAATGAAAATAAAAACTTGAGAATATATTTTTCTTATTTCTGCTCAAAATATAGATTGTGTGTACACGTTAGAACCGCCTCATCGAGGCGGTTCTAACGTGTACACAAAATCTATATTTTAGACCACAAATAGGAAACATAAGGTTTACACCTCTAAGCCCCATTTTTCATATAAAAGTGGGGTTCAATGGGGGTGAAAATTATATAGGCGTGTTTTGTGATGCTTTTCACGGCTGTGGTGAAGCTAAATTTTCTATAAAAAGGCAAAGATAACAACACAGAGCTGAAAACCTTACAGTGAGCTTTTTTTCTGGGCCAGACAAGTTACATGTCGTTTCGGCCAATTAAGCCTTATCAGATTGACACAAGCTTTCATAAAGTTCATATGATATGACCACTTGTGTAAGGTCCTCTAATCTTACACTCGTGATTATTCTATACGAAATATATGAAACGAGCCTTGCTCGAGTTTCATATATTTCGTATGAAATGACCACTCGTGTACGATCCTCTCTCACACGGATATATTACCGTAATAAGTTATCACGTTGTCGGTGATTTAAGAAATGAATTTATTTTCTGCTGTTCATGAAAGCATGAACGCAGTGGGTCGCGTGCAAAGTAAATAAGCCCCGAATTAAACTTTGAATGCGACCCGCTGTCGTTCATACTTTCATAAAAACGCAGAATTTTTTTTTTTTTTTTTAAATGTACATTATTTGCTCGAAAACATGCTGATAGGGCAAACGTTTAAGATGAAAAACATTTACACGCTGTTTTTAGCTCACCTGTCACGTAGTGGCGAGGTGAGCTTTTGGGATCACTTTTTGTCCGTTGACCGTCCTGCGTCCGTGCATAAACAATTTCTTTAAACAACATCTCCTCCTAAACCACTGATCGGATTTTGACCAAACTTCACAGGAATGATTTTTAGGTCGTCTTCTTTCAAAGTTGTTCAAATGGTTTCGGTCCGTTGCACATCTAGGTCACAGGAGCTAAAATAGATTTTTTTTCACTGAAAACTTTAAAAATATTTCTTCTCTGAAACCGCACGGTTCAGGTCTTTGATATTTGGTATGAAGCTTCATCTAGTTGATCTCTACCAAGATTTTCCAATTATAGCCCTGGGGCCAAAAATTTTCCCCGTGTCGGGGCCCACCAGTTTTACATAGACTTATATAGGGAAAATCTTTATAAATCGTCTTGTGTGAAAGCAGAAGGCCCAGCTCTTTGATATTTTGCATGAAGCTTCATCTAGTGAACCTCTATTCTAGATTGTTCAAATTACATGTATAGCCTTGGTCCAGAAATGCCCCCCCCCCCCCCCCCCCCGCACCGGCGCCGACTGGTTTCATATAGGCGTATACAGGGAAAACCTTTAAAAAATCTTCTTGTCTGAAACCAGAAGGCCCAGGTCTTTGATATTTGGTATAATGCTTGATCTAATGGACCTCTAACAAGATTGTTCAAATAATAGCCTTGGGGCCAAAAATGTCCCCGCGCTGGGGCCCACTATTTTTACATACTAGGTATACTAGGCTTATATAGGAAGAAAGCTTTAAAAATCTTCTTGTATGAAACCAGAAGGCCCAGGCCTTTGATATTTGGCATGAAGCTTCATCTAGTGGACATCTACTGAGATTATTCAAATTATAGCCCTGGCTCCAAAACATGCCCCCGTGCCAGGGCCCATGGTTTTATATAGGCTTTGGCCCCTGTCCATCTGGGCTTGAAGAAATAGATGGGGTGCATGGTGTTTCCACGCAGAGCTGAAACCGACCCGCACACGAGTACTGGTAAACCGCTTAGAGGATTTAAGCCTGCCCAGGCAAAGCGCCCAATGAAACCCTATTGGTTTCATTAGGCGAAAAGGCTTGAGCTGTCATTTCATCTCAATGTCGGGTAAAAGTCCCACAAAACTTGAACCAACGTCTTCAAAATGACCTTTACAGTGTTGGCGGAGACGTTAAACTCAAATCAAACAAAAACAATTTACGTAAGCTTATATAGGGAAAAGCTTTAAAAATCTTCTTGTCTGAAACCAGAAGGCCCAAATCTTTGATATTTGGTATGAAGCTTCATCTAATGGACATCTACCAAGATTGTTCAGATTATAAGCCTTGGGCCAAAAATGTCCCCGCCCCGGGACCCACTAATTTTACATAGGCTTATATAGGAAAAAACCCCTTAAAAATCTTCTTGTCTGAAACCAGAAGGCCTAGATCTTTGATATTTGGCGTGAAGCTTCATCTAGTGGACCTCTTCTGAGATTATTCAAATTATAGCCAAAAATGTCCCCGCACCAGGACCCGCTGGTTTTACATAGGCTTATGTAGGAAAACCTTTAAAAATCTTCTTTTCTGAAACCAAAAGGATATGTAGCTTCATCTAGTGGACCGCTACCAAGTTTGTTCAAATTATAGCCCTTGGGCCAAGAATGTACTTGAGACACTGATACTTAGCTGAGGGATCCAGGGCCCTCTGGGCCCTCTTGTCTACAAAGAGCGGAACAGCGTTGATGTTACTAACGCCCGTAGAGAACCACGGCTTAGACTGACGTCACTACGACTAAAAGTCATATGATACAAACGGGCTTACACTCGTGGCCATTGCATTCGAAATTATGGCTTTTTCATAAGATTCAAATTAGATGACCATTGTTTAAAGACCAGGATCCAGTTATTCAAAACGCCCCCGCCCATAGGGGCTTGAAGAAATATATGGGCTGCATGATGCTTCCACGCAGAGCTGATTCTGGCCCGCACACTAGTACTGGTAAACCCCTTAGAGGATCTAAGTCTGTCCAGGAACCGGGGTGCGAGGCGGACCGTCCATGCTGAAAAACCCTATCGGTTTCATTGGGCGACAGGGCTTGAGATGTCATTTCATCTCAATGTCGGGTAAAAATCCCACTAACTTGGAAGCAACGTCTCCAAAATGACCTTTACAGTGTTGACGGGGACGTTAAACCTCAAATCAAACAAACAAACAAACAGTTATTCAAAACTAACGATCTCGTTAGTTAAAATATCGTTAAACTTTGATCACATTACGAAAACACGCCTATACAAATACATTGTAAATTTTACCGCCGAAAATACGACTAGAGCAAAGTCGATTGGGGGCCAGTCGCAAATATCCGCACTTTTGACCTTAAGCTTTGACACCGGAGGTCACAGCCAGCATCCGAAACCTTATGTGTAATCATCACATCCCAGGCAATCATCATGTCAAATATGAACACCATCCGACGATCTGTGTAGGAGGAGTTCGCCTTACGAGGAAATGTGCACTGACTGACTGGCTGACTGACTGACGGACTGACTGACTGACGGACGGACGGACGGACTGACGGGACGGACGGACTGACGGACGGGACCGATTACAGTATATCCCATTTTTCTTCGAAAAATGTGGATATAAAAATTTTAAGATGAAAAATTGTTATATTTTTCTTATTTCTGCTCGAAATATAGATTGTTTGTACTCATTAGAACCGCCTCATCTAGGCGGTTCTAACAAGTACCCACAATCTATATTTTGATCAGGAATAAGAAAAATAAGATATACCCCTGTAAACCGGGCCACAGTTTTTCTATATATAGTTGGGGTTCAAGGGTGTTGAACTTATATAGACATGTTTTCGTGATGATTAAATATGGCAAATATGCTAATGTTTTTGCTGAAAAAAAAAAAACAAAAAAAAAACAAAAAAAAACGTGCGTAGCTTTTGCAAATGCAAAAGCTGCTCACTTTTTTTCAGAAAAAAACAACAACAAAATTTTAGATACTGTCCTTGTTAGAACAAATAACAATATGGCCACTAACGAGCTCGTTAAGTTAACAATACTTTGAACAACTTGACTATTCAAAACTGACCATGTTAAAAATTTGGTTATTAAATATGGCAAATATACTCATATTTTTGCAGAAACAAATGTGAGCAGCTTTTGTAAAAGCTGCTTAATTTTGTTTTGAGCAAAACCACTAGAGTATTCGATATTGTACTTACTAGAACAGTTAACAATTTGAACACTAACGAGCTCGTTAAGCTAACGATGCTTTGGACAACTGGTCTCTGGTTCATGCCTGTTATTGCACTGTTTGTATGTTTAGGTTTGGGCTTGTGCAGTTCAAGACAGATTTGCAGGATAAACAGTTTTCGTACAGTAGGTGGCATCTATATAAAGCCTTGTTTGAAGTCTTCGTTGCTCAAAAGGTAAGCATGGATTCCATTAATAGGCACCTCGTATATCTGGATAAAAATTCAAGGTTTTCATTGTAGACCAAGACCAGTATATTCTCATTTAGATGTTATGAACTTTCATAACACTTAATTATAATACGGCTATGAAACGAAATTCCCTTGTTTTCTAAATTGGCATATATCTATATCTATATATATTAAGCGCTCTACCTTATAGGCATTTATTTATGTGTAAATGTATTACAAGTTCTAGTCATTGGTCAGATTCGGTCATGTGATATGGTCAGTTATTGGTCAGTTAAGTCATCTGATCTACCTCAAATTATTTGCATATGCGCGGCGGGAAATTCACCGCTCGCTTTGTCACTTTATCGACGTACCAAGTCGAAGTCAGATCGGCAGTTTAGTCGAGTAGAAAAATTCACCCACCCTTACCCTCCCGTTTTACACCTTTTTTGATGTTAACATCAACATCAAGGATTTGACATTGACAGATCTTGTAATTTTCTGCATGGCGGCCAATTATTTGGCTTCCAACATTTATAGAATTTGGATATTGATATGTTTTGCTTATTATTATTATGAAAGTTATTTAATTTCTGCCAAATTATATAACTTGAAATTTTAACGTTTGTAATTTCTCTTTAATATTCCCGATTCGATGTTGATCGGGACATTACCGCCAGGTCAAATCACTTTTTCATCTGCCTCACGTATTACATGAGAGAAGGACGCCATGAATAATTGACAATCACAACATGGTACCAACATGGAACCCATGGTTCAATTCGTTATCAAACCCATGAAATGAACACCTTTCACCATCCCGAACACATGTCCGTGAAACGAAGATTCCTCTAAACCCCACTTTATATAGAGAAAATTGGGTTTACTGGGGTATACATTATCTGCCTCATTTTTGCTAAAAACATAGATTGTGGGTACTCGTTAGATTGTGGGTACTCATTAAAAAAACATAGATCGTGGGTGCTCGTTTGAACCGCCTCATTGAGGCGGTTCTCACGAGCACCCACGATCTATGTTTGGGTGCTCGTTTGAACCGCCTCATTGAGGCGGTTCTAACGAGCACCCACGATCTATGTTGAAGGCAGAAGTAACTGAGAAAAAAAATTACCATTTTTTTTTCTCAAAATTTATCACTTCTGACACCATGTTGGACGCCATTATTTCACACGGACATGTTTTCCTAATGTGAAAGCGCCACTGTACAAAGGGGAAAGTGGGTTTTGCAACAGTGTGCATTATTTGCTTTATTTTTGCTCGAGACACAATACTACGGAACCCGGGAAGGGACATGATTTTTATTTTATTTTATAAGTTGTGCGCACAAGATAATACCTTGTCCGCACAAGATAATATGTTGTACGATCAATATAATATCTTGTCCGCTCAAGATATTATCTTGTTCGCACAACATAATAAAAATAAAAAATCATGTCCCTTCCCGGGTTCCGTACAATAACTCTACAACAAACTGGCTGGTCTAATGAGAATCCCTGTGCAATCCTTAGATAATAGTAATGAGAAACAATATGAGACACGTTCGTTACGTCAGTAACGATTAGCGTCACTCTAGCATGTCCAATTTTGCACCCTTAGTACTGAATCCTACTTTTACATAGAGATGTAAGATCTTCTCTGCGGTTTATCAGGATCGTGCTTGATTCGATTTCAAGCATAGGGGCTTGAATCATGCAAAAAAATGAAAAAAAAAAAAAAAAAAAAAAAAATTTCATTTTTTTCATGATTCAAGCCCCTATGATTTCAAGTGGAGAATTTTAAATCAAGTGGCGCCGAAGATCGTCCGGAAGGCTCTTCCAAACCTGCTTTTCAAATGCAAGGGGTGATTTGGAGGATCACGTGATTCAATATGGCGGAAAGAAGAAGAAAAGTCGCCAAATGCGTTATGATTTTGATATCGTTGAACATAAACTTGACACATCTAAGTGAAACATTAAAAAGGTACATGTACACATCTGCAATTTTCTCGATTTTAAAATAAACCATCTGCTTTCATAATTGTTATTAACTATAAACAGTTTCGGTCCAAATTAATTTGCAATATCGTTTTGCACAAGTAAGTACAATGCATCCTTACATCCGTATGTATTTTAGCAACATTAGCAACAATATTTTTTTCATGGCTTTCATTTTTATATAGTGTGATACATTTTAATGACTTGTATTTATTAAATGTTTTAATTTTGACAAAAAGAATATTTTAAGGACATTAATTAGGTATTTTATACCTGCTGATGGGGACGTAAAACCCAAACGCAAAGAAAAAGAACACCCGCTGCTCATGTTTGGATATATCACAAATTTTCTTAAGAAAAAATATCCCTTCATGAGATATGGATTCTATATTATTTTCTTATTTCTGCTCCTTGGCATGCGTTATGGGCACTTGCTTGCTTTGCCTAATGAGGCGGTTATGAAAAGCAACAACAACCTTTTTGGTTTTTGGGTGTATAAATCAGAAAAATAACACATTTCCTCAGAAAAAAAATGTCTGTTTTGGAGATGTAAAAGAATGCACTATGTCAGATAAATTTGTTATCGTAATCGTGTTTGTGACTGAAAATCTAACGCGTTCCCATACTCTATTTTTTGAGCAAACACAGAGTATGGGTACTTGTACGAACCGCCTTTCTCAGGCGGTTCTAACGCGTTCCCACAATCTATGTTTTGAGTAAGCATATAATGTGGGTACTCGGTAGAACCGCCTGAGCGAGGCGGTTCTAACGAGTACCACAATCTATGTTGTGAGCAGAAATATGAAAAAAAAAAAAATCGGAATTTGTAAATCTGAAATTTTTCATTTTCTTTTGTGGTTAAATTTTCAATATATTTGAATAGGCGTGTTTTCGTAATGACTTATTTCTGGGTCTAGGGCACTATGCTTACTGCCTGTAGAAAAGACAGTGTTCAAACAACTTGAGTTTTGGATCGAGTGTTTAATTTACCTTTAGGTCGATTGTTTATCAATAGACATAAAGTTATATAAACATGCAAAGTTATGTTGCTGATGTCCACCATCACGATACCACACCTCCTTCAACCCCACCTTTATTTAGTAAATCTGGGGTTTATGGGGGTAAACATTATTTTTCTTATTTCTGCTCTATTTTTCATCTTAATGTTTTTTCGTTTTTCTTTCGGAAGGAAAATTTACAATGTTTTTGTAAAGGCGTATTTTCGTAATGAAAATTATTACCAACCTCTGCGCAAATGGCGTTTGTTGGAAATCAAGAAAACGTTATTTATCACATGACGTCACGTCTGAGAATGTTATAACGCCATTTATTACATAGGAAAATTACATTAGAATCTTTCAATACAGGCTCATTTTTCGCTATTTTGATGGCACAGTCACGTGACGGGGCCAAAAATCCATATAATATGGATTGTTGGCACTGCCTTTCCATATTGGCACTGCTCCACTCGGTTACTATAGCAATAGAACGTTTAATGCCGTACTCCATAAGCTTCAAAATGGCCGCAGAGAAATCACTTGAAGCAATGTCAACCCAACTTCTGGACCTAGACAGAGCGATAGAAGACAGTGATAACAATAGATTTTGATAAAAGTCTGATATTTCATTGCAAGCATGAAAAATGAAAAACAAAATACTTTTTAAAAGAAGTTCACTCACGATTGGGAAGCATTGTGAAGGACGTTGCTTTCGAGCACAGCAGGGATGTCCCAACATTTGAAACAATAAGGTCTTGCCAACAACCTTAAATGAACAGATCCCTTCACTTATGAAGGGCTGGAAATTGTGCGGAAGAAATCTGTGGGAGGGAAAAATGTCCCAAAAAATTGTCTTGTATTTTAACGTAAACAACCACCGCGACCGACTGCAACACACGGAATCGATTATGCAGTAGCTTGATGAATGACACTAAGAGCCTTTATAATTAAAATTGTCTCCAAATAAGCACAAAACATTCTGTAAAATACCTTAAAAAGCATTCTTTGAACTGCAGAAATTCTGTATATAAAATGGCGATTTGTTTTTGGTTTTGAAACTTACAGTTGCGACGTCACTTGTGACGTAATTTGCTGCACACTACTTGTTACTGTATAACCGTGAACATGGTTAGTGTAGGCCTACTAATGAGTTATATAATTTAAAAGGAAATTCTTTTTTTTTTTCGGCGGACACCGAAAATATTTGATCTCGTGTGTATCCTCAAACACTCGATGAAAATTTCCGGCATCAACCTTTAAAAAAGTAAATAGTCTCTTTGTCTTCATTGCTTCACGTTGCAATATAACTATGCTATATAAATAATGTAATAGAGAGGTTATGATATGGTGAAGGTGTGCCTCTAAGTCATATTGGCACCGAAGTCATATTGGCCCTCGGGCTAAAGCCCTCGGGCCAATATGACATACCGGTGCCAATATGAACTAGAGGCACACCTTCACCATATAATAACCTCTATGTAATAAATTCGATGATCTACTAGTGGATTAAATATGCAAATTAGTTAGATACGCCCCGTAACGTTGCATGTGCGACGTCCTTAAGAACGTCGCGTTTACTTATGGCGGAATATTGTATAAAGATCGTGAATTAAATGCGTTTTAAATGTCATATGATCAATAGAATGTTGCATTCGTGCTGATGTATTATTGGATTTATTAAACGAGTTGCAGAAAAGAAATACACTGCGAGGCTTCGATGTATTATTGAAGTTATTAGACTTGGAAAAAAGGGATAACATGCTTGGCGAAGCCTCGCATTTTGTCCCTTATCCTCAACTCGTTTTATAAATTCAATAATATATGAACTTTCCTGCAAGCTCCTCTATGTATAGCCTTTCTACTCTTGTCGTTGTAAATGAGGGGTTCTAACGAGCACCCACAACCTATACTTGCAGTATTTATAAATAAGAAAAAGATCACGGATTTCCGAAAGAAAAGTAGCTATTTTGGAGATATGAATAAATTCACTATGTCGCACGGGTGAGTTTTCATAATGAGGATTATTTATAGCCACGTGACTCTTCTTGTCATTGTGACGTCACAGCGCCATGTAACGAGGGTTATATGTAAATCACTGGCTGGGCTCAAAGGCTGGTACCCGGCAAACATTGTACACCAGACCAGACGCCGACAATGCGGCGTCTTATCAGTGTCTACACTAGTTGTTTAAAAACAGGAACTTAACCCATATATGCCTCGCGGCCCTTTTCTGGGACATTGGCAAACAGTGCAGACACAGATCAGACGCCGCAAAACGCGGCGTCTGATCTGTGTCTTCACTATTTGCTTAAGGAACACTCATTTTTGTAAAATTTCATACAAGCAATAACAAACCTGACACCCCTATAATTGGAAATGGTCCACTCCAAACTTACTGGATGGAATATTCCATTGTCATATATGGGTTAAGAGCTTAGTGAATTAGTTTGAAGTCCATATTCAAGACCATTTTCCTAACATACGCTCTGGGACAGTCAATCCAACAGTCCTGTCAGTGTTTTGATTTAGGGGATAACTGTACTGAAAATTGTCATTTGGGGAGGTAAATCGGAGGTTTTACGGTCGGAAATTTCGTTTTACGGCGACGCGCTAGCGGAGCCGTAAAACGTAATTTGCGACCGTAAAACCGACGATTTACCTCCCCAAATGACAATTTTCAATACAGTTATCCCCATTCTAATGCACTTATTCAGTTAAGTTAAAAACTGTACTGTTTTACACAAGGCGGCAAGCGCGGTGAGCTGCGTAAAACCAAATGACAACCAATGGAAAGCGACGTTACATGATGACGTCGGATTTCCGACAGTATATCGCAGAATATACTGTCGCAAATTTTTGACGTTATCCAATCAGACGTCGCGTTACATACGCAAGTGCATTAGAATGTCATATAAATGCCTTTCGGTCCATTCAACCTGTGGAATTTTATATTTATGTAGAAATAACACTATTATTCCTTTCTTTGCAGAAAAACAGAATCCTGAACAGGGAATACAGCATGGATCTGTATAAAATAGGTCTTCCACCCATGATCCTGTCACAAACGTGCGCTGACGTCGAGATGATATCTGCTAGCAGGGATGAGTTTGAAGCGACGGCCACATCAAGGATAGACACAAGTCTTCCAAAGGCTCACATTCGCCAGGATAGATACGTGTGGTTCACAGCCAACTAATGCAATCCCATACAAAAGATCAATGCGCTTGAACATTATGCTTACACTACATTATGTATTTCTGGCATTTTTGTTTGTATATTTTCACATGGACATTAGCTAACAAAACGCAGAAGTAATACGGATTCAATATATGACATCACGAAAACACACCTATATTATTTTGATCCCGCCCATCGGGACTTATGAAATAGATGGGCTGCATGATGCTTCCACTCAGAGCTGAAACCAACCACACACAAGTACTGGTAAACCACTTAGAGGATCTAAGCCAGGACTTGAGATGTCCTTTCATCTCAATGTCGGGTAAAAGTCCCACAAAATTGGAAGCAACGTCTCCAAAATGACCTTTACAGTGTTGAAGGGTACGTTAAACACAAACAATATTATTTTGACCCACTTGAACCCCACTTTTATATAGTAAAACTGTGGTTTACAGGGGTAAACCGATTTTTCTTATTTCTGCTCTAAAATATAGATTGTGGGTACTCGTTAGAACCGCCTAGATGTTGCGGTTCTAATGAGTTCCCACAATCTATATTTTGAGCAGAAATAAGAAAAATATCACAATTTTTCATCGTAAAATTTTCTCTTTTTTTTCGGAGATAAAGACTTCAATGTATTTGTATGGGCGTGTTTTCGTAATGAGGAACCCACTAACATATACAGTATTAGTTTTAACTTTATTTCGTTTTGTATATAAATATTACATGAATATGAGTGATACAATACACATGGCACAAACATGTCAATATATACAAAATGGGATTCAGAAGAAAGTCCTAAGACTTGTGTAATCTGTTTCCCATTGGGTAATCTGACTGAAGCATCACTACATGTATATATGTGTACACACATGATTAAGCAGTTGTTACTAACATGGGTTTAGAGAATATTACTAGAGTGAAAATCAATACATTTATTTTCTCCCTCACTTCGTTCGTCCGAGGATAAAAGTAGTCTTTTCTATGCTGTCCTAGGACAAACACTTGCATTGTGGTCACAATGCGAGAATCTGTCGCATTACAGAATAAGAATTCAAGTAAGAAAACGTTTGAGTTGGAGATGCTGCTGAACGCTACAGATCGATGGCTTCCATTTATTATAAACTTGAAATAATGCAACATACTACACTATGCTGTTCTGGTAATCACATAACTGCCAAAGTAGTCAACTCCTAATCATAACTGAAGTTATTAAATCTTAACTTGTATGTCCATACTTCGTATTAAAAAAAACGACACTAGAACCAAATCCCGTGACGTCAAATACCTGATCAATACAGAGTTATCCATCTTAACTGAGGAGAAACTATGGTCCATAATCAATAGAAAACAAAACAATTAGGAAATTTAAACCGCGATATAAATGAATAAAAGAAAAATCTTCTAGGACTTTCATTTTCTACTTATTTATAAATCCATTGAATATATATTTTTTTTTAAAGTACGAAAATCTTGCATAATTCGTCTATGGTATTTGCGCGATACTTGAATAAAACCGGCATTAAACTCAACATTTATAAAAAATAAGATAACTTTATAAATTATCAATACGAATTCTCCAAATTATTTTCATTCGATAATTGGAAGAATTGTAATCTCATAAGGTGCAAAATATGAATATTGAAAACAATTCCTGATACTACCGTTTAACCGCGAACTAATATAGACAACCCTCGACAAAGACCTGTTCTGTGACGTCACGGCAGAAGCTCTATACTACCGCAATGCATATATAATGTGGCTAGGGCACTGAGTATTTATTATCAAAGCGCCAAAGGCACTGAAATGACAGATTCAATGAGAAACCATAACACTGTAAAAACTTATAGAAAACCTTTCAAAAGAGATCTTAAAATTAGAAAGGTAGTTCTGCAAATTACAATATATGATATGTTTGCAGATGTCTATAGACCGGTGGTATTACAAAACGCCATTCGATGTTTCAATTTTCTGAAATAAACTATTTAAGTTTTCAAAACCAAACATTAAAATTCAAATTTTAACAATGCCACTGCTGTGGTCTTAATGACACTACGCTTACTACATATAATATGAGGACTGTTCAAATATGAATGCAACTAAGCACATAAAAATGATTCCGTGATAGAATTCGATGCAAAATTTATTTTGTCGCCTCAAAGTATTCCCCTTCAACAGATATACAAACTTTCAGTCTTCTGATCCAATCATTGAATGCATTTTGGTAGTCTTTTCGAGGTATACTATGAAGGCACTGGAATATTGCAGAATCGAGGTGTTTGCGCTGTACAAATTTTCGACCAGAAAGGTATTTTTTCAGCGGCGGGAACAAAAAAAGTCACACGGGACAAGGTCAGTGGAATACGGGGGGTGAGGGAGTTCAACAACCTTTTCCTGCTTCAGATAGTCTTGCACAATGAACGCCTTGTGCGATGACGCATTGTCATGTAGCAATCTGACATTGCCCAAACCAGTTGCGGGTCTTCGTTCTTTGAAATATTTCTTCAATTTTCGAAGAACTTTATTCTTGTCTTGTAAAACTTCGCATTAACAGATTTGCCTTTAGGCACAGCAACCTGAATAGCAGGGCCCTGATTTGAAAAGAATATGGCATACATTACCTTCTTGACGCTCATGGTCCGCTTTGCAATGCATGGTCTTTTGCAATACTTTGTTGCCCATATTTTGTTCTGAATCTTTCGTTTTGGCTCAATAAAGTGAACCCATGTCTCGTAACCTGTGACTACATTAGCGAAAGACCGTGCATTGTAATTTGGAAACTTTTTAAGCAACTTCTATGCGCACTGAACGCGTGTCTTTTTCTGCTCATATGTCAACAGATGGGGAATCCATCTAGCACAGATCTTTCTCATTTTCAAATTCCTTTTTGAGAATTGTATGAGCTGCTCCTAATGAGATGCCAACCATACTAGCTATTTGCCTAGTGGTGTATCGTGCATCGGTAGCAACTATTTCTTTCACTCTAGCAACCATCTTGGCAGATGTTTCTCTTTTCGGCCGACGATCATGTGGTGCATCTTCCGTTGAGCCTATTCCACAGCTGAATTTCTTACACCAACGAAAATCTGTCGGAAAAGACATTTCATTATGCCCATAAACCGAACATATTTAATCAAAAATGTCATTGCACCGTATACCAAGAATACAACGATTCTTAATATAGGACCGTATTTCAACGGCGTACTCTGACCTTCTTCCAACCATGTTTTGTATTAGTATACATGAGTAGACAGTGTTTATCGAACGATATACATGGCTAAAGAGGACGGATTTTAACAGGTTTGGTATCAATGTATAGGTAAAATGTTTTTCTACGCTGTGATATTTATTTCCAGGTGATTTTCGCATTAGTGCATGAGAAAACGTTCTACTTGCATTCATATTTGAACAGTCCTCGTAGTTCGCCACACAATAACGCTTATATCACCCGATATTTCCTACTCTTTTACGCACGCTTCGCCTCGGCATACCTTACACCTATACGTCGAAACACCCGGAAACGACAATCGGCGTGATGTACGCTGAAGTGCGAATTGTCACTGAAACGCATATGTCAGTAGCTTTGACGCCAATTTACGTATTTCATGCATTAGCGTAAGTGTTCCGTACTGTGTCGACGCGTTAACTTTGATCACGACGGTCTGAGACGTCTAGCTCTCAAACCTGCATCGCATAAGGGCGTCGATCAGTGTCAGTGCTTATAAGTCGGTAGTTGAGACCCCTTGTTTATCTACAGGTACAGTGTAGCAGCTGCCGGCGGAAATCTGTTTCGCATATGCGTCTGACGGTTTAATCGATCTTGACGTACTGACGTCGGTCTTCCGCTACGTCGACGTCCACTAGCGTCTACTGTTTATAGTAAGATGTCGCTCCAATAGACAAAAGATCCCTCATTTGAAGAAATATATGGGCTGCATGATGCTTCCACGCAGGGCTGAAACCGGCCCGCACACTAGTACTGGTAAACCGCTTAGAGGACCTAAGCCTGTCCAGGAACCGCGGTGCGAGGCGGACCGTCAATGCTAATGAACCCTATTGGTTTCTTTGGGCGACAGGGCTTGAGATGTCATTTCAGCTCAATGTCGGGTAAAAGTCCCACAAAATTTGAAGCAACGTCTCCAAAATGACCTTTACAGTGTTGACAGGGACGTTAAACCTCAAATCAAACAAATGACATCTAAAATCAGAGTCAACGTCATCCACTTTCCGACCAGCTTCTAACTGTCCAGAGGCACGCTTACGATCATTTAATGAAAAATGTTGCAATACGCTCTCACTTAATGCTTTTTGAAAACAAATTTCAGTTTCTTCTCTTCCAGGCACGACCTTACATTACCCATCAAAAGTTTGATCCTCAACATGTGGTTTATATCTGTACTGGTGTGAAGGTACACATGATCAACGTGGCCGGACTGGTAACCAGACCTCACGGTTGATTGAGTTAACCTTTTTAGCTTAAGGGCATGGTGCCTAAGCGTGTTGTAATCGATTGATTTCAGAATCAAAGCATTGAGAGTGTGTGGTGTACGTTGGGGTAATAGTCCTTGGCTGAGATTTAAACTGTTCCATTTAATTCTGAAATTCCAAACAAATAGTGAACATTTTGATAAGAAGACGCGTTCTGCAGCGTCTGGTCTTGGTCTACATTGTTTGCCAAGCTCACTCTATGATTCCAGGATAACAATCTTCCGTCTAATGGAATACCCTGATCTCACTGCGGCTATTTTCTACAAGATGAAAAGTTATTCTGACAAATCAGTAATAGTCACGTAGACATTAGCACTGAAGCGCTTTTCTTATTAGCAATTTCGGGTCGAATGCCAAACAATCAACCCAAAGGTAGCCGAGTCGTTTGTCAGTGTTGGGTACATGTAAGTGTTATCTGTAAAATCCGCACATGAATCAAATGTTGAATATTGCAAACAATGTAAACTCAGATCAAATGCCAAAGAACACGGTGCTGGTGTTGCTATACACTATTTTGTGCATTCGTTACTAACATCTTAAGTTTAAACGAATCGGTTCAAGTCCCCGTTCATGATCAGCCTGCATTTAGAGACCAGCGGCATGAGTGTTGTCAGTGCTTTGATTAATTCACTGCCTGGAGTTTCTTGAGTGCAGTCTTCCATCACTGAAGTTGGGCTCGTCCCTTCTGCTAAATATATGGCACCTAGAATTATATCACAGGACCTACACTAATTATCTGTACCATATTCTAGGGTTGAAAAGGAAGCCTTTCTTTCCAATTTCTCCACGCAAAGTCAATATACACCCAAGTTGTAACTGACCTAAACTTGACCTTGAAAGTCAGAAAGAAAACCAATTAATATTCTTTTATGCAGCTGACCTGATCCAACGCCAGGCTGGTCTTTAAGGATTAAATATTGACAGCACTGATAGAAAACAGTGTAAAACCTGAGCAGACTGCTGGGAAAACGCCGCATTGATCTGAGAATACAGTCTTCGCCCAACTCGTCGCACGATGCAGCTGATTCATATGAAATGCTGAATCGTAAGATAAAATAGTCAAGTCGTCTGCTTCAAAAGTTTGTATTACGCTTACAGGATAACTAATACGCTTGTACAATTTTGATTACTGCGCCAAACCGGACTACATTTTGTGCGGACTCATATTTCTATGGCGGTCAAAGCCGGAAAAAAGCCTGAATTACTTTAAACGTGCAGCACAGCAAGAATAGACAGATGGAATCTGCCATTAATACAACAGAATGTCCACATCTAAAAGCGCACGACATCCAGCAAAAAAACCGCTTAGCTGAAAACTTGTGTCAAAAATCTATTCAGTGACTTTCTATATTTCACACTGCATTTAGATATGTTCAATATATAAAGATCCTTGAATGTGATATTGACTGTTCGAAAAGCTCGCTAGAACTGGCGAAACGTTTTTCAACTCTTGTAAATCGATCACAATTCTAAATATTTTGATTGACCGTCTCATTCCCCTGTCAAGATCATGTTATACATGTATGGGTTGGACAATGACTTCTGACTTTGTCAGATGGAAACAGCCGATGTTCCGATCATTAATTACTGTATTTTCGATCAAAAATTTGGTCTGAAGACAAACCTTCCCTTCTATTCTCTGTAGCGTATAGCGGTCGACTGACGAGAAAACCGTTCAAGGCCTTTTAAATTACCAATAAACTCACATCACCCAAAAGGCATCATATAAGACGGGAAAAACGTGAAAATAATATGAACAGTGGTCATTGTACATGTCCATAAGACAGACCGAAAAGAAAAAGATGTATAACAAATGACATGCTATTGCTGCTGCTTGGCTAAGGACCGTTGGGGTGGGGCGGAGGGAGCAACGGTGATGACACTGTTATAACGCTCACTAGACATCTCGATTTACATCAAATAGGGTGATCGTCCTTATTCCAAAGTTTGTCTACAGGTGAGAATTTCTATATTAAATGTCTTACTAACTATTGAATTTTGAATCTTCGGCTTTGAATGATAAATTCTTGCACTGACAACATAATGGTTTTGTTTTGTTTGTATGTCAAGTTTGAGTCGCCGAATGATAGAGTATTCAATGTGGGGTCACAAAACTCAGAGATACTATCGAGAAGCTGTTGTCTGATAACTACGTACTTAGCGCAGCCAAGGAAATAATGCCTGGTGTCTTCAACTGACCCACGATCACAAAGGAAGCTGTCTACAATATATTTAGAAAATAGATGGTGGTTCAAGGACCTGCAATGTGTTCTTAATCGAGAATGGTGAATCTGTCCTAGACGTTGACCTTCATAATAAATCAACGGAGGCTTACTCAACCCAGTATTAAGTCTATATTTAAAAGACGACAACGTACGTAATTTGCGTATAACTCGAGGAAGCTCGTTCCATTCACGTATGACAGAGGGTAGGAAGGAGTTATAGTAAAGTTGCGTGTTTGCACGAACAGTCTGCAAGGTATTAACATTTCTAAGGTTATATCGGGAAGTATCACAAATGGTAAGGGGGACCAAAGCGTTCAAGTAATCAGGACATAGGCCATTCACCATTCTCTAAATTGCATAAGTTTGTGTTTCTTTCGTCTTTCTGAAAGTTTTTCCCACCCGACCTCTTCAAGAAGTGCATTAATCGAAACAAGTTTTGTAGCACCAGATACGATGCGAGCAGCCTCATGCTGATTTTTTTTTCTAATTCGTTGGACTGGTACTGCGCGCAATTATTCCATATGACGTCGCCGTATTCAAGAAGAGGACCTATGAATAAAAGTTAATAGTTTGCAATGATTTTCTGTTTAATTGAAATTTTAATTTCCGCATAATATTAATTCTCGACGAAGCTTTAGTTTTCAAAATTTCAAGATGATCATGCCAAGTACAGTCACTATTTAGCGTAATCCCTAAGTGTTTATGCGCATTTACATCCAATATAGGTTGGGTATTCATGCAAATGGGAGGGTGATAGGGTCTATTATGCTTTCTTGAAATTAAGAGAACTTCTGACTTGTAAGGGTTGAGTTTTACAAGCCATTTTTTCGCCCAACAGTAGACTCTCGGTACATCGTCATTAAGAGTTTGAGCGGCTGTCATTGGATTATCGACAATAAGATAAAGGCTCGTATCATCGGCAAATAGCCGTATGGTAGAGTTTATATTTCCGACTATATCATTTATGTAAACAAGAAAAAGCAGAGGTCCCAGGATAGAACCTTGGGCACACCGGATTTGAGACTGGTCCAATCCGAGGACACACCCGGAAGCACTACACGTTGGCTTCTATTATTTAGGTAGTCCGTAAACCAATCAATTAGAGAACCGGAGATGCCCACGGTTTGCGGTTTAAAAAGAAAGCCCCTATGCCAGCCCCTGTCGAAGGCTTTACTAATAGCGAAAAATACAGCACGCACTTCTTTGCCTTCGTCCAAGGCCTGGCAAAAGGTATTTTATATATCAGTAATTTGGTTGACAGTGGAATCACCAGCAATAAAACCTGATTGCAATGTAGTTATGACTCTGTTTTCCATAAGAAAATTGAAAACAAATTTGTGAACAAGCTTTTCCATTACTTTGCCAATCATACTGAGAAGTGAGATAGGTCTATCGTTGGATGAGTCTGATTGATCTCCCTTTTTAAATATAGGTGTAACATTTGCCTGTTTCCATATATTCGGGATTTGACCACATGAAAGCGAGTAATTGAAGAGTTCACAAAGGGGAAAGGATAATGGATGAGCAAGCTCTTTCAGTAGGCGGTTATTTATTTTATCTGGGCCAGATGCTTTACCAACTTTCAAAGATTTTGATACAGATTCAACCTCATTTGGAGACACTGATATGTTATTGAGCGAGGAATTAACACGGCGTCTAAACCTCGGTAAGGTAGCTCCACTGTCGTCAAAATGGGTTTGTGATGTAAAGAATTCATTCAATATTTCAGCCTTGTCTTGTTCATCAGAAAATACTTCGTCATTACTTTGGAGTATACAGTATTGAAGTCGGCCTCCGTAGCTCAGTCGGATGCGCGCCTGACTGGTGATCAGGAGGACGCGGGTTCGATACCTGTTCGGGTCGGCAACATTTTTTCGTGAAGATTGATCATTAAAGCTTTTCTACGGTCATGCTCTCCCTTCCGCTGATTCAAGAAGGACAGTTGTCAGTTTCTGGCGAAAGAATGTGCACTGTACTGGTTGGCCGCTAATGTATAAGCCTCGCCAGGAAATGTGTGGATAGGTAAACTGACCGGCTCAAAAATGACCTAAAATAGTATTGACTGGGCCGTTAAACTCCAATACAAACAAAACAACCAATACAGTAATGATACGTGTGACAATACACATTCAATGCATAAGGAAACAATATCAATAATGCACTAACAGATACAGTAATGATGTCTTCTACAATATGCATTCAATACGTAAGGCACCATATATCAATGATTCACTACCGATATACATGAAGTAATGATGCCTTTTACAATATGCATTCAATACAAAATGAACCTAATGCATGTACCAACTAGAATTTGTTTTTCTACAAAAACACAGATGTCTCCCCCGTTTTTGACTGCTAAGTATAACCTTGACATTGGAGGTATTGAGCTGGGTCTTGTGTGCAACACATCATCTAATGAAGATGAACATTTCTGCATAGTAACTTTAAAAATGTTCATAGAAAAATAAAAAAGTTATTGGCCTTAAACAAAAAAAGCACTTTTTTACCTTTGACCACTAAGTATGGCCTTGACCTTTGCGGTACAACACATCGTCTCATGATGGTTAACATTTCTGCCAAGTAATTTCATAATCCATCAAAGAATAAGGAAGTTATTGACTGTCCTTTTTTTTACCTTTGACCTCTAGGTATGACCTTGACATTGGAGGTATGGACCTTGGTCTTGCACATGACTCATGGTCCAACTTTCAAGCCTCTAGCTCCAACAGTTTTTGAGATATCTTGCTGACAAGATTTTATTAAAAAAAAAATCAAAGGGCAATAACTCTTGAAAGGGGCATAATCCGGATGAGAAAAAAATACGTGTCAGCTTATTTTCCATTAGGAATGCATATATGAAATTTCAAAACCATAGCATACACAGTTCTAAAGTTATGCTATGCATCACTTTTAGGATTCATTACAATGGGCACAAATTACCAAAATGACAAAGGGCCATAACTCGCAAAGTATTTTTCGGAATTTTGTCAAAAGTTAATCAGTTCATATACTCATCACCACCAATATACTCAACAACTTTCAAGGCTCTAGCTCCAATAGTGTTTGAGATATTTTGCTGACAAGATTTTATTAAAAAAATTTCAAAGGGCAATAACTCTTGAAAGGGGCATAATCCGGATGAGAAAAAAAATACGCGTCAGCTAATTTTTCATGAGGGACCCATATATGAAATTTCAAAACCCTAGCATACACGGTTCTAAAGTTATGCTATGCATCACTTTTAGCATACATTACAATGGGCACAAATTACCAAAATGACAAAGGGCCATAACTCACAAAGTATTTTTTGGAATTTTGTCAAAAGTTAATCAGTTCATCTACTCATCACCACCAATATGTTCACCAACTTTCAAGCCTCTAGGTCCAATAGTTTTTGAGATATCTTGCTGACAAGATTTTATTAAAAAAAAATCAAAGGGCAATAACTCTTGAAAGGGGCATAATCCTGACGAGAAAAAAAATACACGTCAGCTTATTTTCCATCAGAAATGCATATATGAAATTTCAAAATTATAGCATACACCTTCCTAAAGTTATGCTATGCAACACTTTTAGCATACATTACAATGGGCACAAATTACCAAAATGACAAAGGGCCATAACTCACAAAGTATTTTTCGGAATTTTGTCATAAGTTAATCAGTTCATCTACTCATCACCAACAATCTATTCACCAACTTTCAAGGCTCTAGCTCCAATAGTTTTTGAGATATCTTGCTGGCAAGATTTTATTAAAAAAATTTCAAAGGGCAATAATTCTTGAAAGGGGCATATTCCGGACGAGAAAAAAAAATACGCGTCAGCTAATTTTCCATGAGGAATCCATATTTGAAATTTCAAAACCCTAGCATACATGGTTCTAAAGTTATGCTATGCATCACTTTTAGCATACATTACAATGGGCACAAATTACCAAAATGACAAAGGGCCATAACTCACAAAGTATTTTTCGGAATTTTGTCAAAAGTTAATCAATTCATCTACTCATCACCATCAATATATTCACCATCTTTCAAGGCTCTAGCTCCAATAGTTTTTGAGATATCTTGCTGACAAGATTTTATTAAAAAAAAAATTCAAAGGGCAATAACTCTTGAAGGGGGCATAATCCGGACGAAAAAAAAATACGCGTCAGCTAATTTTCCATGAGGAATCCATATATGAAATTTCAAAACCCTAGGTTCTTTAGTAATGTTATGCGTCAAAAGCGTAATGGACGGACGAACGGACGAACGGACGAACAAACCAGAACCAATATGCCCCTCAAACTTTTTCAAAGTTGGGGGCATAATAAGAAAGTTATTGACAGAACACAAAAAGGCCCTTTTTTACCTTTAACCTCTATGTATGACCTTTCAGGTATTAAACTGGGTCATGCGTGCAACACATCATCTCATGGTGGTTAACATTTCTGCCTAGCAATTTCAAAATCCATCTAAAAATAAGAAAGTTATTGACCAAACACGAAAAAAGGCCCCTTTTTTACCTTTTACCTCTATGTATGACCTTGACATTTTAGGTACCAAACTGAATCATGCATGCAACACATCGTCCCATGATAGTTAACATGTTTGCCAAGTAACTTCAAATTCTATTTAAAAATAGGCAAGTTATTGACAAAAACCCGAAAAAAGGCCCCTTTTTTAACCTTTGACCTCTAAGTATGACCTTGACCTTTGAGGTACCAACCTGGGTCATGCGCGCAACACATCGCCTTATATTGGTTCACATTTCTGCCATGTGATTTCAAAATCCATCTCAAAATAAGAAAGTTATTGACCAAATACGAAAAAGGCCCCTTTTTTGACCTTTGGCCTCTAAGTATGACCTTGACCTTTGTGGAACCGACCTGCCTCATGCGCACCACACATCGTCTTATGGTTGTTAATAATTATGGCAAGTAATTTTAAAATCCATCTCAAAATAAGAAAGTTATTGACCAAATACGAAAAAAAGCCCCTTTTTTTGACCTTTGACCTCTAAGTATGACCTTGACCTTTGAGGTACCGACCTGCCTCATGCGCACCACACATCGTCTTATGGTTGTTAATAATTATGCCAAGTAATTTTAAAATCCATCTCAAAATAAGAAAGTTATTGACCAAATACGAAAAAAAGGCCCCTTTTTTGACCTTTGACCTCTAAGTATGACCTTGACCTTTGAGGTACCGACCTGCCTCATGCGCACCACACATCGTCTTATGGTTGTTAATATTTCTGCCGAGTAATTTTAAAATCCATCCAAAAATAAGAAAGTTATTGACCGGACACGATTTGCCCATACATATATACATACCAACAAACTTCCAAGGGAGATAATTCGAAAAGTATAAATGTGAGAGTTATGGTTCTTGCGCACTGCACGTCGTCTAATGCTGGTTAATATTTATACGAAGTTTCGTGACGATAGCTCTAACGGTTTTCAAGTTACAGAGCGGACACGAAAGTGTGACAGACGGACAGACGGACAGACGGACAGACGGACAGACGGACAGACAGACAGACGGACAGACAGACGCCCGGGGGAAAAACAATATGTCTCTCCGAAAAAAATTTTTTCGGGGGAGACATAATGATACACTAACCGATGTTATAGTGATATGTGTTAGAATATTTCCTTCATTTCATAAGGAACAATTATACGTTGTGGATTTTATTGATGCGTAAACTCCGGCGAATCACTCACAAACTCAGCATGAAGCCTTCGTTTACACATCGATAAAATCCAAAAAAATGATAATTAATTCCTTACAATTCCAACTCTGCCTTCAATATATTAAAAATGCCACCAAAATGGTATTTTTTAAGGAATTTACCAAAGGCCACGGCGGAAAGATTGTTCAATTAGAAGCTGCCATCTTTGAAAAAAAAAACCCAAGCGAACAAAACGTCAAGTCTATAAACTCAGTTTATTTTCTTATAACCTTTATGTTTTCAATAGTATTCCATCTTTTCAACGAACGCTGGTGACGTCGTTTATACACAATGAGGTAACGTGCTGGTTTTAAACGTGCTCTTTGACGTCACGTTATATTACTACCTGTCGCTATGTGAAACAGATCTGAGATTCTTGCTCATGGAATTTATCGAAGTATAAAACTTTTATTTCAACCTATCAAATCGCTCGAAATGTACATAATGGTAGAGAACTGCCCAGAATTATATATCAATAATACACTAACCGACGTAATAATGATACGTTTAAAACATAAGGAACCTTGTACCGACATAGTAATGATACGTTGCCAGAGCATGAACAATATACTGCTAAATATATGCGAACACTACTAAAAAGGGGAAACAAAGGTCATGTCAGCAAATGTTTACACATGCATATGTAGCTACCTTGTGTTAGCTGTGTATTAGATCTCTTTTGTTTGAATTATTATTTTGTTTGCATATATTTTCAAACACTGATGATTTTAATGTGCCTTGTTTACATGTCAGAAAGACATGCCATATCCATTCAGAGGGAGCTTTGATGGCTTCAGCTCTGTAATGTTTCATGCATTAACATTCGCCGGGCCCCGAGGAAGCTGTTTGAACATGAGGCCGCCAGGCCGAATGTTCAAATATCTTCCGAGGGATTCGGCAAATGTTATTGCAATGAAATAACCGTGGATGATCGTTGTTCTTGCATAACTTACTATTCCGACATCAAATTTTGACGAAAGCGCCCCAAAGCTCCATATAAACTCCATATAAACTCTTCAAATGCGACCGGCGAACCAACATGGCGGCCAGTTTCGAATATTGTTTACAATGACGTTGTTACGCAATAACCATCTGACGTCATCATAGAACCCTCAAACGCTACGTTTAGGGCGATAACGTTATGTCGCTCAACGTAACGCAAACAAAGCAAGGCCAATCTTGTATATGATATCAAAAGCTCAAAATCCATGTTCAAACAGCACGCGAATTTCATGATTTGAAAATGGTTTTGCAGTTTGAGCATGGCATATTTCATGTTTGGTCCATTTGACAATGGCTTCAAACAGCCACGCGTATACGTATTTATGCAAGAATCGAGCGACGTAACGTTATCGCCCTGAACGTAGCGTTTAGGGTGCTATGATGACGTCAGAGGGTTACTGCATGACAACGTCATTGTAAACAACATTCTGAACTGGCCGCCATTTTGGTTTGCCTGTTGTATTTGAAGTTTTATATGGAGTTTATATGGAGCTTTTGGGCGTTTTCGTCAAAATTTGCGGTCGGATTCGTAAGTTATGCAAGAATAACATTCATCCATGGTTATGTTATTGCATTAACATTTTCCGGATCCCTCGGAAGATATTTGAACGTTCGGCCTAGCGGCCTCATGTTCAAACAGCTTCCTCGGGACCCGGCAAATGTTAATGCATGAAAAACCATGGTTGATCCTTCTATTTAAGTCCCCCAGTGAAATATTTCTTGCGACCGTTCCAAGGCGGTTCATCTGTCGCGGTTTACTTTTGTTATAGTTCACCGTGTAGCATCGACTCCGGAACTTGTGACTCAAAAGTACCAGATAAATGGGGAAAATGATTATACTGACGGTAGGTAATCGCTTAAGTTGGCGTTATTACGTAGTGTCAGAACTTAAACCCACTTCCCATATTTACTCAACTTATTTTTCTCTGAAATTCTTAAAAAGAAATATTGGAAAGCTTTGTCAGCTGCCATTTAAACTCACAAATGAGTCGGCTGGTACATGGCTGGTACCGCGAAAATTCATGATAGCTTCACCTATCTGTGAATTTATTAAGGAAACGGCTTTGACAATCTTCAATTCAGTGGCATCAATAGAAGCCGAATCCTTCGCTGCTTGTAATGTAATAGTTGTTTTTCCCCCAAAGAATATTGTGACTGAATAAACAAGCCGAAACGCCCGACGGTCGGAGTACGGCAATTTGCGTCACTATGAAAAATACTGGACGGCAGTTTGCTGGGAACAGTACGGCGATTTGCTTTCGACAATTATACATAAAGTGCTATGGCGGAGAAGTGTTCTAACTAGTTTCACAACTGTCAATCTTAATATAAACAAAGGTTTGTTGGGTTCGTCGTTACTTGCATTGTCGTTCTCCTTTTTTATCAGTAATTTTAAAGGGACAGAAGGGTTGGGATATAAGAACTTGGTAACAGATTGACCTGTTGTTGTCCTCTAGTTTTTTTTTTTTACTTTTATCGATTTTCTTTCTTTCTTCCAGTACGTCTAAACCCCGAGGGGGTGCATAAGACGGGTTCCGGCGAACCAAGTGTTGAAAGGGTGTTAGCTGAAAGAAAAGGAAAGGAAAGTTGGTGAAATGAGTTTGTACAGTGGTAAAAGAGAGTGTTAGTACAGTTAAAAGATAAAAACAGAAATGGGTCTTTTATCTATCTTCATGTATTCATATACTGAGTCGGTCATACTTGGCCATTACCTCAGTTGGGTGGTAAGCTAAATTTAGAATTTAGAAAAAAAAAAAAACTCACTGGATGAGTTCTTAAAACTGTTTACAATCTGCTTTCAGAGGTGTACTGAAACGCACACCTCTGGGTCCTAATCTATACCATGCGGGCTTTGAACTTCTCTGCAGTTTTGACATTTACCACAGAGGAGGGAAGATCAGTGGAATAGTTCTAGGTGAGAAAGAATTATTCAGGGCATCACTATAGGCCTGGTTCCTACGATATTGACTTTTTTAATTTTGATGCCCTTGTTTGAGTTGAAGTAGTCACAGGGGTCAAGTATTTATCTTTATTAAGAGACACTGTGTCAGAGTGTATCTTATAAAATAAGGTTAAAGAGGACGGCTAGCGACGGGCCTCCAACGATGACCACTCCGGCTTATCGAGCATTTCACCAACACTACTTCCGTTCCGCCATCGCCCGCAGGTCCATCGGGCAGCCGTCCTCTAAACCTTCTCAACATGTTCAACTGAGTTTTAACATGGGGATGCCAAACGGGCGATGCATACTCGAGTTGAGGTGGAACCAAGGTTTTGTATGCAACATCCTTTGTCTGCCTAGGAGCAAAAGCTAAATTGCGTCTAAGAAACCCTAATGTCCTACTTGCCTTAGATGTAATCGCATACATATGTTGACCCCAATCAAGATTATCAGTGATGGTGATACCAAGATATTTTGCGGATTGGACATGTTCCAATGTATGCTGATGTAGTAAGTAGTTGAGTTTAATCTGCTTGTCTGGAGGGTGCCGTGACACCCTCATTGAATGACATTTGGCCACATTGAACTTCATTTGCCAATCGGCCTCCCAACGTGCTAGGCTATCCAGGCCATCTTGTAAGATAAGAAACCAGAAGAAGTATATATATTCCTATACAAAACACAATCATCAGCAAACAAGCGAACAGATGACCTGATATTATCAGGAAGATCATTAATAAATATCAAGAAAAGGACCGGTCCAAGTAGCGAACCTTGTGGGACACCAGACAAAACGGACTGGATCCAGCGCTTGATAATCAAGTACAACTTGTTGTGTGCGTCCAGAGAACCATGAGCTAACCCACTTAAGTGTGGATCCTCTTATCCCATAATGATCCAATTTGTACAATAGCCTCCTCCTTAAGAAGCATGAGCCACCAGGCTAACAGCACTGCTAGACTGCGCCTACAACATAGGCAGGTAGAGCATTCCAGTGTAAAATAGTCCTGGGAAAGAGGGTGTACTTGTAGTAGTTTGTGAGGTTGTAAATCTGTCTGTATGCAAGTCGGTGATTGTGGGCTGAATGGTCTAGTATTGAGGATGAGATCATAAGTGATCTTATACATCATGGCGAGACGGTTATTAATGCGGCGTTGTTCAAGGGGGGGGGGGGTTGGGCGGGCGCAAATTTAGGTCCGTCATCATAGCTGTAAAACTTGAAGTGTAGCTAAAGTCATGTGCTGCCCACCTTGCAGCCCTTCGTTGGACTGCTTTCACTTTGTATATGCCAGCGGCAGTGTGGGGATACCATACAGTGAACGCATACTCTAGTTGCGCCTGACAAGAGTCTTATATGCAACTGATACAATTAACTTACTCCATCCAAAAAAGACACCAAAGGGAAAGAAATACAAACATTAAGCGACCAGACCATAATGGAAACCTAAACAAAGGAAGGCCATATGGACAGTTACTTTCCCACAAAATGGCCATATGGCCATCCAAAATTAAAAGACACAAGTGATACACACAGTAAGTAACAAACAACAACATAAATAAATCGCCACACAAGTCCTTATTATGGACCCGAATGTTTCTTTTCAAGAATACAAGGGTCTGATTTGCTTTTGTAGTTGTCAATGCGGGGGCTCCTGTTTAGATCATCAGAGATAGTGACCCCAAGGTAATTAGCTGTTTCTGGTGCCATGCAATAGGTACACAGTTGGGATGGAGTTCTTATGTCGGGTAACATGAAGGACCTGGCATTTAGAAGGATTAAAGTTTATGTCCTACATCTTTTCTTCGTGACATTGTGCCGCCATGAAACCGTATGTTTGTACAACGCTTTGTTTCTCATGTTAGCTTATTGTATAACCGGAGAGAAATAAATTCGATTTGATTTTATTTGATTTAGACATACCTTATAATCGCGAAATACTTAACTGCCTGGGAGTGCAGATCTTGTGACACCCATGTGATTCAGCTTCTTTATGACCTTGCCAGATCTTGATTAAATGGTCAACAACTAGTTCTTATCTTGGGTTTAGCTAGGCTTTTGGCTAGGTGAATCACCTGAAGCCTTTTTGCAAGCTACAGGTACATGGATTAGCTATCCCGTAGGTTGGGAGAGTTGGGAGAGTCTTTTCTGATTGGGAGAGGTCAGGCAGTTGAACTTGAAGGTGAGTCCTCAGATGAGGTTCCAGTTACTTCAAGTGTACCGCAAGGATCAGTTCTAGGTACCTAATTATTGTTATAATACCTAAACACCTAAACGACCTGTCCGATTACCCAGCCCCCCCCCCCCTCTAGTGGGACTTAGACCGTCCAATCATAAGAATCTCACTGGGACATGGCATTCAAACATAGAAAGTTCAAGTCATGCCCTCGAAATTGTTTCATCTGCAAGGTACTTAGGTTTCGATCTATCCACCAACATGAACGTCAACATACATATCGATAGAATCTCTTAAACTGCTAATAAGTCCTTTGTTTTATTTATCTAATATCAGAACAAAATAAAACTGCGTTCTGTAAGCAGCATACAAGACAGTAGTCCGTCAACACTTGAATACGTCTCCACAGTATGGAGCCTATGCACACAGTCCTATGCCCATTAACTCGAAATGATGTAGCGTTAAGCTATCTATTTGACTCTGAACAATTATTTAACCTACGACATGTAGCCTTATCTTGGCTAGTGATCCTTGCAGCAGAGAAAGTCACTTGCCTGCCTCATTTGTTTATATAAAATTATTCATGGCATAGTTGCAGTATCTTCCTCTCCTTATTTCTAGCAACCAATCGAAACACCCGTCACAGCATGAGCCACCCACTCGCATTACGTTAATTGTTACATGTATTCGTTCTTCCCCTTGGCAATGGAACAGATTTACTCCCAATATTATTTTGATGCCTGCATTAACGAAGTTCAGCGTGGGATTCAGGCCTCTTGGTCAGAAGTTGTCATGAACACAGCATACCTGTTTTAACCTGCTTTTACCTAATCTATTGTTAACATCTAACTCCATCACCTGTCTTCTTTTCACTTTCATACTTTTTAGTCTCACCATTCATATTCATTTAACACTAACAACGCGCAGTCATCCTGCACACATTCAAGCAAAAGTTACTTATTACAGAAGCTTCCCGCTTGCTATTGTCCATTTGACTGTCGCTGAACTTGTATAAAATCGAGGTACCGGTAATTTATAGCATTGCTGGTCCACCTTTTAGCTTTTTATTCTCCCTGTGACGTCCGATCTATGTGCAAAAAGTAAAATATAGACTTGGCTCGTGTGCAGTGACATTGGCAAACAGTGGATACCTAATCAGACGCCACATAACGCGGCGAATGACCAGATCTACACTGCGTGTTTAAAATGCTGGAACGTAAGGGTTACACTAACAGTTTAAGTCACATTTCATGACTATCTCAGAGATAAGCGATTACAACTATGAGGAAAGTTATTTTAGCTGCCCTTTATACAAAAGCGAAAGTAACCTCCTTTTGTGAACGGAAAAGAAATTTATTAAAGGACTTTTTTCTGGACAAATTAAATCAACTTCTTTAAGGAGTTGAACATTTTTTGATAAGTAGCCAGTTGGCCATTTTGTGGGAAAGTAACTGTCCTTTTAGCTTTCCGGTATTGATGTTTCCATCAGAGTCCAGTTTCTACATGTTTGTGTTTCTTTCTTTCCCTTTGGTGTCACTGCTGGGGGCGGTGGGTTAATTGTATTGATTCCTGATCATTGCCTCCACTTCTATTTTGTTGTCTGTGTCGTTGCTCAAGTTAACTGTACAAATGTGAAATAGATAGAATATTCAAGATGAAGAAAGCAACATGCAGGCACTGTTTGCACTGTTTGCCAATGTCACTGCACACGAGCCAAGTCTATATTTTACTTTTTGCACATAGATCGGACGTGCCAGTCGATTTCGAAAATAATAATAATAATAATAATAATAAAACAATTATCCATGACATAGAATGCGATTTCAAAAGACTTATAGAAGACCAGCATGAAAACATGCCTATGCAACATTGACCGCCTTAAACCCCAATTTTATTGATTACTTAAAACTGGGGTTTTTAGGGGTGTACATTATTTTTCGCATTTCTGTCCAAAAACAGTGCTCACCGTATATGCTCTGAACTGCAATATCAGGGGGAACAACCTACGTCAGAGCAGTGACGTCATAACCATTCGTAGGTTTGCCGTCGTTGGCTACACAAAAGGCATTTGCCACAACAAGTAGGCGCAGTCGGTGCATTAGGTCATAAAAGAACCAAACGTACTGAAATCTGTCTCAGAAATGTGACCTTTTCTTCAAATAATTCGATACAATCTGATTTGGCAATGCTGTCGGAACTACCATTGTTTACAGCGCCGATTCAAATCTTGTGGCGAAGCTATCGAAGCCTTTTCAATGTTTCAAGGTGAAATTATCTCACTGATGGGATGCAAATATTGTTCGTTACCAGCTGAAGTATGTTCTCTGAAGACTCGTAATGTACATATCTAGTTTGAAGCATTTTATTTCCCTATTTACACCAATATGGCCGCTTCTGAAATGGGTACGACATCTCTGCTATGACGTAGGTTGTTCCCCCTGAATATGTAAAATATAAGATTTCTGATCTGAAAATTTTCAGTTTTTGGTGGAAAATTTTTCAATATATTTGAATAGGCATGTTTTCGGAATGCAAACAAGCGAACAAATAATAGCCGCAGTCGTGATTTAAAATAACTGGAGTATAGCATATATACACCAGGATCTTCGTTAGAATAAAGTCTCATTCGCAAAAGGAATAAATACATCTAAAAACATAAAATAACTATCACAAGAACGACGTAGAAACTATTTGAGCTCATTAAAAAAAAAGACATTTTTATTTTTTCGTAGAAAAAAATAATAAACTTCATTTCACGAAAGTAAAGTTCCGTTTAAAGGGAGCAGACTGTAAAGCCCTAAAGGACTGGAAACTTAGCATTTTAAGACTAGTGAATAAACGCATTTCTTTCTATTCTCAAAATACTAACTTATTACCTCCTAAGCCCAAGACGTCTTTACGTCATCTTAAACTAGGTATTCAAGAATTTCATAAGAAGTTTGTTTTGGCCCCTGCAGACAAGGCCGCTAACAACGTCGTTGTTGTGTGACGGCTCCACCATGTTAACACGCTTAAGCAGTAGCTTGGTGGTACTAAGGCCTATGAACTTCAGCCTTTGGCTGAAGAGAGAGCTATAGTAGATAAACATGTTTGTCTTTCAGCCACCAAGTTTGCTGTGTGTGTTAACGAAGGCCAAGACAAGCTTCCTACGCTATACTGGTTACCAAAACTTCATAAAAAACCTTACAAAGCACGGTTTATTGCAAATTCTAGTTCTTGCACTACCACTGGACTTTCTAAATTATTAACTTCCTGTCTTACTGCTATTAAAACGCATGTAATTAAATATTGTGATAAAGTCTTTGAAAGATCAGGAAGAAATCTGTTTTGGTCTATAAAAAATTCGAATGAGGTTTTAAATAAATTGAAATCTAGACAGTTTCGTGCTTCTAGTCTGTCTACCTACGATTTTTCCACTCTTTACACTACACTTCCTCATAATCTTATAAAAGAAAAGCTTAATGATTTAATTGAATGGGCTTTTCACAGAGAAGATTCTCTCTATCTTGCATGTAATGTCAGAAATGCATTTTTCACTTCTAAAGAGCATAAGAATTATACACTTTGGTCATGTCAGAAAGTGTGTGATGCCCTCACCTTTCTACTTGACAATATTTATATTAGATTCGGTACTAAGTTATTTAGACAAATTGTGGGTATTCCGATGGGTACTAATTGCGCACCTCTTGTGGCTGATCTGCTCTTGTATTGTTATGAAAGAGACTTCATTTTGTCGCTTTCCATTGATAACCAATCTAAAATTATTGAAGCTTTTAGCTCTACTTCTAGATATTTAGATGATTTATTAAATATTGATAATACCTATTTTGATGGTTTGATCAGTCAGATTTATCCCCTAGAACTTCAGTTAAATAAAGCAAATTCTTCTGATACCGAGGCCCCGTTTTTGGATTTACATCTATCTATTGTAGATGGATTTGTTTCGTGCAAAATTTATGATAAACGCGATGACTTTCATTTTGAGATTGTAAATTTTCCTTTTTTGGATGGTGATGTTCCTCGTGCGCCATCCTATGGCGTTTATATTTCGCAATTAATTCGATTTGCTAGAGTGTGTAGTCATGTAACTGACTTCAACACTCGTAATAAATTATTAACGGCTAAACTCCTTAATCAGGGTTATCGGTACCATAAACTACGCAAAGCCTTTTCAAAATTTTATAGACGCCATTCTGATTTAATTTCAAAATTCAATATTGGACTTAAATCTCTTCTGCAACAAGGTCTATCGGAACCCGAATTTTATGGTGACTTAGTATATAAATTCAGAAAAATATATAACCGCAATGACTTCAGCACCCAATTTCGTAAAATCATTCTTCGATATAAAAAGATTGGGTACAACATGGATATTATACGACAGACTGCATGCATGGTATTTAACCCAATCACGGTTGGCAACTTTGCTTCCCTCTTTAATTGCACGCCAGTGGGTCAGGCCTCAGATTCTATGACGGCTCCAACGTAAAGGCTTATTGAAAATTAAAGAGATAATGTTGGTTGGTGCCTGATGCTCTGTCTCTGGTCGGGCTCATCGGAGTCTAACTGTTGGTTTTCTTTTGCTCCAGCATTTCAGTGGTTTCTTGCTGTCGAGTCATCACCGTTGTCTCACCTCTGTGGTTCTTTGATTTCTGTGTTCACGGAGATGTTGCACTGATGAGTTAGGAGGCCTTCATGCGGACTGAACAAATATTTTGTCTAAATCGCGACGGAAGTAAGGGCGAGGATTGTGGCCACGTAAAATCGATTTAAGCCCCCCCCCCCCCAGTGGAAATCTTCGACTGACCGTTCCAAGGCGGCTCTTCTGTGGCGATTTATTTATGTTGTTGTTTGTTACTTACTGTGTGTATCACTTGTGTCTTTTAATTTTGGATGGCCATATGGCCATTTTGTGGGAAAGTAACTGTCCATATGGCCTTCCTTTGTTTAGGTTTCCATTATGGTCTGGTCGCTTAATGTTTGTATTTCTTTCCCTTTGGTGTCTTTTATGGATGGAGTAAGTTAATTGTATCAATTCCTGATCTTTGTTTTACTTCTACTTTGTTTCTACAATATTTCCTAAGTATTTACAGTAATTAAACAAAGTGAAAGCAATGACAAATAATTCTCAAGAAGAAATATGGCCCTGGCGTATATTTCACAACTCCAGCTATTACATACACAAATAGATTGGTTTACGATCGATACTAGCATTAGAAACAACCCCTGGCTGAGTGATGAAACCAAACATGATAATAATCATGGTTGTTCGTTCAGAACGATGATGAAATGCTGTCAGTAATTTCCAAAGTCGTAATTTTGTGATACAAGTTGCCGTACTGTTAATTCAGCATTTTTCCCAAGTTGCCGCACTTAAAAATCCAAGTTGCCGTACTCCTTTGTTTTGTGTTTTCTGAAAGAAAACTGCAGTATAAAGCGAACCTTTAAATTAAAACTTATACACAACAACTTTTCTAACCTTCTGAATGTTAGGGCATGGAAAAAAGAAGGCCAGTGGTCTTGAATCAAAGCAAACACCAGTACTTTCCACGAAAAAGAGTATTTGTTCTTGGTACCAGCTGTAAATATTTCAGTTTGTTTAGCGATTTCCAGTGAGTTGTTATCGGACTCATGAAAGCTGGCAAGAGCTAAATATCTCTTCGACACATATCCATTTTGCTTTAAATGGCAGAATCCTGTAGAAACCTGTAAACAGCTTTTTACCTATCTTACTGTGTGCCATGCTTGCGATAAATATTGATTTCGCTGGTACTTTTGAGTAACAAGTTCCGGAGTCGATGCTACACTGTGTAGTTCGTCTTTGCATTTTTGTATTGCTAATATATTTTTATTTTGGATAGCCATTTGGCCATTTTATGGGAAAGTGATTGACTGTCCTAGAGATGTTTCTTTAGTGTTTAGTTATTTCATGTTTGTGTTTCTTTCCCTTTGGTGTCTCTAGTGG
Source organism: Lucinisca nassula (assembly GCA_963580285.1). Lineage (NCBI taxonomy): Eukaryota > Metazoa > Mollusca > Bivalvia > Lucinida > Lucinidae > Lucinisca > Lucinisca nassula. The sequence goes on along the minus strand of CAUZLF010000303.1, from coordinate 158,713 downwards.
GTGGGGTGGTTACGGCCCTTTCAAGATTATTTCACTCATATCGAACCGATCATTAATCAGAGGTGGGCGAAAATCGGAGTACCCGGAGAAAAACCACCTGATCTTCCGTTGCAGAACTTGGCGTCTCACATGCGACCCGAGCGAGGCTCGAACCACAGCGGTGAGAGACCTAATGATTAAGAGTCAGCGCTCTTATCAACTAGGCCTCGGAGGCCCATGTCTCTAGTGGGAGATGTGGGGTATTTGTATCGATTTCCTGATCATCATTACGATAATATACCCGTGCGCCATAGTGTACGTATTTTATCACATCTCCAAAATGGCTACGTTTTGATGAAAATCTGTGACATTTTTCTTAGTTATACTGCAAACATAGGTTATGGGTGCTCGTTAGAACCGCCTCATTGAGGCGGTTCTAACGAGTACCCACAACCTATGTCTTGTAGTAAAAATAAGAAAAATAATATTTACCCCCGTAAACCCCAGTTTTCTATATAAAAAGTGGGGTGTAAGGGGTGTTGATTTCACGGACTTGGTCACGTGATGATTGCCTTCACTTCTATTTCAGTCCCAGCTGACAGAAAATTGAAATTTCTTTTATTTTATACATAGCAGTGAAATCAATGCATTTCTGAAACAAATAAAAGTGATATTTTCACAGTGTGAAAATATAAGTGATATTTTCACAGTGTGAATGTTATTTTCACAGTAGCAGCCCGGTCATCTTTTTTCGCCTCAGTCATAAGTAATCGATGAAATAATTATTTAAATACCTTGAAAAGCATTCCTTGAACTGTAAAAATGCTGTATTAAAAGTCACAGGGGCCCGGCACATTTTTTTTGTGATTTGGAAAATGTATAAAGAAAAAAAATGGGAAA